>ML776882.1:1478353-1511940 GCA_009831015.1 Picea engelmannii
CAACCCATCCTGAAGATGGAAATTATCGACAACTGCATTTGCACCCAACATTTGGTAGGTGGTGGCGAAGTCAGGGTCTGTCTCATAGAGTTGGGGCCATCCATATGTCTCATGGCCGCAAGAGTCTAGCACCATGGTGAGTGCCGCGACTGGTGGTCTGCTGAGGTAATTAGCGACGCGATTGGTGCTTCCTATTTTATACTTGATGTTGAGGTGGAATTGCTGCAAGTATGTGGACCACTTTTGATGGCAGTCATTTTGCAGTTTTCCCTGTGTCAGCATGAACTGCAGTGGCTTATGATCAGTGTGGATGACTGTCTCCTTCCCAAGAATGTAATGTCTCCACTGGCGACATACTTGCACAATGGATTACATTTCTTTATCGTAAGTAGGGTACTTACGAATAGTATCTGACAGTGTCTCACTATGATAGGCCACAGGGTGGCCGTGCTGAGTGAGAATGGCTCCCATGGCATAGTCTGAAGCATCTATCTTGATCTCAAAGGGATGTTTCAGGTCTGGTAGTGAAAGTACTGGGGCTGAGCACAAGCGCTGCTTCAAATCATCAAACGCTTGTTGTTGGGACCAGCCCCACGCAAATTTTTCCTTACCACCACCCCTGTTTATTTGGCTGAGGGCCCATGCAATATGGGAGAAACCCAACACAAACCTGCGGTAGAAATTAGCAAGTCCTAAGAAGCTCCAAAGCTCAGTGAGTGTTGTTGGGGCTGGCCAGTCACGGATGACTTGGATCTTGTCTGCATCCACATGTACACCATGCTTATCAATGATGTAGCCTAGGTAATGGACCCTATCCATGCCGAAGGAGCATTTTTCCAGGTTGGCGTATAGCTTGTGCTGTCGCAAGATGTGCAAAACCTGCTGAATATGTTGCAAGTGTCCGTCCCAAGTTTTGCTGTAAATTAGAATGTCATCCAGATACACCACTACAAAAGTATTGGTGAATGGTCACAGGATATCATCCATCATCCTCATGAAAGTGGCTAGAGCATTTTTCAAACCAAAGGGCATGACCAACCATTCAAAAAGTCCTTCCTTTGACTTGAAGGCGGTCTTCCATACATCTGTCTATTCTATCAGGACCTGGTGGTAGCCAGATTTCAGATCAATCTTACTGAAGTATTTGGCCCCCGTGAGTTGATCAAGGAGGTCATCGATTCGGGGAATTGGGTATCAGTTTCTGACAGTGATTTTATTTAGAGCCCGATAATCAATACAGAGTCGCCAGGTTCCATCTTTCTTCTATACCAGCATGATTGGGCTCCCGCAAGGTGATGAGCTAGGGCATATGTGCCCCTTGTGGAGTAGTTCTTAGATCTGTCTCTTGATATCCTCATTCTCTAACAAAGAGCAATGATAGACTGGCCCATTGGGCAGCGATGCACCGGGGGTCAGATCGATGGGGTGCTTGACCTGGCAGTGTAGAGGTACCCCTGTAGGTGAGGAGAAGATATCCGAGTATTCTTCCATGACCTTATCTACTTGCTTCTACTGTGTGGAGAGGTCAGCCGCAGAGACCCTGGATGTGGCTGCGATCTTTCGCTTATTTTGAGAGTGAATCATGAAGAAGACAAACTTCCTCGTCTGAGAGATGACCTTCCTGCATTGCTTAGCAGAGATCAAGGAAATAGCACTAGGTGGGACTGCCTCGAGTATCCTGTACAATTTCCTGTTCAAAGTAATAATAACACTACGAGGCCTAGACTCATATATAGCATGACGTTTCCATAAATAAGGTTGGCCCAAAAGAACATCATAAACTTCAAGAGGAGCAACATCACACAATACCTCATCTTTGAAGGGCTTGATGCCATACGACAGTCGACACTGTTGGCCAACGCGGAGATCGCTTCCTTGGTGGAGCCATCCAATGGTGTAGGGTTGTGGGTGCGGCGTTGTTGGCAGGGCTAGCCGCTTGATGACCTCTATTGAGATGAGGTTCTTCTGGCTACCACTGTTAATGATGAAGTGCAGTGGGGTGCCTTTTACCCACATCTGTGAATGGAAGAGGCACTCTCCTTCTTCTGGCTCGTCTGGTTCACCAGGCTGGATCTTGGTGGTAGCAATGGTGGCACTGGGTTCCACATCAATGATCTATCTTCCCCTTTCTGGTTCTGTCTCAGAGTCATAATTTGCATCTGATTCAGAGGCTTTCACTTCGGGCACCAGCGACTTCTTTGAGCGATAGTCGGCAGTGTTATGCCAAGGGCTCTTATGGAAGTCGCACCACTTCCCAGTATCTTTCTTTGTCTTTCCAGTGTCCTTCTTTGCTTGCAGCTTGTACTGGTTGTCTTGATACTGTCCATCTTTTCTCTGTCCTTTGTTTGGTGGGTTGGGGCCACCCTTTCCTAGCTTTTGTTGTGAGGGGTTCCCAGGCCCAAATTGTCACGTCTTTTGTTTGAGCTTCTGCTTGATTTTGACGGCATATCGGTAGGCTGCGCCCAAGGATGAGATGTCTAGAAATTCCATTTCGGTCTGGATGTATCTATGCAGAGCACCATGATACTTGAGCACTAGATGTCGCTCTGAATCTTTGATACCCAACTTGGTGCGCAAGGTATGGAAGATATTTGTGAAATCTGGCACTTCTTGGTCTCTTTCTTGCCGCAGTGTGGTCCATTTGGTATACAGGTCGTCATAACTTCCGACAGGATAGTATTGTTCCTTAATAGCATCCCTGAAGGATTCCCAGGTGGTCGTGACTGAAAATAATGAGATTTCATCTGTTTCCTTTTTCTCACAGAAATTTTCCCACCAATCTTTGACATGGGGAACGGCTTTGAGGAGTGCAAAAGTAATCTTTTCTCTATTCGAAAATTTATGAATAGAAAAATACCCTTCTAGTAGATTCAACCACTTGTCTACAGCATCTACGTCTATCTGACCTTCAAATATAGAAATATCAAATTTTATTTGTACCTTGAAGGGGGCGACACCTCCGTTCGAAGAAAATGCATCGCCTGTTGGTAGTCGCCGAAGGATTTGCACGAAACTATCCATCATCTCGTTCCTCTATTGCGTGAGGGGTTCCTCAATCAACAGTTTGAAAGGATCTCTTGTCCTGTCATATTTCTTTTCTCCTGCCATGGGAGGTCGCTTGGGCGTGCGAGAGCTTCTATCCTCAAGAGAAACAAGCTCGAGACCCGACTCTTTATACTCCGACCTCGTTGGGGACATGCATTAAGACGACAAGGAGCAGACCGCTCTGATACCACTGATCCGGATTTTATGAGTAGAACGAAATGAATAAAGATTATTGACAGGTTCTTAACACAAAGTAACAGAGATACAGTAAAACTAGTTTTCTATTCAATAACGAAATAAGCTGAAATTGTAAAATGCAGCAGAAACAAGCTTGCTGGAATGGTGGCGGCTTATCTCTGAGAAGAGATGTGACGACAGCGCGCATTCACAAGAAGAAAGTTACAATGAGGCTCTGAAGTAATTTTTACAATAAGAAAGAATGCCAAAAACCCTAGACATCCAAAAACCTAACCCTAGGAGATGAAATGCCAAAAGTCATGTGGGCCCTGTTTGGGTAAGCTAGTACATCAACTTCCCGGGGTCATAACTTTTGCATACGATCTCCATTTTAGGTGTGTGATAGCCCGTTGGAAAGGTAGCACCAAGGAGATTCATTTTGGGGGCTCAATAATGCCTTTGGATATCATTGAGGAGCTCTATACTGAAAAACCTTCATTTAGGCCCTCAAAATGGCCCCAGAAGTAAAAACTGCTAAAAATAGTAAATTGCCAAAAATGTCAAAAAATTATTTTGAGCCAGTTGGAAAAGGTGGGTGGCCACCGATATCCATATAGATCAGAATTTTTCATATGGATCGGGCTACATGTTGTGGAATATGGTTGGTGAGTCGATGAGGTGATCATGTTGTACATCATGGTTTGATCTATGTGTGTTGCATGATTGGTACATTTCTAGTACATCAGTTGAGACATACGGTTGGATGATTGGCACATGTTTTATGGAGGACTTGGCATATATGTATGGGACTCATCATTTTGTGGTATTGGTGCATAGTAGTACACTCATATATGGTATTACTTGATTTTCACAACATTGGTATTTTTTTGATACATGATTGTGGCACTTGATTCATGATGGAGACATATCATGAGTGATATGATACATTGTTTGGCATGTTGGTAGATGCACATGGTTGGCATATTGGTGGATGCACATGATTGGCATAATTGTTAGATGCACATGCCGGCATATTGGTAGATGCACATGTTGGCATATGGTAGATACATTTCATGGATGATATATTTTGGCACATTATTGATGTACATGGTTGATGCACATGGATGTTGTGCATGGTGGGCACATTTTGGTACATGATGCACTTGGTGGATATATTGTTCATGATTCTCTATTTCATTGATGACATATCTTTTGTTTCATGATGTATGGTATGGAACAAGTTTGATGTATGAACAGGTTCAAGGATCATCATATGGTAGCATATTGTTCATCTTGCAAAGAAGATAGGGGTGACATACCCTTAGGGGGAGTCATTCTTCTTCCCATGATTCTAGGAGGATATATTTATTAGATGCATACCTAGAAAAGAGACCTATATTTGAAGAAAGAGAACAGAGGCATAATTCCAGGAGGAGTGATGGTCACGGGGGGAGTATGTTTGATGTATTTTCAGCATTACATCAGAGTGATATCCCTTGTTCAAAAGGGAAGAGATTATACAGTGGCAACAAGACAGGGGGAGAAGCCCTAAGAGGAGAATGGCCCTTTTCCATTGATGTCAAAGGGGGACAGATAATCACATTGATGTTATTGATGTCTATTGATGGGGAGAGATAGTCACATTGACTATTGATGAAGAAGCATGCCTTGTCTACATTTTGACATCAATAATTGGTAATTGGAGTTGACATCAATGTTGGTATTGCCATCAATGCCAAAGGGGGAAATTGTTTGATCATGTTGTCATTGATGCCAATGGTTTGATTATTTGGGAGATTGTTGGATCATACGTCATTACTGAAAATGGTTTGGTTTGACTAATGTCATTGATTGATGTCAAGTAATTGATGATTGATGAACAATGAATATGCATTGATGAGAATGATAGATGTCTAAGTGGAAACCAATTGATAAAGATGGATCATTGATATGATGCCCTTGATGAGAATGATAGATGTCCAAGTGGAAACCAATTGATAAAGCTGGATCATTGATATGATGCCCTTGATGAGAATGATAGATGTCCAAGTGGAAACCAATTGATAAAGATGGACCATTGATATGATGCATTAATGAAGACGGATCAATGAGTTGTCATTGATACATGATCCATAGTTGATATATAAGATGCAGTGGTGAATTGATGCAAAGATGAATCATTATTTTCTTATCATGGTTGATAAGGTGCACAAATGAATGAACTCCAAAGTGGTCCCCTTATGGTGAGATCCCTCACAGGAAGACGCTTTATAGATTGAGTTATCCTAGAAAAATGGTTGGAGGACCCATTCTTGCAGGTGTATTAATGAGATGAAGATAAATGAAGTTGTTGGTGAAACTATCCTAGATGGATAATGCTTGACATGCCATTTCCGGTGGTATGTGGAATGTCACATAACTCCTCACAGTTTGAGAGTTATGGCTCTATGAAGTTGAAGGACCCCCATATGATGGCTTGATGCCCCAAAAGGTCAAATAAGTCAAGGTGCTTGAAAAGAAGAAATAATTATTTAAATGATAAATTAAAGTGACAAAATCAAGAAAGATTATTTAAATGATAAAATGAAGTGACAAAATCAAGAAGGAATATTTAAATGATAAAGTATTGGAGAACTTTCTATTCATGGAAAGTGGTTAACCCTAAAATAAGGAAAATAGGTTAAGTGACCTAGAAATGGGTTAAGTAACCTAAAATGGGTTAAGTGACCTAGAAGATGAATGTATAAATAAGAAGCTAGGATCTCTTGTAAAATGTACATTTTGTGAGAATCCTTTTTGTGGATCAATGGAGAGCTTCTTGGTAATATCTTTTGGAGTATTGATCGAGAACTGCTTGTGAGAGCATCTTATTGGTATGGATCTCTTGAACATGATTGAAGATTTATTCTGAGGAAGAGAGTGATAGGAGGATCTCATGGACGCATCAAAGTTTCAACAATGTCGGAGATCTTGACGGCAAAAGTCTCAGATTCACAGAAAACCCTATTTTTGGATGTCCACGTGGGATGTTTGTGTACAAGGTGCATGTACACGTGGGCTAGATGTGTATAGGGTGAGTGTACACACAATATGACTGTGTACAGGGAGCGTGGAGTGGATAAAATCATGGAGATTTGTGTTTGAGTTGGTGCCAAGCTCTTGGATGATGAGGCAGGTTCCAGATCTGCATTCTATGGCCGTAGATCTATCACTGAGACACTGGTATGGTTACATTATTGTCTTGATAGATACTATTGTTTGATGTGTTGTGAATGCTTAGGGAATTCTTGGTATGGCTTGTATGATGTGGTTCAGTTTGGTTGATTTGGTTGATTAAGTGAGCAACACTCTTATGATTCAGTTGTGACATGATTTCTATGGTATACTAGTTGTTTATACATGATTGAGATAACATTCATATTGATTTTTTGTGGAGCATGAGCAAGCTATTGGAGAGCTTGGATGTGTTGTGACTGGTCGTGGGTCAGTTTGGACAGTGGAAGACATAAGAGAAAGTGATTGCAGGTTGCAGAGGATCTGAGCATGTGAAGCAAAGAAAAACCTTAGTTGCTCAGAAGCATACACTTGCTACATTATACACTGGCCGCATTCACATGCAGGTTGTAGTGAGCCAAGGTGCGTACACATGCGGGATGCACTACTGACAGGTCGCATATCTGTTGACAGATTGATATCTGTTGAGGATTGTTGCCTCATCTCAGTTGGTGTTGAGAATGTACGCTGAGTCTTGCATATACAGATGGTGCTCTTGTAGACTTGTACTCTATTCAGTTGTTGTTGATAAACCCCAAGGATTGTAGTCCGTAATAAAAAGAAAATTGTACATACATCTTGTGTTCTTTGTGTTCGTTGTGATGATGACTTGTTGATGATATATTGCTGAAATATGTTGCTGATATGTGCTCACATCTAACTGGTTATAAATGACAACAATGGGTAATGAATAAAATGTTGAATGCTAATTGACGAGTTTTAGTGCAAGAGGGAAGTTTTGGGAAAAAGAGCCCCACACTCATTCACCCCCCTCTATGTGTGGTAGGTGTGTCCAACAATAAACCCAAGTTTTTCTAGTTGCATCATCAATAAAAGTAACATAATAATGAGAGCCACCAAGTGATGATACCTAAGTTGGTCCCCATACATCTGTATGCACAAGCTCTAACCTTTCACTCTTATTTTTTTTTTCTGACTCTAAGAAATATGTCTCTCTTCTATTTTCCATAAACACAATGCTCACAAAAGTCCAAATCAATTTGTTTAAGATCTGGCAACAAATTTCTTTTGTGAAGTATCTGCATCCCCTTCTCACTTATGTGTCCAAGCCTATGATGCCACAGTGTTGTATCCACTCATGTAGAAGCTAAAGAGATAGAAGAGTCAGTATTACCAGTACATAAATACAATGTACCTACCTTCTGTCCTTTTGCTATCACCAATGATCCTTTCATGACCTTCCACGTATTATCTATAAATATGGATATACAACCCTCATTTGGAAACTGCCCTATTGAAATTAGATTTTTCCTTAAATCTGGAACATGTCTTACCTCTTTCAACAACCATTGGTTTCCATTGCGTTGCTTTATTTTTACCTTTCTCATTCCAACAATTTTGCATGGTGCATCATCACCCAAATGAACTTGTCCAAAATCACCTTGAACATAATCTAGAAAATGTTTCCTATGGGGTGTGGCATGAAATGAAGCCCCTGAATCTAATAGCCAAGACTCAGAAATATTATCTACATAAAGAATCAAAGCATCTTGTAACACATCCCTTGTTACATTTGCTTTCTGATTTCTCTCTTGTTTTCCATCTCTTTGTTTCTTTGGAGCTCTACAGTCTTTCTTCAGATGTCCTTTCTTCCCACAATTCCAACACTCTATCTTTCCAAGTTTGGATTTGGATCTGCCCTTCCTAGAATTCCCACAGTTCCCAAAACCCTTTCCTCTATCCTTTTGTCTTCCCCTGTTCTCCATGTTCAACACATTTCTTGATGTCTCACTTGTTCTTTTCCATCGCATTTCCTCACTAAGGATAACACCAACAACATCATCAAATTTTAAAGTATTTGAACCAGTGACATAGTTACTTACAGCCATGACCAAGCTGTTCCAGCTTTCTGGCAATGAGCACAAGATTAGAAGAGCCTTGACCTCATCATCAAAGTCCACTTTTACAGAACTTACTTGATTAGTAACCATATTAAAATCATTTAAATGATCTGCAACAGACCCACCTTCCAACATATTCATATTAAATAATCTCTTCATTAGAAATACCTTATTGGATGGTGAGGGTTTTTCATACAATTTGGCCAATGTGTCCATCAAACCCTTCGTTGTCTTTCTTTCGAAATATTGAAAGCCACCGACACCGCCAAGCTCATCTATATCGTTACTAGAGCCTTTTTGTCAAGAATCTCCCATTCTTCGTCCTTTGTAGCCGTCGGTTTCTTTGCTATTCTGCCCAATGGTAGGAATAGATCCTTCTAATATAAATAGTCTTCCATCTGCATCTTCCATAACTGGTATTTTTGGCCATTAAATTTCTCGACCCTAAACTTTCCATCTTCCTACATTTCTCCCACTTGAACTAGGAACCCTCTTTTCCTGGGAGTTACCTTTCGCTCGGATACCAGTTGTTAGAAAAATAGGACCGTGGAGCAATAAAATAAAAAAAATGTGGAAACAAAATGCATAAGATACACAATACAATAGAGACACAGATTTACGTGGTTCACCCAGTGTGGGCTACAACCACTAGAGAAATTACCAGGTCCTTCCTTTATTATTATCCAGCATATGAAGGGATACAACCTACAAAAAACCTGTTGTAACTTCCTCTTCTTTCTCTCACAGTCTCCTATCTCGGAATACAATATTCACCATCAACCATAGCCATAATACATTTCCCTCATAAAAGAGGGTTTCCTTCTAGGGAAAAAAACCCTAACATAATCTCTACCGTTAGATCTGCAACCTTATAATGAACGGTCTAGATTTACAATGAAATTACAATATATATTTACAAGGCAATTTTTCCTTCGGGGGCTTCGCCCCTGAACCCCCACTTACCCCCGGACCCCGCAAAGGGGGTACCCCCCCTCTGCACTCCCCCGCGTGGAAAAGTGTACATACTTCTGGGGTGTAAATACTTCATGGGGTATAAGCACCACTGAAAGTAAAAGACCTCCGAATTAGGAAGATAATCAGGCTCCACAACCAACATATATATATATATATATATATATATATATATATATATATATATATATATATATATATATATATATATATGTATGTATGTATGTATGTATGTATGTATGTATGTATGTATGTATGTATGTATGTATGTAGATAGATAGATATATAGATATATAGATATATAAGCACTAGAGTGTTACAAAATACATAAATGCACTATTAAATTTTAATATTGGATTCATGCAAATATCGAGAATGGTTTTGGCTCAAATGCAGGGAAAATGAGGTTATAATATCAAATAGCCAATACTTTATGTTCTAGCTCATTTTATATCGTTACAAGTTTGTCAACTTCTCCCACACCATTTGAAGTAAGTCTAGATTTTATTTATAATTCATTTATCTAATTGAATTTATGTCATTTATGCATGTGCATTTGAATAATTGTTCATTAAATTTGTTAGGATCATAAATTGGGATCAATTTTGGATGAGCAAGATATTCCACCATTGCAAAAATGTCGCAATCTCTTATTAGGAGAAATATACTACAAACAAATGTTTAATGAAAATGGACAATTGCTTTACCCTATCAATTGTAACATGGCATCTTCCAGTAACTTGCAACCTGGGTCAATGGTATTACACTATGAATTTGATATGTTTTATGACATGCCAGTGGAAGGGTTGAATAAGAACCTTCGATGTGTCACATTGTCTTATTATATTAATGATCAACTTCTGAAAGTTGATTGTCTAATACCTCCCAATGTGGTCAATAATCCAATAGGTTATGTAGAAAAGATATGTAGGAACACTTCCATGTGCTCCTTTTTTGAAAATTTGGAAGCCAAAACAACTATTTTTCCTCCTAAATTGGCCAACCTATCCCCTTTTGTTGTGTCAATGGAGATTTCTTATAGTAATCCAAAGTATGATATCAATACTACCCAAAACATCACTACTAGGAGATCAAAAAAGTTGTATGAGATAAAAGAAAAAAATTCCATGTTCACACCAAAGTTTGTTCAATTGTTGGAAGGTAGTGATGATTTCCCTCTTCCTATCCATCTACAAAGTAAATACCAAAACAGTTACAACCTAGCTTTGTATGGGGCTTGGCCATTGTCCATGTCAGCACTTGGTGTTGGAACTAAAATATATTTTGTGGTAATAGTTATATGATTTCCAAGTCCAAAATAGATGTTGCAAATCTTGGGTTTATCCTTTCAAATGTATTTGTTCCTCCCAAACAATCAATGGTACTTATGCCATTTTGTGGTCCTCTTTATCATCGATATGATTACTTGAATATTGTCAAATACAAACATATCATTTCCATGTATAGTATGTGCATGAGTGGTTATGCTTCTAAAAACTTTAACAAGAAAAACCTATTATGTATCGATGGTCATCTACAAACTCATGGGAACATCGTAGGGTTCATACATAGTTGCAAGGCCTCATTATTTAGTGAAAATTGTTCCTTTGAGTAACACTCCAATGACAAAGAATTATGTATGAAAAGGAAGGCATCCATATATGTTGTTGTGCATGCAATACATAGTTTGTCTCCTCGTGACAAGTTGTTAATAAACTATAACTTTCATAGATCACCAACGACTCGTCAAAAACGCCTTGCATTGGGTCTACCTTTAGACGTCCCCTTGGGAAGTAAGAAAAATATGATTGAGTAATTGTGCTTTTGTATTTTTAATGGAACTAATGTAAATGTGTTGTTTAATTCGATATTAGTTCTGTAAAATGGTTGGTTACATGTTACAATCATTACATCAAATATGGGGACTAAGTTCCCTATAACTTCTACACATGGAGTTTTGTTTATTTTGTTTATTGAGATTGCTTAATATTTTTTATATTTCTATATAATAATAATGAACCTTAGCCATTATAAGCTTTGCACACTAGGGATTGTATTAGGGCCTAATATGGCCCACATGTGAAAAATAATGTCTTTGCCCTTAAATTTGATGCTTTATGGATTATTCATGATGCAAAGAGTAATATAATATCAAATAAGCTCACAAAGGGAATATGGAAAGCATCACTTATTTAAGATCTCTTACGATTAATTATGGAGGAAAGATGATAGTTGTATATTAGTCATTTGATAAGACATATGTATTAATAAAATGATTTTGATTACATGATTACAAAAAATATGAGAATGAATATTAGTAATTGTAGAATTTGCATAGAACATCAATGTCATAGGATGCATGCACATATGAAAAATTAAAATTTTTGGGAGGGAAAGTATCATATATCCATGTTATATAATGAATTTATGTCAAATTTTGTCTTGTCTTAAAAAACATGGTGGTGGTTGTGGCCGTGTAAACCAATTAATTAATTTCATCATTTCCAAATCATTGTCATTGTGTTTCATTTTTACAATATTTTTAAATAGTTTACACAGAACCATCTCTGATGAAATTGCATGCATTTATAGATCTATTTCTATGGATTCAAAATATATATTTTTAAATAAATGTTATTATTTGATGAATTGCTTTCATTTATAGATATATTTTTATTAATTCGAAATATATATATTATAAAAACGTTATTGTTTCCTATTATTTTAATATTTTTTGTGTAACATGTATCATAATTTAAAAATACATGTCTATGCTTTTGCAATAACATTTTAACACAATCATTTAAAAAAAAAATGACATTTTCGCCTACAAACTAAAAAAAAAACATATTGATTCTATTATCACCTTTATTTTATTTTTTTGTTATTAATATAAGGTGAGGTGCATTTTATAGTCTAATATGACACTTGGCATAAGTAATCCCAATGTAATAATTGAAAAAAAAAAAGCATCCCAATGTGGAAGATATTTGTACCACCACTACTCATAAATATAAAAATTATAATTCCCCCGGATGGGGTGCCACCTAGCACAGAGTGGCCACGTGGTACAGCGTTGGGCCAGGCCTTAAATATAGGCCACCAACCCCCATCCCCTCTCCATTAAGGATGGGGGAAAGCTGGTTCATCCAAGCTGATGAACCAATTCTTCTCACGCACATGATGGGAATGAAACCACAAAGCACTCAATGAACTGCCTTAATGGCAGGTTTGGTCACTTTACTCTTCATGATTTTACTTGATTTCGGTGAGGGAGAGGCTCATTTGGAGCTGGAGCTATAGCCTTGGTGCGCTCTTGAGCTTTGGTGCGACTAGAATGGTCTAAATATCGCCAGAGCCACTGCTTGGCACCTTCAAATGCCAAGGGAGTGAGGCAATCCCCGCAGGGGGCGGCCTAGTATGCTTCGGTCACGCATAGGAAGAGACAACAAAACTTTGAGTGGGCACTATCCATGGCAAGAACACATCTTGTCCGAAATCACAGAAGACCTGAGTCGCCTCCCATGGCCTATATTGAAGATATTTTCCCGGATGAACCCACTCAAGTCCCCCCAGCACACTTGCTCTTCACAGTCCTAGACAATTGGAACCCGCCGACTTGTTTTCCTAGGGAAACTATCTAGCGGGCCATCAAGGAACATCACAACTCCATCACAGAAGAAGTCCAATTGGATGATTTCCCCCCCTTCTATATTGTAGAAGAAATTCCGATAGAAATGTATGCAGAACCGACCACAAGAGTAGTCAAGATCCGTTCAACAGAAACACTGGAATGAAAAGATGTAGCCGAGGACGAGGCAATTGATATGGAAGGCGAGGCATTAGAGGCTAGTCTGGATAGGGAGGGTGGCACTGATCCTATGCCATGTCCTATGTCTGTCATGCAGGAGGAAGGGCGTGGCCACTTGCCACTCCTCCACCCGGACCACCTGAAGTTAATCCTTGAACTACAGAGCTTGGTGGAGGACCTAATCCACTGAACCAGTCTAGTAAGACAACGATTAGACCTGCTCTATGAGGCCTACTCCAATACACCGCCAAGAAAGCGTTGCCTGATGTGTGCACAAAACTTTGTACTGACAGTCATCGAGGATTGTGAGGGCAACGTGGATAAAGGCGAGGCCACCGGGTAAAATGTCACAGTTAATAGTTTCAATATTTTTCTTTGTTTTCCTCAGACTAGGCATGGTTAAATGCCATTATTTTGTAACTCTAAGACTCAAATATTTCTCTCAACTAATGGCTTCTAGTCGTCTTGGTTTCCTTTGGGCAAGACAAATGTCAGCCAATCTATCTCCCTCATAGATTACATAGATAGCCAGTTGTCTCGGTTTCCGCTTACATGGCGAGACAGTTGGCAGACATGGTGTTTATGGTTTAACCTTTTTTTGGAAAGTTAATACAACAGGCTTTGCTATTTTTTTACTTAAATATATATATATATATATATATATATATATATATATATATATATATATATATATATTATAAATTTAATTACTAACAATTATTATAATGTTATCAATAAAATAAATGAGAAAAATAACATTTCATAAAAGTAATTTTTCTTTGTAAACATGTTTAATCAATATATTGTATCTTGGTAGAAATTAAACAATTCACCTTGAAGATGAATTTAACATTATATGGCATTAATATTTTAATTTTTTGCAATTAGAATCCAAAGTAAATGATTTCATAAAACTAAAGTTAAACATTTATGACAACTCTAAATTCTAATGAGTGATACATTTTAAATTTAATTTAAAAGCAGAGAAATCATTAGAGTACTTATTATACATTTTATAAATAAAACAACAACAACATCAACATGATTTGAAAAAACACAATACACATGTGTGCTATTTTGTTTATAGTGCAACAATACGATTGAAATCACACCAGGGTAATTATTACATAAAAATGCATCGAGAAACAATTTAATCGACAAAGAACGTATGCAAACCTCCACAATTAATTTTTGTGGAGGTTTTTATTTATGGAGGAAAAAAAATCGGTCACTCTTCGATGCCACTCATAATTTAGTGCATGGAATCGATCCTCTGCCACTTCCTCGGTGCTCTGCCTCACATCTCCTCCTCCGTGAGCCACTTGACTTTCTCCAAGATACTGTCCTCGTTATTCCTATAGCCATAATATGAACTAGAATCAATTCACTTATATATGACATACCTACACCTCGTCTTCTTCGCCTCGAGGGGGCTTGTCGAATAGATCTATGGGGATGGGGAGGAATTTTGTAGCCTCAAAGTATCTATAATCATGGCCCTAGCCTGTGGCACCAAACACATCAACTTCATTCCATTCCATGTCCATAATCTTGGCCCCTACTTTGGCATAATTAGGACTACCAAGCTCTACGACCAAAGCTTCCCAATGCCCATTTTCTCTGTTCAACAAGAAAGGACCCTAGTGGATGTTTAATTATAAAATCATGTCAACCTCAAGATTGACCTAAGCTCCATATTGCATATTTAATAGAATTTAAGAAGCACATTTGGAAAAACAACCGACGATCCATAAAATTTGTCAACATGCCTTATCACAAAATATTAATCATTTCCTTGCCTTTAACCTTCTCCACCATGAGATACTCACCCATGTACTTACTAAGAAGTTCATCATGTCTCTTCTTCTCTACATCCATGCACTCAATCACTTTCTTATCCAGAAGGGGCACATGGGAAACAAACTCTCGCTCTCTCTACTGTTGGTTTCCCTTGTCCTACTCTCCCATTTCTTCCACCACATCCTCATCTTCCCAAAATAGGAATGACTTAATGGAAATGACCTCGTCACTCTTGATTTTCAACCTAGACTCCATATAGATAGACTCGATCATCTACCACTCCCTCAACTCTCTACCCTACGTATCCTCCTCTGTGGGCCGCTCGAATTTCTCAATGATACTATTCTCGTCATCGTTGTCGCCATAATAAATGGTTTCAATTATATTTTATATCACATACCTATACCACCTCTTCTTATCCTCGGGGGGATTATCAAATACATATTTGACGTTAGGGAGGAATTTCTTAGTCTCACTTGTACAATTGATTATCGGAAGATGACATGTTACAATATTCTAGCAACCAATTGTACAAGTGCAGCTGGGAAATTCCTCCCCAAATTCAAAGAGATATTTGATAATCCCCACGAGGTGAAGAAGAAGAGGTCTATGTATGCGATCTACAAGAAACTTGACGCCATTTATTATTGAAACAACGATGACGAGAACGACATCTTGGAAAAATTTGAGCAACCCGTGGAGGAGGAGATGTGATCCAGAGTGATGAGGGAGTGGGAAAGGATCAAGTCTATCTAGAGGCAAGCTAGGTTAACTATCAAAAGCAAGGATATTGTTTCCATTAAGTCAGTCCTATTCGAGGAAGATGATGGTGTGGTAGAAGAAATGGGAGAGCGAGACAAGGGAAACCAACAATGGAGAGAGTGAGAGTTTGTTTCCCATGCTCCCCTTCTAGATGATAAAGTGATCAAGCGCATGGTTGTGTAGAAGAAGAAACATGATGAAATTCATAGTAAGTACATTGGTGAGGATCTCATGGAGGAGCATGTCGAGTCTAAGGCAATGCTTAATATTTAGTGATAAGTGATGTTGACAAATATTATGCATCATCGGTTGTTTTTCCAAATATGCTTCTTAATTTCTATTAAATATACAATATGGATCTTAGGTTAATTGTGACGCTGCAACAATGTTATAATTAAGATATCCACTAGGTTCCTTTCTTGTTGAATAGGGAAAAGGGGAACTAGAAAGCTCTGATCATAGATCTTAGCAGTCCTGGCTATGCCAAAGTAGGGGAAAATATGACAAACTTGGAAGGGAATGTAGTTGATGTGCTTAGTGCCATAGAAAAGAGCCTTGGTTAGAGATGCTTCAAGGCTATGAAATTACTCCCCATCCCTAAAGAGATATTGGATAATCCCCCTCGAGGTGAAGAAGAGGAGGTGTAGGTATGCAATATACAAGAGAATTGATGCCAGTTCATATTATGGCTATAGGAATGATGAGGATGGTATATTGGAGAAACTCAAGTGGCCCACGGAGGAAGAGATGTGAGGAAAAGCACTAAGGAAGTGGCAAAGGATCGATTCCATGCTCTAAATTATGAGAGGTAGTGAAGAGTGACCTATTTGTTTTCTTCCACAAAGCAAAACCTTCACAAAATTTAACTATGGAGGTTTACATATGTAGATTATGAATTAACTTGTTTTTCCTATGGCTACTAATGTTGTTAATATTTCTACTGCGCTCGACGTCGATATAATGCATTTAAAATATAAAACAAAAACATATATAACTAATTTGTATTTATCAAAAACTGAAAAATAGTTTTTTTTGGAAAAACAAAAGTGAAAAAGTAAGCAATGCTCTTAACAAATACATATGCATTGCGTCCAATGAACTTTATCAGACATAAGGCATTGAACATAAATCTATTCAATATAATGCATTGGTGCATCATTTCTAGTCGAGCATTGATATCTATAGTGGTGTGTTATGATATAGAGCGTAGGGGTTAAGTGTTGGTGTTAAGCCATGCAGTTCACTTGGTTATATTAAACGCACTTAGTCTATATGTTAGTACATGCACCAAACACTTTTAACCGATGCATTGTGTTTCACGATGCACCATTAACGAGTATGTTTTATAATGCACACCAAAATGATAATGTTTAAACTATTTTTCTTGGTAACTTACTTAACCTCCCCGGTGCGTTGTGTTTAAAATAATGCACCGATGTTTCATTTGAGATTTATATGCGCTGATACCGGTGCATTTGTATTATAACACACCAGTGATGGGGCATCCCATCAACAAATCGAGATGGTAAATTATTATGTATTTTTATCGCTAAGTTGTTGTACAAATTACCAGTGTGTTTTATTAATTTGACGCACCACAGAGGAAATTTGTGTTTCAAAAATTTGGTGATGTGTTAGTGTTGATTAAGGTTAGTTGTCATTGATGTCAACCCTTGAAGAAATTCCGGCAGCACAAAATTTTGGGTAATGGACCCAAGTTTGTTTGATGTAAATATGACTCATTATTGTCTGGTCATGGTTGATAAGAAGTATAGATGGATGAACTCCAAAGTGGTCCCCTTATGGTGAAATCCCTCACGAGAAGACGCTTTGCGGATTGAGTTATCCTAGAAGTATGGTTAGAGAACCCATGATAATTTGTAGAATAATGAGATGAAGGTCAGTGAATTTGTTAGTGAAAATATCCTATATGGATAGTGCTTGTCATGCCATTTCTGGTGGTATGTGGAACGTCACATAACTCCTCACGGTTTGAGAGTTATGGCCTTACGAAGTTGGAGGACCCTCATATGTCATCTAGAAGCCCCAAAAGGTCAAAGTAGTCAAAGTGGTTTAAGAGATTTTAAAAGATAAATAATCAAGTGAAGTGATGAGTGTACCATAATTCAAAGTGAATACAAAATAAATTATTTCAATAATAAAATTAATGGAAAAATTAGAAGTGGGTTAACCCTAAAATAAGGAAAGTGGTCAAAGTGACCTAGAAGATGTTTTTAAGGAAGCTACTTGGAGAGTATAAATAAGAGGCAACACTCTCTCATTTTAGACACACTTGAGAATATTGAATACCTATAGGTGCCTGAGGTAACCAAAGGATATCTAAGCCGAATTTCTGAGGGAAGGTGAAGAAAAGAAGGTTGGAATTCAAGGAAGGATAAATTCTTTTGATGATGCTTTCTAAGGTGTTTTGGGTAAAAATGTCATAACTTATTCATAATAGATCCAAATTTAGTGATACAAAATGTGTTGGTTGTAGTACAGTCTGTATTATGCTGTGTAATAGTTTCATATCAATTCAACAAACATTTCATGCAGTGCACGCTCTACAAGCTCGCTCTCTAGAATAAGCCAAAATTCAGCAAGGTATGCCATTTTTGCTATAACTCTTTTTCTGAGAGGTTCCAAGTAGTGACACCTAGAGGAATTGCATAAAACACACTAAAGAACATTGTGTATCACTTTCATATCTTTATTCATTACAGGTACAAAGTTATGATTATTTCAAGTTAGGGTTGTTGACTAATCCAAAACTAGTCATGTGAGACTAAAGAAAATTTTGATGAAAATGCTAGTTTCTTGTTGTTTAAAGTTAAGGAAGGTTTGCAGGTATGTGATCATATACACCAGGTCTATCATAGAGTTACAAATCATATTTGGATGATGAAATTTATGAGGGATTTTGGTTTAGGTACAAGTTAGGTACATGGTTGAGACAAGCAGTTAATGAGTTGGCACATACATGAGGTGTATAGTTGATGATGTTGGTATATATTGATGAGTAAAAGTTGATGAGTACTTGACACATGATTGGTACATACTTGGTGCATGGTTTATGCACTTGTTTATGGTACAGGTTGATGCATGGTTGATGCATGGTTCAGGTTTATTGGTACAGGTTGAGGTACACATTGATGCATGGTTGATGCATGGTTTAGGTTTATTGGTACAGGTTGAGGTACACATTGATGCATGGTTGATGCATGGTTTAGTTTTATTGGTATAGGTTTACAACGATATATCTCACAATGATAGTGTGACAGTGGTTCCATCAATCTCTTTTACTTCAGGGTGGTTAGATGGGGCAAGGATAGGTGGTTGTAACCACCTTCCAGTTGTAGTCGGAGAACATAGGGGGTTGTAGCCTCCTTCTTGATGCAGACCCCCTATCCCTCCTAAGGGTTGTGCGACCTCCCAGTCAGGATCTTCTGTTTTCAGAGCTGAAATGGATCTTCTGGTTCTGAGCTAGAACCTCCCTCTTCTAATCCACAGGTCCTTCTCTGTGTTTTCCTGCGCAACCAAGTGATAGGCTCATGCTCCCCACTCCTCGTGACCGTGGGCACAACCACGGACTTGGCCCAAAAGGTGCATCACGTTGTGACCCTGGGATTTCCAATACGATGACTCCTTGGCTCTTCCAAGTCCCAAAACTCCTATGAGGGATAACGAAGGTTAGCTCCTCCCTTTTTCCCAACTCACATGACCACACACCCATGACCATAGGCTTTTCCACGAAAGTGCATCATGGTTCACAATATCGAAACCTTGCGATACAAGGCACCTGACCACTCCAAGTTGTGAATGTCGAAATCGTGATGAGGCGAGATCCATGGCTTAGGTCTCTCCTGGGCTGACAGCTACGATCGTTTCAGTGTTTCACGTTTCGCGACTTCAGTCAAAATGAATTCCGACCACTACTCCACCCGGTCATCGAAATGTCGAAAGCTTAAGGTGCTTGATTATCAGCTCTCGCTCCTCTTATTGATCCAATGGTTCAGGTCAAATTGCGATTTTGCGATACTGGGTTTTGAAGAGCAAGGAACTCCCCCTCCCAACTCGCAATACCCAATTTCACGAAATGGACCGACGATCCATATCTATCTGGGATTGACGATCGTTATACCTCCTAAGCTTTGAGCATAGAAAGATATTCATCGCTAACCCCCCTCATAGCTCCAATGGATCCAAGGGCCTATGAGGTTTCGATGCTACTCCTCGAGCTCTCTCCACCATTCGTTAAGATCTTCGAGATATCCCCTCCTGGGTCTACGTAGTGTTAAAACCTGCGTCCTTACCTCATATCAGACATTCTGCAGGATTCTTTGTCATGATCCAATAATCGACAATGTTTTTCCTCCTGGGCTTTTACTCGCCTCAGAATTAGAATGTTTTCTAAGTCCTCAAAGGTTTCAACCTTCGTTTCTCCTAGGGAATGGGTTCCTGGATCTTGAAAACACTTTCCCAAAGTGTTATTCCCCCTGAGCTTCGTCTGATTCCGACTTCGATTTCCTGTGCATTCCTTGCGTCTAAGAGATCTCGATAACTCAAATCTAAGGGATTTCTCGCAGAGAAATCCCTCCCGATTTCGTTGTGTTTCTCTCTGGCTCGATGCACACCTTGCAGAGCTTCAAATGAAGAGAAACAATTGAAACTAGAACACTAACATGCACAGTTCCATCCACTTGTTCATGAAAACAGAAATGACAGGAAAACACACATAGTCCACACACCATACATTTGGATCGATTTTCCTTATGTTATATTCACAAGTGCTGAAAAATGGCTACCAAATACATTTGAATTATAGTAACTCAAAAACTGAGATCTCCTGCTAACTCGCAGTTCTCTCTCTTACAACTCATTTCTCTCTGTATTGCCGCTAACCCCAACTGGGAATACAAACTGCTACTTAACTCAAAAATATTTCTAGGGTTTCCCCTGGCTACTTGCCTACTCTAAAATTCATCCTACGTTATCTTAGTTCAATCGCATTCCAGATCTGTAGTGGAAAGTTCTGCTCTGTTTACGATTTTCAAAACGTGTCTCAAAGGGTAAAATTCGACACTGGTTCAAGCATGCCTCCAAAGGTAAATTCCGGTGCTGAGTGAAGGCGGATTTCAAAATCGGTTTTAACTACCCATGTTGAAGTTTTGGAATAACTCTCACGTGTTGAGTGGTCCCGCCTCTGCGTGCTTGCCAACAATGCTCCTACATCATACTCCCCTTGACAAAAATTCATGGACTCCTATCCATGAGCTCCTCTACTGAATTTCCCTGCTTCTGGATAGCAAATTCATTTTCCCAACTGGCATCTTCTATTGGGTGTCCCTTCCATTTGACCAGATACTCAAAATAATTCTTCCTCCTAGTCTTCTTGCCAATCCTCTGATCAACATTTTTCTCCATCTGTGGCTTTTCTGCCACAGGCATCTGCTTCGCCCACTGAATCTTTCCTTGATCTTCTAATCCTTTTGTGTCGTCTTTCCTGTAAGGATATAGGTCTGAGACATTGAATATGGGTGAAATTCCCACACCATCTGGCAGCTCGATCTCATAGGCATTTGCATCAAACTTTCTCAAGATCTTATAGGGTCCTATCTTCTTCATCTTCAATTTTTTATATGTTCCCCTATGGAACCTTTCCTTCTTGAGATGTGCTAAAACATGATCTCCCGCTTCAAATTGAAGTTTCCTACGATGATGATCAACTCTGTGCTTGTATTTCTGGTTAGAACTCTGTAATTGTTCTCTGATCTGGCTATGGAGTTTCTACATTTCAACAACAAAATATTATGCTTCAGCGCTTCTGATCTCTCCTTATTCCAACTATCTCAACTCAAACACTCCCCTGGGTTGCATTCCATAGAGTATTTGGAATGGGATCCTTCCAGTGCTCCTGTTTGGTGAGTCATTGTATGTAAATTCTGCTTGTGGCAAAATCTGATCCCACTGGTTATGATGTTCAGTAACTAGACTCCTCAATAAGTTTCCCAAACTTCTATTTACCACCTCAGTCTGCCTGTCTTTCTGAGGGTGATAAGCTGAGTTGAAGGAAAAATGTGTCCCCATCTTCTTCCACAATGTCCTCCAAAAGTGACCAACAAATTTTGTGTCTCTGTCTCAGACAATGCTCCTGGGTAGGCCATGAAGTCTCACAACTTCTTTGAAAAACAAATTTGCAACATGTGTTGCATCACTGGTCTTCTGACATGGGATGAAATGTGCCATCTTTGAAAACCTATCCACCACCACAAATATGGAATCAAATCCCCTTTGTGTTCTTGGCAATCCCAACACAAAATCCATGCTTATTGCATCCCAAGGCCTCTCTGGTATTGGCAATGGTTGATACAATCCAGTGTTCTATATTTTCCCCTTTGCATGTTGGCAGATCCTACATCTGTTCACAAACTTTATCACCTGTGTCCTCATACCTGGAAAATAGTATTAACTGCTCAACTGTGCAAACGTTTTATCATGGCCGAAATGTCCAGCCAATCCTCCACTATGCTTTTCCTTCAAAAGATTGTCCCTCATTGAGCATCTTGGTATGCACAATTGATTTCCTCTGAACAAAAATCCTTCATGAACCATATAATCTATCCACTAACTTCTATCTCTCAGTACATGGCTTGTACATGGTTCATAGGCCTCCTTGAAATCTGTATCATCACAATACATATCCTTAAGGTGTTCAAACCCCAAGGTCTTCACCTAGAATTCCTGCAGAATTAAACATCTCATGCTTAACGCATCAACAACCTTGTTATCATTCCCAACAATATGTTTTATGACAAAAGTAAAATTTTGCATAAATTCAACCCATTTTGCATGCCTCTGATTCAGTTTTTCTTGTCGGGTTATGAATTGTAAAGCTTGGTTATCACTATACAAGAAAAACTCTTGCGGGACAAGATAATGCCTCCATTTTTTTAAGGCTTGAATTATGACATAGAACTCCTTGTCATACATGGAGTATTTCCTCTTAGTCTCATTCAACTTCTCACGAAAATAGGCAACAGGTCGATTGTCTCGACTCAGAACTGCTTCTATTGCAACTCCACTTGCGTCACATCTTACCTGAAATGTCTTCCCAAAATTCAGCAAGACCAAAATTAGTCGTTCTATTATCTTCTCCTTCAATATATTGAAGCTCCTTTCAGCCTCCTCTGTCAATTTTAAAATATTTGTGTCGCTTCTTCACTGTATCCATCATGGGTGCACAAATCCCACTAAAGTCTCTAATGAACTTTCTATAAAAACTTGCTAAACCTTGAAATCTCCTTACCTCGAACATGCTCCTTGGTGACGACCTTTCCCTGATCGCTTTCACCTTCTCTGGATCCATCTTCAATTCATTCGAAGAGATAACAAAACCCAAGTAAATGAGCTTTGTCTTCATAAAAGAGGACTTCTTCAGATTGATCAACAACTTCTCCTGTTGTAGCCTCCTCATTACTAGTGTTAGGTGCCTCAAATGCTCCTATTTAGTCTTGCTAAATATCAGTATATCGTCCAGATATACAACCACAAACTTACCAATGAAATCTTTTATAATTTCATTCATCAACCTCACAAAAGTGCTCAGGGCATTCGTTAAGCCAAATGGAATAACCAACCACTCATATAGAACTTCATTCATCTTAAAGGTTGTTTTCCATTCATCACCTTCTCTCATCCTGATCTGGTGATATCCACTTTTCAGATCTATCTTAGAAAAGAAATTTTCTCCACTTAAGTAATCCATTAAATCATCCATTCTCAGTAAAGGAAATCTATACCTAATGGTGATCTTGTTGATGGCTCTCGAGTCTGTGCACAGTCTCCATCCTCCATCTTTCTTTGGGCTCAACACAGTTGGTACTGTGCATGGGCTCAAACTTTCTCTGACCAAACCTTTGTCAAGCAATACTTGGACTTGGTTCTTCACCTCCTCATTCTCTCGAGGTGTTAATCTATACGTTGCCTTGTTTGGCAGGCTTGCTCCTGGTATCAAGTTGATATGATGACTGATACTCCTGATGGGCGACAATGAGTTTGGCAGCTCATCCACCACTATATCAACAAAATTATCCAGCAGCTCATGAACTTCTTCAGGCAAATCATCCATTGACATACTCGTAGGGATGACTCTGGGCTTCCTCACCACAATGAACTACATCTCTTGTTCTTCCTTGACTTCTTTCAGGAGTTCCTTGCCACTCATGAGAAGTATGTTGGTGTTGGCTTCCTCTTTCACTCCCTTCTCCTCCATTGGCAACAACATATGCATCCTACCATTCTTCTCCAATGTATATGTATTCTTCCTTCCATCATGAATGACATTTCTGTCAAACTTCCATGGTCTACCCAGCCAAATGTGGCATACATCCATGGGAATTACATCACATAGGATTTCATCTTTATATCCTCCTATTTTAATTTCAACCGAGCATTGTTTAGTGATCATTACCTGGTGTCCTTTTTGTAGCCATGAGACTTCGTATGGCCTTGGATGTGCAGTTGTCTTCTGCTCCAATTTCTCCACCATCTCTGTGGATACTAGGTTTTCAGTACTCCCACTGTCAATGATCACCTTGCATACTTTATCCTTAGTCTTGCAAGCTGTCCTGAAGAGACTGTTTCTCTGCACTGGCTTTTCAATTTCTGCCTCTAGTTTTAAGTGAAATTTTCTCAACATCAAGGATGCTCCATCCTCTGCTCCTTTTTCTTCAACATCTCTTCATTATGCTTCTGAAATGTGAACTTCTCCTCCTTCCTTATTCTTCTTGGGACATTCCCAAGACATGTGCCCTATCTTTCCACAGTTATAGCACCTTACTCCTCCTGTGCCTCTTCCTCTAGAAGATTTTCTTCCACCATCCTATCTTTCTCGTGAAATTCCCCCTTGTTCTGAATGATTGTGTGGTTTCTCAGCCTCAACCTTAGACTGATGTGCTCTGTCATGGTTAAACCCCTTTCTTTTGCTTGGGACCGAGCCTTTACCTCTTCCTTGTTGATTCTATTTTCTAGCCAGCTTCTCCTCTACCTTCAGCGCAAACTAATAAGCATCCTTCATAGTCATAACTAAAATCATGTTAAGCTCATACTGGATTTCATATCTCAACCCATTTATATATCTAGTGACTCTTTATTCATCTCTCTCCCTTTGTCCAGTTCTGATGTTCAGCTAGTAGAACTCCTCGATGTACTCCTTGAATGTCATCCCTTTCTGTCTCGGGTTCTGTAGCTTCCTGAACAGATTGATCTGGTAGTCTTTGGGTATGAACTTAGCCTTTAGTTTGGCTACCATTATGTCCCAACTCTTTATCCTCTTGTTTGCCTTTACTTCTCCTCTCAGCCTACAGTTCATCCCACCACAGTGATGCATGCCCTTTTAGCCTAGTGACTGCCTGCTTCACCTTCTTCTCCTCATAAACATCTTCATAGTCGAAGTATTTTCCTATGGACCTTATCCAATCCAACAGTTCTTCAGCATCTAGATTTCCCTCATACATGGGAACCTCTATCTTAGCTTTGCCTCCCAATCTGGAAACTTCTCTCAACAAACATTCTTCTACAACATCCTCTCCTACAGCTTCTTCAACCTCAACCTCTTCACTTTCTGCATCACTGACATACCCAACATTAGGTGCTCTTCTCTGTGCTGCTTCCATTGTTTCCAATTGAGCGTGAAGCTCTCACATCTCCCTCTCTACAACACGGTTGGCTAAAGGCGGTTCTCGTTTTCTTGGTGGCATTGTGTTGACTATCTGTCACACACACAGAGTACGCTTGCAAGTTCTCTATCTCCTCTTTTTCTTTCGCCTGAAGTCTACAGACAAAGAACTTAGGCTCTGATACCACTTGACACAGACCCCCTATCCCTCCTAAGGGCTATGCGACCTCCCGGTCAGGATCTTCTGGTTCCAAGCTAGAACCTCCCTCTTCTAATCCACAGGTCCTTCTCTGTGTTTGCCTATGCAACCAAGTGCTAGGCTCACACTCCCCACTCCTCATGACCGTGGGCACGACCATGGACTTGGCCCAAAAGGTGCATCATGTTTCGTGACCCCGAGCTTTCCAATACGACAAGTCCTTGGCTCTTCCAAGTCCCAAAACTCCGATGAGGGCTAATGGAGGTTAGCTCCTCCCTTCTTCCCAACTCACGTGACCACACACCCATGACCACAGGCTTTTCCATGAAATCACGTCGCAGTTCGTGATGTCAGAACCTTGCGATACAAGGTGCTTGACCCCTCCAAGTCGCAAATGCAGAAATTGTGATGAGGCGAGATCCACAGCTTAGGTCTCTCCTGGGTCGATGACTATGATCATTTCGGTGTTTCACATTTCGCGACTTCAGTCAACACGAAGTTTGGCTACTACTCCACCTGGTCGTCGAAATTTTGAAAGCTTGAGGTGCTTGATCACCGGCTCTCGCTCCTCTTCTTGATCCAATGGTTCAGGTCGAATCACAATTTCATGATTCGGGGTTTTGAAGAGAAAGGAACTTCGCCCTCCCAACTCATGATACCCGATTTCGCAAAATGGACAGACGGTCTAGATCTATCTGGGATTGACGATCATTATCCCTCTTGAGCTTTTGGCATAGAAAGATATTCGTCGCTAACCCCCCTCATAGCTCCACTGGATCCAAGGGCCTATGGGGTTTTGACTCTACTCCTCGATCTCTCTCCACCATCCGTTAAGATCTTTGAGATCTCCCCTCTTGGGTCTATGCAGTGTTAAAACCTGCTTCCTTACCTCATATCAGACGATCTGCAAGATTCTCTATCGTGATTCAATAATTGATAGTGTTTTTCCTCCTGGGATTTTACTCACCTTAGACTTAGAATGTTTTCTAAGTCCTCGAAGGTTTCAACCTTCATTTCTCCTAGGGAATGGGTTCCTGGATCTCGACAACACTTTCCCTATGTGTTATTCCCCCTGAGCTTCGTATGACGCCGACTTCGATTTCCCATGCACTCCTTGCGTCTAAGGGATCTCGATAACTCAGATCCAAGGGATTTCTCACAGAGAAATTCCTCCCGATTTCATTACGTTCCTCTCTGGCTCGATGCACACCTTGCAGAGCTTCAAATGAAGAGAAACAATTGAAACTACAACACTAACATGCACATTTCCATCCACTTGTTCATGAAAACAGAAACAACAAGAAAACATGCACAGTCCACACACCATACATTTGGATCGATTTTCCTTCTGTTATATTCACAAGTGCCGAAAAATGGCTACAAAATACATTCAAATTATAATAACTCAAAAATTGGGATCTCCTACTAACTCGCAGTTCTCTCTCTTACAGCTAATTTCTCTTTGTATTGTCGCTAACCCCAACTGGGCATACAAACTTCCACTTAACTCAAAAAGATTTCTAGGGTTTCCCCTGGCTACTTTCCTACTCTAAAATTCATCCTACGCTATCTTAGTTCAGTCGCATTCCAGATCCATAGTGGAAACTCCTGCTCTGTTTAAAATTTTCAAAATGTGCCTCAAAGGGTAAAATTCAGCACTGGTTCAAGCGTGCCTCCAAAGGTAAATTTCGGCACTGAGTGAAGGCAGATTTCAAAAGCGATTGTAACTATCCATGTTGAAGTTCTGGAATAACTCTCACGTGTTGAGTGGTCCCGCCTCTGCACGTTTTCCAATGATGCTTCTGCATCACTTCTGGTTGTAGCCAAAGAATTGGGGAGTTGGAGCTTCCCTTAGGTTGTAGCCTGAGAAACTAGGGGGTTGGAGCCTCCTTCTAGTTGCAGTTGGAAAACAAAGGAATTTGGTGCTTCCAATGAATGTAATTCTTCAAGACATATAAGAAAAAGCATTCCGTGGTTTTCTCCCGATTTGGGTTTCCACGTAAAACACTGGTGTACTGTGTATGTGTGTGATTGTTCATTTCTTGTTGCTCATTATTGGATAATAATTCTGCATTGATATAACACTTGGATTATTTGGAGAAAAATGATTATAATTACGCTATTACGGATTCACCCCACTTTCAGTAATCCAACAATTGGTATCATATTAGGTTCCTTCATAAATCAATTTAACCATTGAAAGGTAGATCATGGAGAGTACCAACATGTATAAAAATAGAATACCACAGATTGATGGACAAAATTATTCTTTTTGGAGCATAAGGATGAAGACATATATACAAGCACGGGGATTTCAAGTTTGGCAATCAATTGTAGATGGATACACATCACCAGTAGTTCCACCAACAAATGACAAAGCAGTGAAACTTGGTGAGAATAATTCCAAAGCCACAAATGCACTTTTGAATGGTCTCAGTGATACAATATTCACCAAAGTTGCACATTGTAAATCTGCTAAAGAGATTTGGGACACGCTTCGAAATATTTATGAAGGAGATACAAAATTCAAAGAAGCAAAGCTTCAAACTTACAGAGGATAGTTCAAACAACTAAAAATGAAGGAAGATGAGAATATTGCAGCCTACTTATTACGAGTCGATGAAACAGTGAATGCAATCATAGGATTGGGAGAAGAAATCGAAGAATCTGTAATTGTTCAAAAGGTACTAAGATCTCTTCCTATAATATTTAACCCTAAGATATCAACACTAGAAGAAAGATCAGATCTAAAATCCTGCATGGAATATTCACAGCATATGAAATGAGAACTAAACAAGAAAATCTAGATGTAAAAGAAGCAACCTTCAAAGCATCCAAAAGATCAAAGAAAAATAAAAATCAACAACAAGAATATAGCAGCAACAGTGACGTCTCGGAAGATGATGAAGAAGTGGCCAACTTCGTTAAAAGACTAAACAAGGGAACCAACTGTAGGTATAGAGGTAAGCTTCCTTTAATTTGTTTTAATTGTGATGGTATTGGTCATTTTGCTAAAAAATGTCCTCATAAGAAAAAGAGAAATGATGAAGGTTAATCAAAAGGGAAACACACATATAAAGGCAAAAGAACTACAAATAAAGTTTTCAAGAAAAGCTTATGAACCAAAGAAGACATCTCATCATCAGATGAAGATGAAGTCGGTGACAATGAGACAGGAAGAGTTCTATTCATGGCAGTAAAAGACTCTAACAAAGAAGACTTCGAAAAAAAATATGAAGAAGCCAAAGAAGAATGTGAAGAAGTTGAAGACAAAATTGAAGAGGCAGAAGTTGACTTTCGAGAAAAAATAATGTGTGCCATAGAAGTTATCAGAAGAGAAAAGAAGAAGAACAAGAAACTACAAGTAGAACTAGACAAGAAAGAAGACACTCAAGAACTAGAACAAATGATCACAAAATTGAAGGTTCAAATAGAAGAAAATAAAAGAATTAGAGAAGAACTCAAAGAACAGCTAGAAGAAAAGGACAGGATCATTAGAAACTTGGAAGCATAGATTGTCACATTAAGAAAGGATATTCAAAAGAAAAATATGCAGAATAGCTCAAAAGTTTTGGATGACATTATCAGCAGTCAAAAATATCATTTTGACAAGACCGGACTTGGATACAATCAGACAAAAAAGGGATCAAGCTCCAAAACAACAAAGTAAGAAACATATCCAAAATGATATTCGGAAACAATCAAAGGGGATAGGAAGATATACAAGGAAGATTACAGGGATACTCCTCCACCAAGAAGATTTAGATTTCAGAATCAACAACCGACAGATAGGCCTCAAAAAGAAGAAGGATTCACAAGAGCACCTCCTTTCAGAATATCCTCAACTCCCATGTATCAAACTATATTTTTCGGTTTATGTTATGCATGTAATAATTTTGGACATAAAACTGTGAATTGCAGAGCTAACAACATGAACAGTGACAACACTAACTACTTTGAAAGTAATACACAAAGGGGTTATCCAAGAAGGCCTAGTGAAACATAGAGAAGAAGTTACAAAAGGTTTGAATCTTTGAGCACTGAAGTGGAATGTTACAAATGTAACAATTTTGGACATATGGCCAAATATTGCAGAATGACAGTCCCTCCTAAAGAGCCGCAACAGAATAAAAACAATCATAGACAAGAACCTCATAAAAGAACATGGATAAGAAAGAAGGATCAGTATAGCAATGAAGAATGCACACTCGTCCTACAAGCTAAGCAGAAGAAATGTGGTTGGTATATTGATAGTGGATGTTCAAAACACATGACAAGTGATAGAGACAAGTTTCTTACATTATGAAAGGAAAGAGATGGACCAGTCTCCTTTGGAAATGATGATTCAGCCAAAATCATTGGAAAAGGCACAGTCCGAATTGGGAACAAGAATGAAAAGGCATAAAATGTTCTACTAGTAGAAGAAGTTTGAAACATAATATTCTAAGTGTGAGTAAAATGTGTGACCAAGGTCATAAAGTTACTTTCGATTCACAAAAGTGTGAGATAAGAAAAGAAGGTTCAGGGAAATTGGTTGCTACAGCTGCAAGAACTTCAAGCAACATATATGTGTTAAGTGAAATTGGAAATGAAAAGTGTTGTCTGGGAAAGGAATATGAAAGTTGGCTATGGAACAAAAGAATGGGTTACATACATTTTGATAACCTTGTCAAAGTCAACAAAAGAGAAGCAGTCGGAGAAATGCCCCAGATCACAAAACCAACCAACACTTTATGCAAGCATTGTCAACAAGGAAAGCAAACAAAGAGCAAGTTCAAATCAAAGGAATATTCAACGACAAGACCACTGGAAATTGTGCATATTGATCTAGTTGGACCAACTAGAACAAAGGGCTTAAAAGGTGAGAAATACTTTATGTTATTAGTTGATGATGATACAAGAATGACTGCAGTTTGCTTTCTCAAGAATAAGTCAGAAGCTTTTGAAAACTTCAAGATCTACAAGGAAATGGTTGAAAATGAAATGGATTCAAAAATCAAATGCTTGAGATCTGATAATGGAAGAGAGTTCACCTCAAAGGAATTTATGCACTACTACAGTGATCATGGAATAAAAAGACAATTCTCCATTTCTAGGACACCTCAACAGAATGGAGTTGTTGAAAGAAAGAACATGACAATACAAGAAATGTCTCGAACAATGTTAATGGATTCAAAATTGACAGATATTTTTTGGACATAGGCAGTGCATACAATAGTTCACATTCAAACCAAAGTAATGCTCAGAAACAACACTGACAAAACTCTTGATGAACTATGGAAAGGAAGACCAACAAATGTAAAGCACTTCAGAGTCTTTGGAAGTAATTGTTATATCAAAAGAGAAGATGGCAGAATGGGAAAGTTTGACTCTCATGTGGACAAAGGAGTACTTGTTGGTTACTCAAGTACAAGGAAAGTATACAAGTGTTACAATCTAATATTGAACAAAGTTGTGGAAAGCATCAACGTAACAATTGATGAAACATGTAGACCAGAATCAAAGGAAGAAGAAAATTGATCAATGAAACAACCCTTAGAAGAAGAAATAGAATATGAAAAAGAAGTAGAAGAGGAAGATGAAGAGAATCTGACAGAAACAGAAGAGCAAGTTTAGAAAGTGTCTCCAAAGACACCTAACAGACGAGTATAGAAGAATCATCATTTAGATCAGATTATCAAAAATAAAGATGCAAGAATTGAGACTAGAAGAAAAATCCCCTCACCAGAAAAAACACACCTAGCACTTTTATCTACAATTGAACTAAACTGTTTCGAAGAATCCAACAAGGATGAATTTTGGAATAAGGCCATGGATGAAGATTTGGATCAAATAGAGAAAAATGACACTTGGGAACTGGTTCCAAGACCAAAGAATAAGAATGTGATCAGCACAAAGTGGGTCTTTAAGAATAAATTGAATGAATATGGACAAGTTACAAGGAACAAAGCTAAATTGGTATGTAAAGGATATGCACAAGTTGAAGGAATCGACTTTGAAGATACATTTTCCCCAGTTGCCAAAATGGAAGCAATCTGTTTTCTTTTAGCTTATGCATGCTCCAAAATTATTAAAATGTATCAGATGGATGTAAAATCATCATTTTTGAATGGGGAACTTGAAGAAGAATTTCACATTGAACAACCAGAAAGATTTCAGTTGTCAGAGAATGCAGATTATGTGTGCAAATTAAAGAAGACCTTGTATGGTCTAAAACAGGCTCCTAGAGCATGGTACTCTAGACTAGATAAATATCTACAACAAGCAGGGTTTATAAAGGGAAGTGCAGACAACAACCTCTACATCGAGGTAATTCAAGATAATATTTTATTAATTGAAGTTTATATTGATGATATTATTTTTGGTAGTGATGATGACAGGTTAAGCCAGAAATTTGCAAAGGATATGCAGAATGAATTTGAAATGTCATTACTTGGAGAACTATCCTTCTTTCTGGGACTTCAGATACATCAAAGCAACCAAGGAATTTTTATTTCTCAAACCAATTATATCAGAGAAATGCTAAAGAGGTTTGGAATGGAAGATTTCAAACCAGATATCACTCCCATGCAAACCAGTTGCAAGTTGAACAAAGATGATGGTTCGAAGTCTATAGATCAGAGGCAATACAGGTCAATGGTTGGCAACCTACTATATGTGACATCATCCAGACCAGATGTAATACAGACAGTCAGATAAGTGGCACGATTTCAAGCAGCACCAAAGGAATGACATGTATTAGCAGTAAAGAGGATTTTCAGATATCTCAAAGGAACAAAAGAGTTTGGATTATGGTATCCAAAAGGAAAGGATCTATCACTCATTGTCTATATAGATGCAGATTAGGCAAGTTGTATTGATGACCGACGAAGCACCAGTGGGGCAGCATTCTACTTGGGTGAGTGTTTAGTATCATGGATAAACAAGAAATAATCATTAGTATCCTTATCTACAGTCGAGGTACAGTATATTGCAGCAACATCATGTTATACACAGGTTCTTTGTATGAAACAAACTCTGACAGATATATAGGTTGAGTATGATGAGCCCATTCCAATCAATTGTGATAATAAAAGTGTGATTAGTATCTCAAAGAACCCAGTGATGCACTCCAAGACGAAGCACATTCCAATCAAGTATCACTTTCTACAGGAACAGGTTGTAGAAAAGAACATCAGAGTTGAGTATGTGGGCACAAAAGAACAAGTGGTAGACATCTTTACAAAACCACTTCCACAAGAAGCCTTTGAATATCTTCACCGGAGACTTGGAGTTATTTCTACTCCAAAATAAATGCTTTTTGAATGTTTATCTTATATGTCTTAGATGTACATGAGGAATCACCATAAGAGAACAGTTCAGTCAGGGGGAGCAGCCCTGGATGTAAAGATACCTTTGCCATTGATGACAAAGGGGGAGATATTTATCAGATGCAGAGGACAGAGGAATGGTTCCAAGGGGAGCATGAGATAGATGCATGGTTCCAGGGGGAGCATGAGTGATATGATTTCAGTATTGCATCAGAGTGTTGGCATCAATGCCAAAGGGGGAGATTGTTGATTATGGTTATTTTTCATTAATGTCAACCCTTGAAGAAAGCCCGGTAGCACAAAGGTTTGGGTAATGGACCCAAGTTTGTTTGATGTAAAGATGAATCATTATTTTCTGGTCATGATTTATAAGAAGTACATATGGATGAACTCTAAAGTGGTCCCCTTATGGTGAAATCCCTCATGGGAAGACACTTTGCGGATTGAGTTATCCTAGAAGTATGGTTAGAGAACCCATGCTCATTTTTGGAATAATTAGATGAAGGTCAATGAATTTTTTGGTGAAACTATCCTATATGGATATTTCTTTTCATGCGATTTCTGGTGGTATGTGGAACGTCACATAACTCCTCACGGTTTGAGAGTTATGGCCTTATGAAGTTGGAGGACCCTCATATGTCATCTAGAAGCCCCAAAAGGTCAAAGTAGTCAAAGTGGTTTAAGAGATTTTAAAAGGTAA
>ML776882.1:1511990-1524392 GCA_009831015.1 Picea engelmannii
AAAGTGAATACAAAATAAATTATTTCAATAATAAATTTAATGGAGAAATTAGAAGTGGGTTAACCCTAAAATAAGGAAAGTGGGCAAAGTGACATAGAAGATGTTTTTAAGGAAGCTACTTGGAGAGTATAAATAAGAGGCAAAGCTCTCTCATTTTAGACACACTTGAGAATATTGAATACCTATAGGTGTCTGAGGTAACCAAAGGATATCTAACCCGAATTTATCAGGGAAGGTGAAGAAAACAAGGCCGGAATTCAAGGAAGGATAAATTCTTTTGATGATGCTTTATAAGGTGTTTCAGGTAAAAACGTCATAACTTCTTCATAACATATCCAAATTTAGTGAGACAAAAATTTTTGGTTATAGTACAGTCTGTAGTATGTTGTGTAATATTTTCAGATCGATTCAACAAATATTTCGTGTGGGGCACTCTCTACAAGGTCGCTCTCTAGAATAAGCCAGAATTCTGCAAGGTATGCCATTTTTGCTATAAATCCTTTTCTGAGAGGTTCCAAGTAGTGACACCTGGAGGAATTGCATAAACAAACTGAAAAGCATTGTGTATCATTTTCAGATATTTATTCATTATAGGTACAAAGTTATGATTATTTCAAGTTAGGGTTGTTGACTAATCCAAAACTAGTCATGTGAGACTAAAGAAAAGTTTAATGAAAATGATAGTCTCTTGTTGTTTAAAGTTAAGGAAAGTTTGCAGGTATGTGATCATATACACCAGGTCTATTATAGAGTTACAAATCATATTTGGATGATGAAATTGATGAGGGTTTTGGTTGAGGTACAAGTTGGGTACATGGTTGAGACAAGTAGTTGATGAGTTGGCACATACATGAGGTGTATAGTTGATGATGTTGGTACATATTGATGAGTAATAGTTGATGAGTACTTGACACATGATTGGTACACACTTGGTTCATGCTTGATGCACTTGTTTATGGTACAAGTTGGTGCATGGTTGATGCATTTTTTTATGGTACAAGTTGAGGTACAGGTTGATGCATGGTTGATGCATGGTTCAGGTTTATTGGTACAGGTTTACAGTGGTATATCTCACAGTGATAGTGTGACAGTGGTTCCATCACTCTACTTCTACTTCAGGGTGGTTGGACAGGGCAAGGACGGGTGGTTTTAGCCACCTTTCGGTTGTAGTCGGAGAACATAGGGGGTTGTAGCCTCCTTCTGGTTGTAGCCCGAGAATTGGGGAGTTGGAGCTTCCCTCAGGCTGTAACCTGAGAAACTAGGGGGTTGGAGCCTCCTTCCATTTGCAGTTGGAAAACAAAGGAAGTTGGTGCTTCCAATGAATGTAATTCTTCAAGACATATAAGAAAAAACATTATGTGGTTTTCTCCCGATTTGGGTTTCCACGTAAAACATTGGTGTACTGTGTATGTGTATGATTGTTCATTTCTTATTGCTCATTATTGGATAATAATTATGCATTGATATAACACTTGGATTATTTGTAGAAAAATGATTATAATTATTCTATTACTGATTCACCCCCCCTCTCAGTAATCCAACAGTTAGATTAATAGAACGCATTGGTGCATTTATCTCAATTGGCACACTTTCAAGCATATTAGTGGTGCTTACCATAAGACGCATTGCGCTGCAAATTTATGAAAATTCATCTCGGTGTCGTGCTCTTTACATTACCAGTGCGTTGTTATGATCAATCTGCACCGACCAATGAAATTATTGAATATCAACTTATGTTGTGTGTTGTGTTAATATAAATGCATCGGTGCTACCATGCTATTGGAGCACCAACTTTTTGTTTAACGATGCGTTCTATTGTCGACGACACCTGTTACAGGGCATTCACCGAAATGACACAGCGACTCAGTGGGAGGTGTTACTAATAACACACTGGTACCATGCTATTGGAGCATTGTCCTTTTGTTCCACGATGCATTGTAAATGGGAGTGCATCGGGAACGAGGCTTGCACTAAGACGCCCTACTATGAAAATTTGGGTAGTAAATGTCTCGGTGTGTTTCTGTATACAAGGTCAGTGCTATTAATTACAATGGTTATGCTAGTACATTAAATTTTGTAAATAATTATGTTAGAAGTTAAGTTAGTTAAGTGAAGTGGGTGGGTCAATGTATATTTTATAGAGTATGGTGGTACATTTGAACATTGACTTGTCAGGGCATTATGTTTTGGGTATGCCCCACTGCGATTAGTTAAAATTGGTGCACCACTAGGCTAAATTTTATATATCATTGAGATAGTTGTGTGGTTCATGAAGTGTAATGGTTCGGTGTGGGTATAATCCCCATTTGTGCTGGTGTCAGGGCGTTCCTAAGGACACACCACTTTTTTTTTAGTAAGTTATTGTGGTGCTCTTCACTGGATGACATTGGTGTGAACATATATCGACATGTCATAAACAATGCTCACTGTGTATATAAGACAATATACACTGGTGGTGGTGTGCACTATGTTTTTAACAAATTACGCATCGCTTTGAGGTGAGCCGAACCGTTTAAGTGCACCATGTGAAAAATAAAAAAAATTGAAAAAAATGTGAAATTTCAAGCTAAATTCTAATTTAATTGGATGAAAATGCAAATAGGAAGGTAATAAATAATTTTCCTGGTCTATTATGTCCCGAAGAGCCATTGTTGCACCGTTGAGAGTAAATGAAAATTCGTGGTAATTTCCAAAATTTGTAAATGGGTGGAATCCACAAATGGAGTTATCCTAGTCAATGTAGATCACCAGAAGTAGGGTGTCTTAGGGAAAAAGGTGAGCATCGGTGATTTCTTGAGAGTTTGGAAGCATGGGATGCATTGTAACAATGAAAATTGGTTTGGTAATTTTTTATTTATTTAACCTAATGTGGTGCTCCTTTAGACATAAAGACGCACTGATGTGTACCACTGAATAGAACTGGTGGGATTTATTCAGTGCATCTGATTTTTTTATAAAGTAGGGTGATGCTACTGAGACATGAATGTGTCAGTGTTATATTGTTCATGAACATCCTCGTGCATACTGTTCAATGGCACCGGTGTGACTTATTCAGTGTATGCAATTTTATTATAAAGTATGGTGTTGCTACTGGAACATGGACACACCGATATTGTATTGTTCATGAACTAGTCGATGCATATATTCTTTAAAGGCATACCGAGAGAAAAAACCTCCACAAAAAATTGTAGTTGTCTGCCTTCGCTATGAAAAGTGGCGGTGCATTAGAATATTTAAGTCCCGGTGCATTGTTTTTTAGGTGCACACCAGGGCGATTTTACCATAAAGGCACACTGGAAAAAAACATCTGCAAAAACCTCTTGTCGCTCACCTCCGCTAACAACCTCCACTATAAACAGCTAAGAGAATAATTTTTGGGGGAGGTTCCATAAAATCCTCTGCTAGAAGGTGTTCTCCTTGTAGTGCTTGTTTCCTTCCAAGGGTGAGACCTCTATTGCACCAAAATTTGAACTTACCCTAGTATGTGCATCTTCATGGGAAGCGTATTTCTTCTTTTTGGGAGTAATTTTTCTTGGGGTAGTTGTCACCTTGGCCTCGACATGATATTCTTCATTATCATTGTCTCCTTTTGAAATTTCTTTCACCCTATTAAAAACTTAGGCATAACTGATTGATACCATATGAGTCGTGAAAATACCTTTTGGATCAAAGCCATTGAGGGGTTATGCTTCTTTCACATTAAAGGATTCAAATAATCCTACCATCTCGGCCAAACTAGATAAACTTTTGACTGTAATGCCAACAATTTTGAATGGCATGGGAATAAATTGTTGCTTTCTCTTCTTATCAAAGAACAAGGACCACTTCCTATGCTGTATACACAACTCATACACCAAAAATATCACACACAAATTGGGGAAGAAGTAGGGGTTTCCCTTCGAATCCAAAGATCCTTATGTATGTGAGTTGATATTCAAGTACACACACTCCTTTCCCCCTGATAAAATCCATGTCCACTTATTTCACCCTAGTTGTTTCAGTCTATGTGAGCATGCTTTTGCGCTTGTTAATGAAGGAATATTGGATTTGGTAACAATAAAATGGGGCCTTGTGATTCCATAGTGTGGGATACAAAATTCAGAGAGATCCTCCTCAAAATTGACATTGCACCTTGGGGGGATTCCCTTGAATGTATTACAGTAAGAAATAGGATTGGGGTGAAGGATAATCCCTTTCTTGTTGACAGGGAGTGTTGAAAAGTCAACAAGAAACATGTGTCTAATTTACTTTTCCCTTAAATAAATTAGACAATAAATATTAATCTATTATCTCATTCATAACTGAGTGATTTGGAATTGTAACAGAATCATAAGTGTAGTTAAGTGAGTTATGCACAGTTGTACTAGTTGTAACTAAACTTGCACTAGTGATAGTTCAGTGAATTAAATATTCATTAATTCACAATCAGTGAACTCACATGCAACTAAAGATTCGCCACGGTTAACTACATGCATGTTAGTTCCAATGGACATCCAGTTGAGATAATAGGTGAAAGGGATAGTTGGCTATCTGTTGTGATTTGTTCACACATGCATTGGATATGCTTATGAGCATGTGCAAACTAGGCAATTTGTAATGCAGAGTATCAGTGTGAGGATTTGGATTGCAGAGTTTGTGCAGAGGAGGCAGGCTGTCTGGACACGGAAATTGGCACATGTATTTGTTGATTTGTGTATGACAGTGTGAGATGATTGTATTGTACTGAGAGCTCTTGGATTAGAGCTTTGTATGAGATTGTTTCATGATTCATGATATACATAATATATGATAGTGGGGTTTTTAGCTTTACACTTTCCGGGTAAAACTTTTGTGTTGTGTGTTATTGATATTTCACTTTGTGCTCATGGTTGTGATTGTGGTTTAATTGCTTCCACAAGAATAAGAGTAGAAGTGATTTTGTATTTAACAAGTGGCGAAAACTGTTAGATCAGGAGAATTGTAGGAATACATTAAGTGTATCATAATTTCTACATTTTCCTACAACAGAAATTGGTGACTCCATTGGGGAGGATAGCTTTCAGTTTTGGTTTCCTTCCTTGGTCTTGTTTTAGTCTTTTCTCACCTTTAGATCCTATTCACTATGTTTTTCTAGTTTTTAGATGTGTTGTTGGTCCTGAATTCATCCCACACACAATGATTTTCAGAGTTTTCCTGAGTTGCTTGATTTCTAGGTTAATATTTTTTTTTCTTAGAGACCAGCGCTCCCCTACCATTACATATAGAGTGCTAATGCTCCCCTGTAGACCTCTGCAGAGCGTTGCAATGCTCTGGTGACTTTTACACCAGAGCGCTAATTTTCTGCCCTTTTCAAAAAATTTGGGGATACCTTTTTTTGGTGTAATTTTTTGGTTTTTGATCTGCTCAGGACTGTTTCTATCAGGATGTGTCTTCTGTAAAGCCTCCAACCATTTGATTTCCAAGGGTTTTTGATATTTTGTTTGGTATTTTGACATCACTCTTCCTTGTTTTGAATCGCTCTTCCTCTTTGAGATCTGGAGCCCATTTGATACTTTCTCATTTATCTGATTGCGTGAAAGTTTCTACAAGGAGGTTCAAAGATCTATGTACTGTTCCATTTGATCTTTGAAGTTATCTTTCCAAGAAATTCCTCTTGTTTGAGTTTTGGTTTTGTTTTTGAAAATTTGGTTTTGTTTTTGCTTCTTGTTTGATCATGGTGAGAGTGTGCTTTTTGTTTATATGATGTTTGCTTCCAGTTGATTAAAACTTGCAAATAATGAAATTTGGTTCGCATAAGAAGCTTTGAATCAGGTTGATTGTAATTCATATTTAAACAAAGAGATATATTTTCACGATTGGATTTTGGATATTAGGATCATTTTCTGAATAGTTTAACATCAAATTAAATTCTTGATTGAGAACAATTGCATGAAGTATGTGCATTTTAGTGTTTGACAGTGAAAAGAAAATTTCTTCTCCTTCCCTTAAATAGAAAGTTCATTGAAAGAAAAGATTGTTTATCATTTCTTATGCATTTTTGGGAATCGAGTCATAATAACATCAGTGTCACTCTCATACACCTATGAGTAAAGAACAACCTCGAAAATCAATGCTAATTAAAATTTATCTAGAAAGTTTTATTTTTAGATTCTTCCACCAACATCAGACTAGGATTAGCACTTTGGATTAGGTTGTGAGTACAACTCTCCAAAGAATTCAAAACAAAAATTAGCATATTGCGATAGAGAGAGAAAATCCAATTTTTGTATAAGCTTTCTGTGATCCCCCTCTCACATAGGGGTTACGCACGAGGTCATGTTTGGGAGAGTTATGGAGATTATCCCTCCATGGTTAAACCATTCGTAGTAGTCAGATCGTATATTGGGAGTTCTTCTTGAGGCTCAACTGTCTTCATTTGGTCTCGGTGCTTCGTGAATTCTGAATCCATTTGGGGTCCTCTGGAGTTCTACCGGTCCACTTGTCCTCAATTCTCTCGAACGATTTCAGAGTTTTTATCCTACCCATAAGTTTAGACTGGATTGTCGACTGTACCCACCCAGGGGATGACTGTGAGTTGGTGTATTTCGTAGCCATAATCTTTAGGGTATTTACACAAGGTGATGGTGAAGGGAAGTATTCACTGTACCTGGAATAGACAATGGTCAAACTCACTCAAGCTCCTTGGAGGGTAAATCCATGATTATTGTGTGGAAGCTTGCACCAAGGTGTAAGTCCATTAAGCAAGTTTCCATCATAACTATTCCACCCACTCATATCCTAGCCCCTTCTTGACTTGATCATGCGATGTTGGATTTCATCACCAACTAGTACGGTCATCGAGAGAAGGTTTGTTTGCTTGGTTTGATTCTTATATTTTATTAGCGAATGTTGTTTCTTTCCTCTAGTCGGCCATAGATTTATTTCATTCTTTACTTATCTCAAGAAACATTGGCCTTCATCATTCACATAGGATGCAAGGGATGCCCCCAAAATATCTGGAAGGTTGCCTACCTTTGCTTCCTAACTCATCGAAAGGCCCTCCTGAGGGAGTGGCTAATAACGAAGTAGCTTCTGAGGTTGGAAGCACACGCTCTTTGGAGTGATTTTGAATTGTTTCGGATTATTTGGAAGCATTCAGACTTCCCCCAAACCTGTCTTTGAGTGTTATATGAAATCCATGCATACCCTAGGTGAACTCGTTCAGAGAAATTGTTCTTGTTGATGAAAATCTTGAAGTACCTACTGGACCTAACACGGGATATGGAGTAGAGGATCCACTTTATCACAATGAATCACTTAGGACTCCATCTCACACTACTGGAACTTCCATTCCTGGTTACATCCCTTTGACAGTACATGATCTGTACGGTAACCTAGGAGCAAGTCATAATCCACCTATGGCATCACAAGTGCCTAAGATGTTTGTTACCTATACAGTACCTTTAGACCATTTTACTAGTGCCACCAGTAATGTCATCACCATTGCAGACCAATTGTTGGTTGGTTCTCACTCGATCCCTCCTCTCCAGATGGCCCATTCTACTATGGTCTTGCAAGCTACCACAATCCCCACCAGAAATGTAACACCGCTCCAAGCTCTAATTGGGACACCACTTCCACTTAGACCAAATCCATCACTTCCCCCTGGGTATAGAGATATGAATACTTCCATTGCTATCACCACCCAGGTTCCATCCGAAGGTTCTGGACTTTTTGTTCCTCCTAGGTATAACATCGTTGTTGGATTTGTTCCCACACCTTTGCTTGGAGGATCTGGCCCTAGTGGTTCCAATCCAATTGGAGGCACCAATCATTTGTTCACTTTTGGTTTCCAAATTCTTGTTGGAGTTCAACCTCAAGCTGGGGGGAAACCTCAATTTGGGGGTCAACCTTAGATTGGGGCACAACCTCAACTTTGGGGGTAACCTCAGGTTGGACTCCATAACCCACTATATGGACAGAACGCACCTCTGGTACAATCTCTACCTTGGAACCTTCCTTTCCAAGGAAATCTACAACCGTCTGGAGGGTAACATCCTCAAGGACAACAACTTTGTCCTCCCCAAGGGTCTAATTCTTATCCTCCCCAAGGGGATAATGTGTATCCTCCTCAGGGACAAACTGTTTATCCCTCACATTAGTATCACCCTCAGAATCCCCCGGGATTCCCCCCACTCATGAATGTTCCTCAACAATCATCGAATCCTGTTTATCCTGGTAAAAAACAACTGTATGTAGGAGGGCCTACTAGATACAATTACCCACCTCACCTGGTTTATGGCCCTACTGGTGTCCCTATGCCACATCAGTATCACCCTCAGGTTAACTGCCAATTACCATTCCTTGCTACTCTGGATCTCCCAGACTTGTCTCAGTTGACCAACGATCCTATACTACATTCTCCCTTTTGGCCAGTGATTGCTGCTAAATTACCTTCTGATATCCCAAAGTTTGATGGTAAACCTAGAGAAGACCCAAATAACCATGTGATGAATTTCCATTTATGGTTTTAATCAAACTCATTAATGGATGATTCTATACATTTATGTCTCTTCCAGTGAACACTTACGGGCTCAGTAGCCAAGTGGTACATTGAACGTCCATGTGGTTCTTTTCAAGATTTCAACTCCCTTGCCATGTCCTTTCTCACACACTTTCAACTACCCATTCGTTACGAGATGGGTACCGAACTTTTGATCTCTCTTCGTCAGACCAACTCCATGCATATCTTTGATCACATTCATGAGTGGAGATGATGATGAAGGTTGATCAAAGCAATCATTCCTGACAAGTTATTGGTAGAATGGTTTACTAAATCTCTTTTACCCCTGATTTCAAGTGACATCGCTATGGGCGGCGTAGGCACTGAGGAAGAATACATTGCCCAAACTCATTACTTAGATTTGGTTTACTCACAATCTAGTACTTTGTATGAGTTTATTCCAAATGCTACCCATGCCACTACCGATCCATCCAAACCTTCATCCGCATCACATGCAAATGGTGTTATCAACACCGTCAAGACCCAATCTACTTCACAGTTGACTAGAACTATAAATCGATATGCTTCGACACCCTCTCCCAATTCGAACTCACTCTCCTCTACCTCACTCCCAACTCAAATCTCTGAGGTGAATGCAGTTCAATCTGCCCCTTCACAACAATCTGGAGGTAAGAATAAGACAAAGAATAAACCTAAAAAGAATAATAATAATGAACAACCCAAAACTCAAACTCCACTGCCTACTACCAAAAATAAACCACAACAGAAACCAAAATTCCCATGTCTTATTTGTGGTGACGATCATTACACCCGAGACTGTCCACATCACGATGGGGTGGTAAAATGTTTCAAAGGGAATTCCCAACCCGCCATGTTAACACAACCTTTTCCTTAGCAACAATCTATGGTTTCTCAAACCCCCTCTCCAGGGGGCATTTCTAGCCACCCTCCTAATAATGAAGCCTCTACGAGTGCTCATATTTATATGTTCAATAGGATTGATTTGACCACCCACTCTACGACATATGACACTCCAACTAAAATTGATAAAGAGAAGGTCACTAACGGTTCTTTACCAGATCCATCTCTTGCATCCGTTAGTACTCCATCTGTTAGTCCTCCATCTGGGTCACTTCAGATAGAGAATCCTATTTTTGACTCTATATTACACCCTCCCAAGAGCACCATCCATAAATCTACTTTCAATCCTAGTTCACGTGCCTCCCAAAACTACAACATTGTTGAACATTTGGCCCAAGCACCGTGTGTTATGTCTGCGCTGGAAGTTCTACAACACTACCCAAGTCAACGTAGAATGCTCTTGGCTACCATTGGCGCCATTGATCCTGAGTCATCCAACAATATCATGTTTAACCTAGACAATTTTAAGTCATGATTCTCTCACCAACTCTCTTTTCAAATCGATGTTGTTGTTCACAACCAACACATTCACTGCACTACTTTGGATGAGGGAGCTTCCACTTGTGTCATGTCCTTAGCTTGTTGGAAAGGATTAAAATCAGCTGCACTTAGCAAATCCTCTATGATGTTGCACGCATTTGATGGGCAATGTTTTCATCCTCACAAATTCTTGCAGTCCTTATTCATTCATTTGGGTGGAAAAACCGTTTATATTGATGTCGAGGTCGTTGATGCTCCCCTCGATTACAACTTGTTACTACGAAGAAGTTGGTTTTATGCCATGACTTCCGTCGCTTCATCGGTGTTTCTATGTGTGCAATTTCCTCATCAAGGCAAAATTGTCACTATCGATCAATTATATTTTTGTACACTCGACGCTCGTGCTCCTGCTACCAACAATATTCCTTTTTTGGGAGATCACAAGATCACGTATGAAAGTGTTGGTGTAGGTATTTTAAAAGACTCTTCCCTTATGGGTACTTTCCCTGCATCACTTCCTCCTACCACACAACATATTGCCACAATCAATATGATTTCGAATATGGCCTATTCGTCTTTAGAATCATTTGATCCTTTGATTGTACCTAGTCCTTTAGATTTTGATACATTATGTGACACTATGACACTTAGTTTGGTCGAGGCTTCATATGTTTCTATTCAATTCACCTCTCCCTCCACGGATGACCGACATCTATTGGCACCCGACACTTATTCGATGTCATCTTGGTTGAATTCCTTGTCTTCTACTTTTGACTACATTTCCCAGATATTCCCTTTAGACGAATCCATTATGGAAATGCTTAGAATTGACAAAGTACCTTGGGATGACAACCATCATCGATCCTCTTTTCTTCCACCTCTTGAAGAAATTCAAGAAGATATATACTCCATCCACCNTACCCAGGATACTATTTTTGAGGGGAATTTAGGCAACATATCTTCTACGATCATTATTGATATTTCAATCAAGGAAGGTATCATGGAAAATATTAATCTCGGTGCTAATTGTTCGCCCGAGGAAGTGGTTTATTATACTGCTTTATTTAAAGAATTGTGTGATGTCTTCGCTTGGGGCTACGAGGAAATGTCATGGATTGATCCTTCAATGGTTGTGCATGAAATAAAAACTTACCCAGGTGTTAAACCTGTTCGACAAAAACTCCGCCTGATTCATCCCAAGAAAACCGCAACCATTAAGGTAGAAATTGAGAAATTGTTAAAATTTGGCTTTCTCTATCCTGCCCCCTTGACGGAATGGGTTTCTAACATTGTTTTGGTCACTAAGAAACAAGGGACCATTTGTGTCTACGTTGATTATAGGGATCTTAATAAGGCTTGTCCAAAATACGTTTACCCCACACCCTTCATCGACCAAATCATAGATAATTGTGTTGACAACGTTATTTTCTCTTTCATGGATAGATTCTCAGGATACAACCAGATTGACATCCTACCCATTGATCAACATAAGACAACCTGCATCTTCCCATGGTGAACTTTTGCCTATCAGAAACTACCATTTGGTCTAAAAAATGTTGGTTCTACTTTCTAGTGGGCCATGTCATATGCTTTCCACGATATCAAACATATTGCAGAACCTTACCTCGATGATTTACTTGCCCATTCATCCAATTGATCAGACCATATTGGTCATCTACGGGCTATTTTTCTTCGATGTCAATTCTACTATATTCGTTTGAACCCACACAAGTGCAACTTTGTTTTCGAATCAGGTCGACTCCTCGGTTTTGTTGTCTCCAAAGACAGGATTAGGGTAGATCCCTTAAAGATTAAAGCTATCATGGCTTTACCTCCACCTAATAATCTGACCCAACTACAAATTTTGCAAGGGAAAGCAAACTTTCTTTGTTGTTTTATATGTAACTACACTGAGATTACAAAAGGATTTATGAGATTGTTGCAGAAGCACACTCCTTTCATCTAGGATGACACTACTCAACAATATTTTGATGCTCTTAAGCATGCATTAACCAACACACCTCTATTGCATCCTCTGAATTATGAACAGGACTACATCCTTTACTTAGTAGCCTCTACTTCCACTATCACTGTGGTGTTAGTTCAAGAGGACCCTAACGGTGAGGAACATGTGATATACTATCTGAGCAAGAGCCTATATGGTCATGAGCTCTGTTATTCACATGTTCAAAAGTTGTCTCTGTTGGGTATGTGCTATATTCTTTGCATGTGTGTGTGTGGGTGTGTCAGATACGACGACTACGTCTGACGACTGCGTCTGACAGGGTTCGGGGCAGCGCCCCGAGTACGCGCAGCGTTCGGCACTGGGCGGTAGCCCGGGGCTGAGGGGTTCGGGGCAACGCCCCGAAATTTTTGTTTGGGCGGTTTTTGCTATTTTTAGCGGATTTTGCTATTTTTAGCTGATTTGTAAATTAATCCCGGATTAAGGGATTAGGGTTTTGGTATCTACGGAATACCTAAAAACATTGTATATATTGTATGGAGAATGGTGAAATTCG
>ML776882.1:1551618-1569690 GCA_009831015.1 Picea engelmannii
GCTGGACCAGGAGATGTAGCCCGGAGTGGGGTGAACTCCTTTATCAAGTTGTTGTGTTTATGTCTTATGTGCAATGATTTATGATGCTGTCTATGTTTATTTCTACATAAGTAATCCATCATTATGTGTTGCAAATTGATCTGATTGCTTTAAACACATAACATTTTAACTTGCAATTTAATTTAATCAAGTTTATCAAGTCTTCGTCATACTTTTTAGATCACTTCTGGGGTGTAAATACTTCATGGGGTATAGACACAGCTGAAAGCAAAGGACCTCTGAATCAGGAAGATAATCAGGCTCCACAACCAACAGAAGTCAAGCTAGAGGCAAAGTAGTTACCCAAGATAGGAACCAAAAGCCAAAAGAAGACTGGAAGAAACCTCAAACTCAGACTGAGAGAGGTGGAAGTTCACAAAGGGGACAGTATGTTGTTGGAAACACTTTTCCTCGTGTTAGAGGTTGAGGAAGAGGAAGAGGTGGAGTGGTGAAATGCTTCACATGCGGAAAGGTCGGACATAAATCTTATGAGTGTCCAGATAGAAAGAAAGAAGGTGGTGAGACTCACATTGCCAAAGCACAAAGAAGGAATGTCGAGGCAGAAGATGTTGAAGGCAGAAGATCATTGATGATGCGAAAGGTTCTCTTAACGCCAGAAAAAGAGGCGGAGAATCCAGTGAAAAGGAACAGTGTTTTTCGGACTGCTTGCAAAACCAAAGATAGGGTATGCAAGTTCATTGTGGATAGTGGTAGCATAGACAATCTCATTTCTACGGAGATGGTAGAAAAGCTGGAGCTGGAGACTATTGAACATCCAAGTCCATATAGAGTTTCATGGCTACGAAAAGGACATCGGGTAAATGTCACTAAACAATGTTTAGTTGAGTTTAAAATAGGAAGGTATAAAGATGAAATACTCTATGATGTTATCCCCATGGATGTTTGTCATCTATTGCTGGGTAGACCGTGGCAATATGACAGAAACATGATTCATGGTGGGAGGAAGAACACATACACCCTAGAGAAGAATGGGAGAACTCACATGCTGTTGTCGATTAAGGACAAGGAAGTAAAACCTGAAGTAAGCAACGTTGTACTTCTCATGAGTGGGAAGGAAATTATTACAGAGGTTAAGAAGAAGGAGGAACTGCAATTCATTGTGGTCAAGAAACCTAAAACTGTTTTGACCAGCACAAGAGTGGATGATCTACCAGAGGAAATCCAGCAGCTACTGGAGGAATTTGCTGATATAGTAGTGGATGAACTACCTCGTTCGTTGCCACCTATTAGAAGTATAAGTCATCACATTGATCTTATACTTGGAGCTATTTTACCAAACAACGAAGCATACAGAATGATGCCACAAGAGAATGAAGAGGTCAAAAGACAGGTCCAGGATTTAATAGACAAAGGGTTGATTAGAGAAAGCTTGAGTACATGTGCTATTCCGACAGTGCTCAGTCCAAAGAAAGATGGAGGCTAGAGGATGTGTACAGACTCAAGGGAAATTAACAAGATTACCATCAGGTATAGATTTCCATTGACAAGAATGGATGATTTGATGGATTTCTTGAGTGGAGCAAACATTTTTTCGAAGATTGATTTGAAAAGTGGATATCATCAAATTCGTATGAGAGAAGGAGACGAATGGAAGACATCATTCAAAACCAATGAAGGGTTCTATGAATGGCTTGTCATGCCGTTTGGTTTAACAAACATGCCGAGTACTTTCATGAGGTTGATGAACGAATTCATGAAGGAGTTCATCGGAAAAATTTTCATTGTGTATCTTGATGACATACTGATTTTCAGTAAAACAGAGGTAGAGCATCTAAAACATTTGGCTACAGTGATGCAAAGGCTACAACAAGAGAAGTTGCTGATAAACATGAAGAAATCCTCATTCATGAAGACATAGCTCATTTATTTGGGATTTGTTATTGCTGTAGATAAGTTGAGGATGGATCCAGATAAGGTGGAGGTAATTAAGAATTGGCCATCACCGAAGAGTATATTTGAGGTTCGAAGTTTTAACGGATTGGCTAGTTTCTATCGGAATTTCATCAGGAATTTCAGTGGAATTAGTGCACCGATGATGGACACAATGAAGAAGAGACAAAAGTCTTTTCACTAGATAGAAGAGGCTGAGAAAAGCTTCAATTTGTTGAAGAAGAAAATCACGGAACAACCAATTTTGGTGTTGCCGGATTTTAAAAAGACATTTCAGGTAAAATGTGATGCAAGTGGATTTGCAATAGGGGCAGTCTTGAGCCAAGAAGACAGGCCGATAGCATACTTCAGCGAGAAGCTGAATGAAGCCAAAATGAAGTACTCCACATATGACAAAGAGTTTTAAGCAGTCATACATGCACTGAAGAAGTGGAGGCACTACTTGATTCCTAAGGAGTTTGTCTTATACAGTGACAATCATGCTTTGCAATTTGTGACTCAACATGAGAAGTTGAATCAAAGACATGTTAAATGGGTTGAATACATGCAGAACTTTACTTTTGTAATCAAGCATATTTCTAGAACTGCTAACAAAGTTGTTGATGCTTTGAGCAGGAAATGTTTGATGTTGCAAGAGTTTAGAGTCAAAACACTGGGTTTTGATGATCTTAGGGACATGTACAGAGATGATCCAGATTTTAAGGAGGTGTATGAAGTAGCTGAGAATCCAATTCTCAGGGACAGAAGTCAATGGACAGAATACATGATCCAGGAAGGATTACTGTTTAAGGGTAATCAACTTTGTATTCCAAAATGCTCCATGAGGGAGAATTTGTTGAAGGAGAAACATAGTGGAGGATTGGCCGGACATTTCGGTCATGACAAGATGTTCTCAAAGTTAAATGAGTCATATTTTTGGACAGGAATGAGAGTAGACGTCAAACGATTCGTGGACAGATGTAGAATTTGTCATCATACAAAAGGAAAGAGGAAGAATGCAGGCATATATCAACCATTACCCATACCTGAGAGGTCGTGGGATGCAGTAAGCATGGACTTCATATTGGGGCTGCCGAGAACACAAAGAGGGTTCGACTCAATCTTTGTATTGGTGGACCGATTTTCTAATATGGCACACTTCATACCGTGTCAGAAAACCAGTGACACAACTGACATTGCGAATCTGTTTTTCAAAGAAGTCATTCGACTTCATGACTTACCAAGGAGCATAGTTTTAGATCGAGACACCAAGTTCGTGGGACACTTCTAGAGGAGCTTATGGAAAAATCTGGGAACAAACTTGTCATTCAATTCAGCTTATCATCCTTAGATGGATGGACAGACAGAAGTTTGGGAGACTTGCTGAGGAGTTTGGTGACAGAACACCACAGTCAGTGGAACAACATTTTGCCACAGGCAGAATTTGCTTACAATGATTCAATCAACAGAAGCACAGGGCAGAGTCCATTCCAAATTGTTTATGGGACAGAGCCAAGAGGAGTTTCTGAACTGAGGGATTCAAAAACCAGAGGTTCAATGGGCCAAGCAAATGCCAGTTGCAAAGAAACCACAGATGGAAAGCATACTGGACAAAATAATTTGCAAAAGGACCAAAAGAAGGGAATATTTTGAATATTTGGTCAAGTGGAAGGGACATCCAATTGAAGATGCCAGCTGGGAAAATGAGGCCGAAATCTAGAAGCATGGACAGACTATGCGAGAGCTCATGGACAGTAGCCCATGAAATTTTTCAAGCGAGGGAGTATGATGCAGGAGCATCGTCAGCAACAAGCGAGCACAAGTAGTGCCAACACATTTTTGGCACATGTTCAAAGGTGTTTAAATTGTTTTGAAGTAGGATGCACCAAACATAAACGAAGTAGTTAAGAAAGGGTGTACTTGTGATTGTAATCAGACCTTGAGCATCCCGCTCTCATCTGAAGGATTAAGAGGCATTTATGCTAGTAAATGTAAGTAGGTAGAATTAAATTCTAGATTAGACAGTTTTAGGAGCGGAGGGAAAACTGACTATAGACACCCTCATATTGTATCATTTGTAACATTAGCAATATTATCAATTGGAGAGAGCATAGGAGAGTAGAAGCAGAGAGCTGTGAAAAGTAAAAACCCATGTACAGAAGTTCTGGATTAATACAAAGATCTTTAGTTCAGACTCATGGTGTTCAATTTCTTTCTGTGTTTGTACATGCTGATTGATATATGCTTGTTACTCTTTATTATGCATTTTCTTTGATGTGTGAATGTATGATTTCATATTTAATGTCTGAAATCTGAAGGGAGGGAGAGTAAGGAATGAGTTTCAATTGTTTCTCTATCTGAGCAAGAGTTTTCCTGCAAGGAGTGCAGCGAAATTGTTCGCAAGGTGTGCATTGACAAAAATCAGAGTTCATCTCTGAAAGCTCAGGAGGGATAACATTGTTCTCATTCTCGCAGAAGTGCAAGTTAAGCACAAGAGCCGTGCAATGTGTGCACTGGCCGAGTAGAGTCTTAGAGTTTGTAACCTGAGGGAGTTGTTGAAGGACTGTTGTTGCAAAGAGAGTTCACATAGTCTAAGAATTCAAATACTGGGAAGTATTTGAAGGGTTGTCGCAAGGAATGCGTGCAGGAGTCTTTTTGAAGACTCGAGTTTGTGGTAAAAGCTTAGAAGAGTTAGTTCCTTGAAGTGTTGAAAGGAGGTGTAGTGAAGTTGTTTTGCAGGTGGACAAGTTCCGTGAAGGAATACCTTGTTCATTTCGCAGGAGTTGTCAAGGAGGCATTGGACGGTTGGAATTCTCCATGGAGAATTCACGAAGTCCCGAGAGCCGTCAGATCTTGTAGAGTTGCAAGGAGAGTTATGGCAAGTGTTTTCTAAAGTGTAAAGCTTAGAAGAAAAAGAGTCGTAGGATCTGAGCCAACAGGGGTCGTTGGATCATTCACGTAATCTCATTTCGGGGTTTCACGAGTTGGAGAACCGAAAGCCTTGCAATGAGATTCACGAAATCGCAAAGTCTGAAATTTCGAAAAGGCGGGAAGTTTCGTTGTGGGCCAGCACTGGGAAATGTGTCAGAATTCAGCATTTCGGCATATCGGAGGATAAGAAGTTGAGACTTTTGTCCCGAAAATCCTGAAGTCGTGAGTTGCGATAAGGAGTAACAAGGAGTTCAGGATCTCGGCACTTCGGGTGTCGGGATATAAAGGAGGCAGCGCTTCGGGAAGTGAAGTCGCAAAGTGCTAAAGCTGGGCACGAGGGACACATGTTAGAATCACAAGGTGGGCCCGTGTGATAGATAGGTGGACACGCGTTGCCTAGCAAAAGGAGTCAACACTCCATTGACTTCTCGCATCTCGAGAATTTGTGAGATAAGAGCATGGGGACTCGACGTTGAAACTTGCGAAGTGGCGAGTAGCGAGAGGTGCTAGTGTTAATTCTAGCCAGTGGTCACGCATGGAGGACACTGACAAGGGAAGGATCCATTCCCGTATCGACATTTCGGGTATCGCAAGATTGCGAAGGAAGAGTCGGGAGTTTCAACTCACGAACTTGCCAGTGGTGAGTTGTGACAAGTGCCTTCTGGGTTAGGCCTTGGTCATAGCGTTGTGGTCACATGGAGAATTGGAGCTCACACCTAGTGTTGTTCGCGCAGGGGAGCTTCCGAAAGGACCTGTGGATCGATTGAATTGAGATTCCAACAAGGAATCAACAGAGCCGATTCAGCTCAAAGGAGACAAAGAACGATCCTGTGAGAAGACTTCGGCCCGAGGGTTGGGGAGGTCTGCGTCAAATACATATGTTAAAATCCCCTCTAAGTACACATAAAAATGATATAAATTTCTAAAAAAAAAACACTTGACAAAGTCTTTGTTTTCATACCTGACGCATCCCAGTCCATTCTATATGGAAGAACCAGGTCCATGCTACTCCGGTGTATGGAAAATCCTCAATGACAATCAGTTAATGTCTTAGCCAAGAAAAAAAGTCACCTGTGAATGTGAATTCTGAGTCAGTCCCCAACCTCAGAGACAAACTCGTCCAATGCTCCATGTGTGGTTCACCTGCCAGTTGTACTACTAGTGAGATCTTGGGCTGCATCTGTGGGATCCATTCTAATAAGAACAAAACCAAAAATGAACCGTACCCAAATTGTTTTTGTTGCCCCATCCTGTATCTCAAAATCTGATCCTTCACATTGTGAAGGAAAGCTGTGCTCTAGTTAAACAAAGTTGGCTCCACACATTGTAAAGCATAGGCCATCTGCAATATCGAAGCCAAGTGTGCACTGGTACTACCCACCAAACTTGTGATGGCAAATAAGATGGATCAAAGAGGCAAATCTCTAACATCTTTTATTACGATTCTGCCTCCAACCAATCGCAATCTCGGAATGCAATGGTTTGCCACATACTCTTCAACATGCATTGGAACTGCCTGTTGTCCGGATAAGATAATGGGGGGCCCTCTCTTTGAGAGGTCAGTCAAAAAATAGACATCCTCCAACTCAATGTAGAGAATTTGCGACCCAATTTGGAATCCTTGTTCAACAATATTCCATAACCCAATCATGTACTCAAGTAAAAGGACTTCTTTCTTCATCTTCTACAATTTAAAATACTTGAGGAGGCCACAATTCCTCAATGCAGCCCTCGCTTGTGGGTTTTGTAATGTGGCTACATCATTGATCTCATGCTCATGTTCCTTCCACTTGATCATGGATTTTTACCAGTGCAAAATGCAAATACAATCAATGAAAATCTATTAGTCATCTCATTATAACTTTTTTTGGGGTAAATTTAACTTCAAAAACAATTCTTTTTTTCTTTCTACATCGACGCTCCCCTAATTGCACTCACAGAGCGCTAGTGCCCCCCTAGAGTGCGCACCAAAGCGTCGAAATCATGGATAGTTCTCCCATCAGCCCTTTGAGGGAGCGTCGATCTTTTTCGGTGCTTAGGGCTCCCTAGGGCATAAAAATTGACACAAAAACATTACCTAAAATAAATTTTTAAACCATACAAAATGATTGGAGGGTGTTAGGGACCAACCTGATCTAGACGAAAGAAGAAATGGCTTACTGTAGCTCCAACACCAACAACTTCAAAAAATCGCTCTCCAAAGTCAATTTCACCACTGCTAGAAGTTTTCGGCACAAATGAAATGGTAAAAACATTTTTAACCCTATTTCATTGTTATAGACTTCATTTTTGCTAAACCTATAGTATATTTTGGGTTTTAAAATCACTTTGGAGATATCATTAATGCCCTGGAATGCATATTTGTCATCACTCGCAGGTTTCAAAGTGGTATTGTTTGATTTAACCTTGTCACATTAATGAGCATGGTCTTAGTTCCTTCTCACGCTAGAAAAAACATGAGAACGCAACTGAGTAGACTTTTATCTATTTTTAGGACTCGCATGGATATACGAAAAAGGAACCCCCTGGAGTCATCTTTAAGTTATTTTCGGACTCTCTAAACATGAAAAACAACCGAGTTTTCCTTCTCTGGACTCATTAAAAAAATTATACATTGAAATGTGCATACAGGACCGAACCCTTGCTTCTCCCGGTTTGTTAAATAAAAGAAGAGGAACTTACCAAAGGTGAGTTATATCGAGCATGTGTTATCCTCCTTGAGCTTGTAAAAATAAAAAGAGGTACTCATCTATCTGGATGGGGGAAAAAATTGAAGGAAGCAAGCCAAGTATTTTTTGGAAACATCACAAGTCACTCTTACGGTCGCCCTTGAACATGACACTTTGTCTTTGCATACATTTTAATTGGCTGAACCTCTGCACTGAACCAATCCTCTGAGTTTCTTCACTCCTTTGGGTCACACAACGAAATTCATAGTATCCACTGCATCATGTTTTGGTCCATGTCGTGTTTTTGTCATTTGTGCCCCAGTGTTCAAGGGAAGTATCTGCTTCAAAGGGAAACCATCACAAATTTCCTATTTCAATACCCATGTCAGTCCATTCTCATTTGATTCATCAATTTACATCTCTGTTTCAGTTTCGTGTCATTAATGGGGAATACATCAAGGCCCTCCTTCAACGAGTTTGTTCATGTTGACTCCAACACGTCATCTGGAAAATAGACTTAGAAACCAGTTAGTACCTTGGGACCTGCATGCCTCAATGGCAGGCCTCCTCGCTTTCGACGGTGGGTTTACATCATTGACCTATGATCAGATGATTCCATGAATGTTCGACTTTGACTCATCTATTCACATTCGCTGGATTGTACTAGGGTACCTTGGGGGTCATTGACATCAATGGTGATTTCCCTCACACTTGTTAACGGTTTACCTCATTGATCGGTAATCAAGTGGTGTCTACCATGTTCGACATCAAAACATATATTCACATGGTTAGATTCATACCACATCGGGATCGGTAAGAAGACCCTGGGTTGAGTGTTCACTCTGATATCTACTTTACCCAGGTTGCGAAGGAGTTTCTTATGAGAATATTGATATATATATTGTCACATAGATCCACTTTGTATTGGTTTGTGGCTATGTTTTGTCGTCTCGTAGATCCACTATGTAATTCTCATGGTTGTGATCAATTCCTGTCATGGAAGTATAGATCCACATTGTATCTTTTGTGGCTATACCTTTCAATCAATATAATCATGGATCCGCAGTGTATTTTATGGTGTCCATACCTTGAAAGTCTTCTATCACTCAAGCATAGGTATGCCTGCCTTGGGTTTGAAACATGTCTTAACATTTTTTTGATGGTTGTTTGTAGCTTCTACCAGGTTCTCTGAGTCCATACCCTTGCTTCAAAAATTCTACAAAGTACTTTAGTCATCATTTTCTATCTTCTGACCTCACACTTTGGGGGGAAATTTGTTACATGTCAAAATTACTCACTTCGATGATGTCTCATTGTCATTATCACAAGTGTCGCACTTTTGTCACAAGTGTCACAAGTGTTGCAGAAATCACACTATCGTCTCGCCCGAGTCACACTATGGAAGACATCATAAGTACACTTGAGACATCCTCCAAGACTGGTTAAAAGAAGGAATATATCATTTGGCGAAGAGTACAAACTTTCACCTTGAGAAGATACCATTAAAAAAGCATTTTTGGAGATCAACACTCCCCCACCCACTTACAAGGAGCACTAGCACTCCTTTCCCTCTTAGTAGGGAGAATTGCAACGCTCTATGGCCCACTTTGAGGGAGCGTTGAGCTATTGAGAAAATCAAGGGACAAATCCCCCTTATCTCTAAAGTCAACTGAGAAATATCCGAGTTAGTTTGGCTCAAATCCAAGTCTATGGCTAGATCTAAGGGGAGTTCCATAACTGATGGAGAAAGATCCTCAACTTATCCCAAGAACATCTAAGATGGTTTGGCCTCTCAAAGCCTATATAAGGAGGTACCCTCATGGTGAAATAAGGGAATAATCAGTGAAAAGTATTGTTATTTTCATTGTGGATCATTCGAGCAAGGGATTGGACAAGGAGAGCTTGGTGAGGTTTCTACGTCTACATCTACACTTTGTAAGCACCTTATTTTGTTCTCATTAATACATATGCTTGGCCTGTTTCCTTCAAGATTGTGTACATTCACATGAACTTGTCTCATGGATAAATCTAGTTTTAAACTAATCATGGTATAATAGGAAGTATGATTTGTCTTTGTTGTTTATTGGACTGCAAGACTCGTTGAAGGACTAAGGGATCAAGTTCAACTTGGACTGGGTGAGGACAAACTTCGTAAAAAGGTACTCATATCTTCTTCCTCTTCTCCATTGATTAGCTTAGCTATGTTTAAAGGAAAGTCAGTGTTCAAAGTTAGCACTTTTTTGTCTTGGTCATAGGGGTCTAAGATCCAAGAGGGAATTCACATGTCTGCAGGGGAATTTTCCTACAATACTCACTGATTCATACACGCATTGGACATGATTACGAGGAATTGGTATTTATAATTGGAGAGGTGCACAGAGACAACACCGTTCACATTTGAACATGAATCTCCCTCCATATATATAACACTACATGTCATTTGCACAAAGATATTCTCAGTGAAAGAGACGGTGGAGGTAGTACCTATATGCAGTACACACAAAGGCAAAAAGATGGTACAAAATCTATTGGAATTTTATAATGTCACAGAGGAGGAATACGATGAAGAGGATCCTAGGAATGTACAGGTACCAGAGATAGAAGGAAAACATGTAGTAGAAGGGCTAGAGCTGGTATTCTCCACATACACACAGCCTATAAAGACAAAGCAAGTCAACATTGGGACAATGGAGAACCCTAAGTTGCACAAATAGGAGACTATTGGAATGATGAGACGACTGAGAAGGTGGCAGACTTATTATAGGAATATCAGGACTTATTTCCAACTACATTCTTTGAGATGAATGGGATAGCAGGAAACTTAGGCGAGATGAAGATTCCACTCAAACATGAAGCTAAGCCAATATGACAGAGACTGTACAGGTTGAACCTGATGTATAAGGAGAAGGTTAAGGATGAGCTAGACAGGATGCTCGACTCAAGAATCATTGAACCAATCGAAGAATTCAAATGGATTAGCCCAAGGGTGGTGCAAGACAAGAATACTAGAGGGATTAGGATTTGCGTGGATCTAAGGAAGCTAAATGACACATGTTTACATGACCCATTCCCAATACCATTCATGTATGAATTACTGGAGAAGATAGGGGGTCAAGAGGCATATTCGTTCACTGATGGATTCTTTGGGTACCATCAAATAAAACAGGAACAAGAGGAAAGACATAAAACCACATTTGCGAAAAAGTGAGGAAGTTATCAGTACACGATGATACCCTTTGGATTGAAGAATTCCCCTGCAATGTTTTCTCAAGTGGTTGTGGCCACATTCAAGGATTTCATCATAAATTCTTGGAAGTGTACTTAGATGATTGGACAGTATTCAGTTTACTGCAGGATCATATAGAATTTATTCAGCTCATGTTTTATTGATGCCGATAGTGTCAGATTTCCATGAACTTAAAGAAATGTATCTTTTTTCCCCATTTGGAATTCTACTAGGACATGTGGTGTGAAAACAAGGACTATTGGTTGACCTAGCCAAGATTGAATTAATTATGGAGTGGAAGTTTATTAAAAGCTACGCACAGATTACAACACCCATGGAAAAATTGTTGAAGAAAGAAGTCAAGTTTCAATGGAATGAGGATTTCCAGAAGGGGCTGGACACACTGAAATAGAGACTAGTCACTGCACCCATTTTAGTCTTTCCAGATTGGAACAAAGAGTTCAATGTCCATGTAGATGCATCATCCATTGCACTGGGCACATTACTCTCACAACCAGGAGAAGAAGACATCGATCATTCGATTGCGTTTGCAAGTAGGAAGTTGTCTATATCTAAAAAAAATTATACCACTAGAGAACAAGAAGGCTTGGCCATGGTCTATGTGATCCAGAAGTTCAAACATTATTTACTTGGTTCTCACTTCAATATGTACACAGATCATTATGCATTTAAATACTTAGTCATTAAGCATGTCTTAGGAGGAAGAATATGCAGATGGTTGTTACTTTTTCAGGAATATGACTTTGAGGTCATAGTAAAACTAGGAAAGTTGAATGCACGACCTGATCATCTCTCACGCCTATTAATAGGAGAGGATATAGGTAATTTAGATGATAATTTCCTAGATGCACAGTTATTTGTAGTAAAGATGGTGGATGATTACTTCGTGGACATTGTGGATTTTCTAAATATAGGTGTTTCTCCCTTTGACATGACAGTTTCACAAAAGAAACAATTGGTAGTGAAAGAATTAGACTATCAGTTGATTGCAGGAAACTTGTACAAGTTAGGGGAAAATGGAATCTTAAGGTGTTGAGTACTAGAACATGAAAGGTCGGTTATACTAGAGGAATTGCACAGTTTTATTGCTAGAGGAAATTATGTAGGAAAAGAAACGACACAAAATATTTTATGCTCGAGGCTTTGGTGGCCTACACTACACAAGGATGTGAAGGAGTATTGCCAGTCCTACAACGTATGTCAAAGAGTGAGTAAACCATCTTGACGCGATGAAATGTCATTAAATCCACAAGTAACATTGCAAGGATTCAATAAGTGGGCCATTGACTTTGTCGGTCTGATCAACCCACAAGCAAGGAGATCAAGAGCAAGATACATCATCACTATGACAGAGTATTTAACCAGGTGGGCAGAAGCAACACCAATTATTGATTGCACTGCAGAGACTGTTGTGTGGTTTCTATTCGAGATTGTAGTCACCAGGTTTGGATGTCCACACATATTACTTAGAGATCAAGGTATGCACTTTCTGAACATAACCATTGCCACATTAACTGAGGAATTTTAGATCCATCATTAGAAAATTACACCATATTAGCCTCAGGATAATGGCACCGTGGAATCTTTTAATAATATTTTAGATAATTCCTTAACAAAAATACGCAACATTGGAAGAGATGATTGGGACTTATGCATCCCTAAGATACTATGGGCATACAGAACTACAAGTAAGAAGTTGACATGGTAGACACCATTCTGGTTCGTCTATGGACAAGAAACCGTGATGCCAATGAAGTTCATTTTACCCAGCCTGCACATTATAGCCATCACAGAGCTCTCCTATACTGGTGCAATCGAGGAGAGATTGGCACAATTAGTCCATCTTGAGGAGGACCGGTTTCTTGCGGGATTTCATTAGTGGGTGCAGAAAGCCAGAGAGAAATCCTAGCACGATTGACACATTAAGTCCAAGAAATTTCAAATTGGATATTTGGTATTACTCTATGACAGTGAGTATCTCCAGCACCCAGGGAATTTTCGTATGCACTAGTTAGGTTCGTATGTGATCCAACAGATAACAAAGACAGGTGTTAAATGGTTGGGAACCTTGGATGGACAAGTCTTGGAAGGAATTGTTAATGGAATTCAACTAAATATATATAGGGACAACCGACCACTTGCGTAGTAACTTGTGCAGTGCAAGAACCCCTATATTATATTAAGTGTACCATAGTAGCAAGAAAAACAAGAAAAACCAAATAAAAAGTAGAAAAAGGAAAGAAAAACAATAAAAAGTCAGAGATAGGTGAAGGAAAACAAGTATATGTAATCCCAAGGTAGCAGAAATTGTGTAGTTGAGCTGATCATTTCACGTGAAGATAACATTGTGCCAAGTTCAAAAAGAAGATATGGACAGGCCCGACTGCAACGAGCAATGCACTATTGCGCAAGTTGGCATGGAAAGACCGTTAAAACACAATCAGGCATATAAAATATAGCTAGATGATCAGCGTGACAGGTCATAAAACCACTGTATGAGCATTAAATCAAACAAGTCACTAATATCATGATATATTGGTTGTATGATTGAGAAATCACCCAAAGGATTTTGTAATTAAGATGCAATTATGGAACAACTCATCAACTCAAGCGGTGGATAGAATGACTTAGTTAAAATGGGATGGGAAAAGTACAGTCGACACGAAAGCACCAAATAATAAGAAGATCGTTAAGGGTAACTCATCCTTCCATGTTAATATGATAAAATAAGAGAGACCCATCGAGAACCGTGCCAAGCTACAACTACCAGGGAACACACAGTGACGGTTAAGGAAGTGGTCACTCCAGACGAATGGGGAAAGATCTGCCAGCAATACCATGGGTCCCCCCGAAGCTAAGTAGGGAAGGAGATATGTTGGGATATCCTACCAACCTGAACTTTATGGACCACAACATTATCGATGAAAAAATAGTTTCGGAGTTGGCTAGGGCCCAATACTCATGTGATGAGCACATACCAAATGCAGGGACTCGCCTCATCTCCTACAGAGGTTGGACTAGAGTCGGTATCAGGTTTAGGGGTTATGAACGCTTCATGCTTGTAAAAGAGAAGGAAATAGATTAGGATCCCACTGAAAGAGAGGTTTCCCAAAAATTGGCCTCGTATACGACGCCCAAATTGAACCTGAAGAATTTTCCAAGGGGCGTAGGTGAATAGAATGATGGTATTGACCTAAAGCACCCTCAGTAGATTATCGACCGAGAAGATGAGTATAGGAAGAGGGTTCTTAAAAATTATTTTGCCTCTAAGAAGCGACCTTTCCTCCCCCAACAACATGCCTCCTGATGTCGTCGTCTGGACTTTGGTTGTCGTCAGGCAGGAATAGGCCTTCAAGAGGGAAAAGGATGACCCTCTAAGGCATATGGAGAAGTAGCATAAGGAACTGAAGGAATATGCCCGACTAGAATTCAGACGCATGGAATAGATGACCCAAGCAGCATTCCAAAAGGTAATTGAAGCAGTCACAGAGGTGGAAGCAGCTAAGGATGTCACACAATAGTTCATTGCAGCATGGAAGAATAGGAAACAGGCCCAAGTGGATCGAGACGATCCACAGGTGATCCAAATTTTATGAGAAGAACAAAATGACTACAGATTATTAACAGGTTCTTAACAAAAAATAACAGAGATACAGTAAAACTGGTTTTCTATTCAATAAGGAAATGAGCTGGAACTGTAAAATGCAACGGAAACAAGCTTGCCGGAATGGTGGCAGCTTATCTCTGAGAAGAGATGTGACGACTATGCTCATTCACAAGAAGATGATTAAAATGAGGCTCTGAAGGCCTTTTTACAATAAACAGGAATGTCAAAAACCCTAGACATCCAAAAACTTAACCCTAGGAGATGAAGCGCCAAAAGTCATGTGGGCCCCGTTTGGGTAAGTTAGTACATCAACTTCCTGGGGTCGTAACTTTTGCATACAATATTCGTTTTAGGCGTATGACAGCCCGTAGGAAAGGTATAGTCGAGTAGATTCATTTTAGGGAGATATTTAAGGGAAATTGCTCCCTGTTGTCCCAAAAAACATTGTTTAGGGCCTCAAAAAGGCTTCGGAAGTGAAAAACTGCTAAAAATAGTAAATTACCAAAATTGCCAAAATGCTGTTTTGAGCCAGTTGGAAAAGGTGGGTGGCCACCGATATCCACCTAGATCAATCCTCCCTCCTTAGGAAGCAATGGTATCCATTGCGTTGAGTTCCCCCATCAGATGAGGAAATTTCTGTTGAATTTTGCTGCGGGTGAGCCACTTGCCTTGGTGCAGGAGCTGCTCTGCTTTGACGACTCGATAAATTTGGATCCTTTGTTGTCAAGTGCCCTTGATATGTGTGTCCACAATATGATAAATGGATGCTTATTGTATGCAATCGCGGTTGAGCTCTATTGGTGTCAGTTGTTCTTCTACTTCTGAGGTGTCCAATAATGGTGGGAAATAAGGGTGAAGGAGATCCACGTTGAACATTAGGTGCAGGCCAAGGAAAGGAGGAATGTTGAGCTCAAAAGAATTATCCCCCATGACCTTGGTGATGGTGTACTACCCATAAAGGAGTGGGAGAAGCTTTCGATGGGGTCCTGTAAGGCATTCTTTCTGCAAGTGCAACCAAACTTTGTCGCCCACCTGAAACTTATGTGGCACCCGATGTTGATCATCGCGCTGCGTGTACTTATCATTGGACTTCTGTAGGATATCTTGAACCTATTGACGAATGTGCTAGATCCTCTCAATGAACCGGGTGGCTTTGTCAGCTTCAGTTGGAGCAGGAGATGAGTCGGTCAAGGTGACCGTAAGGGGAAGTGCAACATCTATGGGACCCAATGGTTGGAATCCCAACCCCACCTGAAAGAGGCTATGGTCAGTTGAGCTATGAAGGGCTCGGCTGTAGCTATGTTGGACATAGGGAAGACTCTCATCCCATGTGCAAGGGTGCTTGGAATTATACATGCGAAAGATATGCACAATCATTCGATTTACGACCTCAGTTTGGCCATCTGTCTAGGGGTGGAAGACCGTGGATTTGGTGAGCTTGGTGTCCAGAAGTGACCAAAGGCTCAACCAGAATGTGCTAATAAATCAACTATCAAAATATCAGACAATGGTTTGTGGGATTCCAAAATGTACCTAGACTCGTTCAAAGAATAGCTTGGCAGTGGCCTCTGTTGTGATGCTCTTCTTTCATGCAACCATAATCCCCATCTTAGAAAAGTGATCAACAACCACAAAAACACGGTCATTTCCCCACTTGGTGGACGAGAGGCCTAACATGTAGTCCATTGAGATGGACTCCCATGGCCTGTCAGGAGTAGGAAGAGGGGTGTACATGCCCTGTTTCTTAGTGGTCGGTTTGGAAATAGTGTAGGTAGTGCAGGACTTGATATACTTGTTGACCTCCTGTTAAAGTTTCAGCCAGTAGAAATGTTTCTCTAGCATTTCCACTGTCTTTTAGACATCGAAGTGTCCTACCACCCAACTGTAGTGGGCTTCCCAGATCATCTTCGCTTGTTCACTTGATGGAACACAGATATGGCCCAGACGACACAACAACCCATCCTGAAGTTGGAAATTACCAACAACTGTGTTTGCACCCAACATTTGGTAGGTGGTGGCGAAGTCCGGGTCTGTCTCATAGATTTGGGGTCATCCAGCAGTCTCATGGCCGCAAGAGTCTAGCACCATGGTGAGTGTCATGACTGGCGGTCTGCTGAGGCAATCAATGAAGCGATTGGTACTTATTGTTTTATACTTGATGTTGAGGTGGAATTGATACAGGTATGTGGACCACTTTTGATGGCAGTCATTCTGCAATTTTCCTTGTGTCTGCATGAACTACAATGGCTTATGATTAGTGTGGATGACTGTCTCCTTCCCAATAATGTAATGTCTCCACTAGTGGCAGGCTTGCACAATGGAGTACATTTCTTTGTCATAAGTAGGGTACTTACGGACAAAATCTTATAGTGTCTCACTATGATAGTCCATGGGGTGGCTGTGCTGAGTGAGAACGTCGCCCACAACATAGTCTGAAGCATCTGTCTTGATCTCAAAGGGCTACTGCAGGTCTGGTAGTGAACGTACTGGGGCCGAGCATAAGCGTTGCTTCAAATCATCGAACGCTTGTTGTTGGGATTGGACCCACGCAAATTTTGCCTTGCCACCACCCCTGTTTATTTGGCTGAGGGCCCATGCAATATGGGAGAATCCCAACATGAACCTGCGGTAGAAATTGGCAAGGCCCAAGAAGCTCCAAAGCTCAATGAGTGTGGTTGGGGCTCCCCAGTCACGAATGACTTGGATCTTGTCTGGATCCACATATATGCCATGATGATCAACAATGTCGCCCAGGTAATGGACCATGTCCATGCCAAAGGAGCATTTTTCCAAGTTGGCGTATAACTTGTGTTGCTGCAGGGTATGCAGAACCTGTTGAATATAATGCGACTGTTTGGCCCAAGTCTTGTTGTAAATGAGAATTTCATCCAGATACACCACTAAAAAATCATTGGTGAATGGTCACAGGATATCGTCCATCATCCTCATGAAAGTGGCTGGAGCATTTGTCAAACCAAAGGGCATGACCAACCATTCAAAAAGGCCTTCCTTTGACTTAAAGGCGGTCTTCCATACATCTGTTTGTTCTATTGAGACCTGGTGGTAGCCAGACTTCATATCAATCTTACTGAAGTATTTGTCCCCCGTGATTTGAGCAAGGAGGTCGTCGATTTGGGGAATTGGGTACCGGTTTCTGACTGAGATTTTATTCAGAGCCCGATAATCAATTCATAGTCACCAGGTGATGAGATGGGATGAATGTGCCCCTTATGGAGTAGTTCTTGGATACGTCGCTTGATATCCTCATTCTCTAATAGAGAGCGATGATAGACTGGCCCATTGGGCAGTGGTGCACTGGGAGTCAAATCAATGGGGTGCTTGACCTGGCAGTGCAAAGGTACCCCAGTAGGTGAGGAGAAGATATCTGATTATTCTTCCACAACCTTATCTACTTGCTTCTATTGTGTGGAGAGGTCGGTCATAGAGACCCTGGATGTGGTTGTGATCTTTCACTTATTCTAAGAGCGAATCACGAAGAAGACAAAATTCCCCATCTGAGAGATGACCTTATTGCATTGCTTAGCAAAGATCAAGTAAATAACACTAGGTGGGATTACCTCGGGTATCCTGTACAATTTCCTGTTCAAAGTAATAATAACACTACGAGGCCTAGACTCATATACAACATGACGTTTCCATAAATAAGGTTGGCCCAAAAGAACATCACA
>ML776882.1:1569981-1580239 GCA_009831015.1 Picea engelmannii
ATAATAACACTACGAGGCCTAGACTCATATACAACATGACGTTTCCATAAATAAGGTTGGCCCAAAAGAACATCACAAACTTCGAGAGGAGCAACATCACACAATACCTCATCTTTGAAGGGCTTGATGTTGTACGACAGTCGGCATTGTTGGCTGACGTGGAGATCGCTTCCTTGGCGAAGCCATCCAATGGTGTAGGGTTGTGGGTGAGGCATTGTCAGCAAGGCCAGCCGCTTGATGACCTCTGCTCGGATGAGGTTCTTTTGGCTACCGCTATCAATGATGAAGTGCATTGGGGTGCCTTTTACCTACATCTGTGAATGGAAGAGGCACTCTCCTTCTTCTGTCTCGTCTGGTTCACCAGACTAGAGCTTGGTGGTTGCAACAGTGGCACTGGGTTCCGCATCAATGATCTGTCTTCCCCTTTCTGGTTCTAGCTCAGAGTTAGAACCCGCATCTGATTTAGAGTCTTTCACTTAGGCCACCAGTGACTGCTTTGAGTGACAGTCAGCAGTGTTATTCCAAGGGCTCTTATCAAAGTCACACCACTTCCTGGTATCTTTCTTTGTCTTTCCAGTGTCCTTCTCTGCTTGTGGCTTGGATTGGTTATCCTGATACTGTCCATTTTTGTTCTGTCCTTTGTTCTATGGGTTGGGGCTGCCCTTTCCTGGCTTTTGTTGTGAGGGGTTCCCAGGCCCAAATTTCTGTGTCTTTTGTTTGAGCTTCTGCTCGATTTTGATGGCATATCGGTAGGTCGTGCCCAGGGATGAGATGTATAGAAATTCCATTTCCGTTTGGATGTATCTATCTAGAGCACTGCGATACTTGAGCACCAGATGTCACTCTAAATATTTGATACCCATCTTGGTGTGCAAGGTATGGAATATATTTGTAAAATTTGGCACTGCTTGGTCTCTTTCTTGCCGCAGTGTGGTCCATTTGGTATACAAGTCATCATAAATTTCGACAGGGTAGTATTGTTCCTTAATAAAATCCCTGAAGGATTCCCAGGTGGCCATGACTATAAATAATGAGGGTTCCTCTGTTTCCTTTTGCTCACAGAAAGTTTCCCACCAATATTTGACATGGGGAACTACTTTGAGGAGCGCAAAAGTAATTCTTTCTCTATTCGAAAATTTATGGACAGAAAAATACCCTTCGAGTAGATTCAACCACTTGTCTACAACATCTGTGTCTATCTGACCTTGAAATATAGGAATATCAAAGTTTATTTTTACCTTGAAGGGGCGACACCTCCGCTCGAAGAAGATGTGTCGCTTGTTGTTAGCCACTGAAAGATTTGCGCGAAACTATCCATCATCTTGTTCTTCAATCAAAAATTTGAAAGGATATCCTATCCCATCATATTTTGTTTCTCCTTCCATGAGAGGTTGCTTGGTCGTGCGAGAGATTTTTTCCTCAAGAGAAACAAGCTTGAGACCCAACTCTTTGTACTCTGACCTCGTTGGGGACATGCATTAAGATGACAAGGAGCAGACCGCTCCAATACCACTGATCCAGATATTATGAGCAGAATGAAATTACTACAGATTATTAACAGGTGCTTAACACAAAATAATAGAGATACTGTAAAACTGTTTTTCTATTCAATAAGAAAATAAGCTGGAACTGTAAAATGCAATGGAAACAAGCTTGTTGGAATGGTGGCAGCTTATCTCTGAGAAGAGATGTGGCAGTTACGCTCAGTCGCAAGAATATGATTACAATGAGGCTCTGAAGGAATTTTTACAATAAACAGAAATTCCAAAAACCCTATACATCCAAAAACCTAACCCTAGGAGATGAAGTGCCAAAAGTCATGTGGGCCCCATTTGGGTAAGTTAGTACATCAACTTCCTGGGGTTGTAACTTTTGCATACGATGTCTGTTTTAGGCGTATGATAGCCCGTTGGAAAGGTATCGTCGAGGATATTAATTTTAGGGGAAATATCGAAGGAATTTTCATATTTCTCCCCATTTTCCCAAAAACATCGTTTAGGGCCTCAAAACGGCTCCAGAAGTGAAAAACTGCTAAAAATAGTAAATTGCCAAAAAACTGTTTTGAACTAGTTGGAAAATGTGGGTGGCCACAGATATCCACTCGGATCAATCCTCCCTCCCTAGGAATAAATGGTCTCCATTGTATTGAGTTCCCCCATCAGATGAGGAAAGTTTTGTTGAATTTGGCCTTGGGTGAGCCACTTGCCTTGGTGCAGGAGCTACCCTGCTTTGACAACTTGATAAAGATGGATCCTTTGTTGTTGAGTGACCTTGATCTGTGTGTCCACAATCTGATGATTAGATGCCTGGTGTATGCAGTTGGGGTTTATCTTTGGTGGTGTCAGTTGTTTTTCTACTTCTAAGGTGTTCAATAATGGTGGGAAATAAGGGTGAAGGAGATCCAAGTGGAACACTAGGCGTAGGCCAAGGAAAGGAGAAATGGTGAGCTCAAAATCATTATCTTCCCTAGCCTTAGTGATGGTGTATGACCCATAATAGAGTGGGTGAAGCTTCCGATGGGGTCTTGCAAGGCATTCTTTCTGAAAGTGCAACCAAACTTTGTCGCCCACCTGAAACTTATGTGGCACTCAATGTTGTTCATGGTGTTGCTTGTACTTTTCATTGGACTTCTGTAGGATATCTGAAACCTGTTGGTGGATGTGTTGGATCTTCTCAATGAACCGGGTGGCTTTGTCAGCTTCATTTGGAGGAGGAGATGAATCGGTGGAGGTAACCACAAGAGGAAGTGCAACCTCTATGGGACCCAATGGTTGGAATCCCAACCCCACCTAAAAGGGGTTGTGGTCGGTTGAGGTATGCAGGGCTTGGTTGTAGCTATGATGGACATAGGGAAGGCTCTCATCCCATGTGCAAGGATGCTTGGAATTATACATGCGAAGGATATGCATAATCATTCGATTTACGAACTTGGTTTGGCCATCTATCTGGGGGTGGAAGGTCATGGATTTGGTGAGCTTAATGTCCATTAGTGACCAGAGGCTCGACTAGAATGTGCTGAGAAATCGACTATCCAGATATGAGACAATGGTTTGTGGGATTCCAAAATGTACCCAAACTCGTTCAAAGAAGATCTTAGCAGTGGCCTCTACTGTGATGCTCTTCTTCCAGGCAACCAAAATCGCCATCTTAGAAAAGCGATCAACAACCAAAAAAACACAGTCATTTCCCCGCTTGGTGGACAGAAGGCCCGACATGTAGTCCATTGAGATGGTTTCCCATGGTCTGTCAGGAGTAGGAAGAGGGGTATATAGGCCTTGTTTCTTAGTGGTCAGTTTGGCAATAGCATAGGCAGTGCAAGACCTGATATACTTGCTGACCTCCTGACAAAGTTTCGGCCAATAGAAATGTTTCTGCAGCATCGCCACTGTCTTTCCGATGCCTAAGTGTCCTACCACCCCACTGTAGTGGGATTCCTAGATCAGATTTTCTCACTCACTTGATGGAACACAGATATGTCTAGATGACACAACAACCCATCCTAAAGATGGAAATTATCGACAAATGCGTTTGCACTCAACATTTGGTAGGTGGTGGAAAAGTTTGGGTCTGTCTCATAGAGTTGGGGCCATCTAGAGGTCTCATGACCACAAGAGTCTAGCACCGTGGTGAGTGTCACGACTGGTGGTCTATTGAGGCAATCAACAATGCGATTGGTGATTCATGTTTTATACTTGATTTTGAGGTGGAATTGCTGCAATTATGTGGACCACTTTTGATTGCGGTCATTCTACAATTTTTCTTGTGTCTGCATGAACTGTAGTGGCTTATGATCAGTGTAGATGATTTTCTCCTTCCCAAGAATGTAATGTCTCCACTAGCAGTAGGCTTACACAATGGAGTACATTTCTTTGTCATAAGTAGGGTACTCAGGGATAACATCTGATAGTGTCTCACTATGATAGGCCACGGGGTAGCCATGCTGAGTGAGAATGACGCCCACAGCATAATCTAAAGCATCTGTCTTGATATCAAAGAGTTGTTACAGGTCTGGTAGTGAAAGTACTGGGGTTGATCACAAGCGTTGCTTCAAATCATTAAACTCTTTTTGTTGGGACCAACCCCACACAAATTTCGCCTTGCCACCACCCCTGGTTATTTGGCTAAGGGCCCATGCAATATGGGAGAATCCTAAAACGAACCTACGGTAGAAATTGGCAAGTCCCAAGAAGCTTCGAAGCTCAGTGAGTGTGGTTGGGGGTGGCCAGTCATGGATGACTTGGATCTTGGCTAGATCCACATGTACGCCATGCTAATCAATGATGTAGCCCAGTTAATGGACCCTGTCCATGCTGAAGGATCATTTTTCCAAGTTGGCGTATAGCTTGTGCTACCGCAGGGTGTGTAGAACCTACTGAATATGTTGCAAGTGTTTGGCCCAAGTCTTGCTATAAATGAGAATGTTATCCAGATACACCACTGCAAAATTATTGGTGAATGGTCACAGGATATCATCCATCATCCTCATGAAAGTGGCTAGAGCATTTGTCAAACCAAAGGGCATGACCAACCATTCAAAAATGACTTCCTTTGACTTGAAGGTGGTCTTCCATACATCTATTTGTTCTATCGGGACCTGGTGGTAGCCAGACTTCAGATCAATCTTATTGAAGTATTTGGCCCCCGTGAGTTGAGCAAGGAGGTCGTTGATTCAGGGAATTGAGTACCAGTTTCTAACTTTGATTTTATTCAGAGCTCGATAATCAATTCAAAGTTGCCCGGTTCCATCTTTCTTCTATACCAGCACGATTGGGCTCCTGCAAGGTGATGAGATGGAATGGATGTGCCCCTTGTGGTGTAGTTCTTGGATCTGTCGCTTGATCTCCTCATTCTCTAACAGAGAGTGGTGATATACTAGCCCATTGGGCAGCAGTGCGTCAGAGGTCAGATCGATGGGGTGCTTGTCCTGGCAGTGCAGAGGTACCCCAGTAGGTGAAGAGAAGATATCTGAATATTCTTCCACGACCTTATCTACTTGCTTATGTTGTGTGGAGAGGTCGGCCGCAGAGACCCTAGATGTGGCTGTGATATTTCACTTATTCTGAGAGTGAATCACGAAGAAGACAAACTTCCCCATCTAAGAGATGATTCCCGCATTGCTTAGCAGAGATCAAGGAAATATCACTAGGTGGGACTGCCTCGGGTATCCTGCACAATTTCCTGTTCAAAGTAATAATAACACTACGAGGCCTAGACTCATATACAGCATGACGTTTCCATAAATAAGGTTGGCCCAAAAGAACATCACAAACTTTGAGAGGAGCAACGTCACACAATACCTCTTCTTTGAAGGGCTTGATGTCGTACGACAATCGACACTATTGGCTGACACGGAGATCACTTCCTTAGCGGAGCCATCCAATGGTGTAGGGTTGTGGGTGTGGTGTTGTTGGCAGGGCCAACCGCTTGACAACCTCTTCTGAGATGAGGTTCTTCTGGCTACCACTATCAACGATGAAGTGCAGTGAGGTGCCTTTTACCCATATCTGTGAATGGAAGAGGCGCTCTCCTTCTTCTGGCTGATCTGGTTCACCAGGCTTGAGCTTTGTGGTAACAACGGTGGCACTGGGTTCTGCATCAATGATCCTTCTTCCCCTTTCTGGTTCTATCTCAGAGTCAGAACCTGCATCTGATTCATATGCTTTCACTTTGGCCACCAATGACTGCTTTGAGTGGTAGTCAGTAGTGTTATGCCAAGGGATCTTATGGAATTCACACCACTTCCCGGTATATTTCTTTGTCTTTTTGATGTCCTTATTTTCTTTCGGCTTGGATTGGTTGTCTTGATACTGTCCATATTTGATCTATCCTTTTTTCTATGGGTTGGGGCCACCCTTTCCTGGATTTTGTTGTGAGGGGTTCCCAGGCCCAAATTGCCACGTCTTTTGTTTGAGCTTTTGCTCGATTTTGATGACATATCGGTAGGCCGCACCCAAGGATGAGATGTCCAGAAATTCCATTTCGGTCTAGATGTATCTATCTAGAGCATCGTGATACTTGAGCACCATATGTCCCTCTGAATCTTTGATACCCAGCTTGGTGCGCAAGGTATGGAATATATTTGTGAAATATGGCATTGCTTGGTCTCTTTCTTGCCACAGTGTGGTCCATTTGGTATACAAGTCGTCATAACTTTCGACAGGGTAGTATTGTTCCTTAATAGCATCCCTGAAGGATTCCCGAGTGGCCGTGAATGTAAATAATGAGGGTTCCTCTATTTCCTTTTTCTCACATAAAGTTTCCCACCAATCTTTGACATGGGGAACGGCTTTGAGGAGCGCAAAAGTAATATTTTCTCTATTCGAAAAGTTAAGGACAAAAAAATACCCTTCTAGTACATTCAACCAATTTTCTACAGCATTTGCGTCTATCTGACCTTAAAATATAGGAATATCGAAGTTTATTTGTACCTTGAAAGGGGCGGCGCCTCCGCTCGAAGAAGATGCATCACCTGTTGGTAGTCACTGAAGGATTTGCGCGAAACTATCCATCATCTCATTCCTCAATAAACAGTTTGAAAGGATATCCTGTCCCATCATATTTCTTTTCTCCTACCATGAGAGGTTTCTTGGGCATGCAAGAGCTTTTTTCCTCAAGAGAAACAAGCTCGAGACCCAACTCTTTGTAATCCGACCTCATTGGGGACATGCATTAAGGCGACAAGGAGCAGACTGCTCTGATGCCACTGATCCAGATTTTATGAGTAGAACAAAATGACTACATATTATTAACAGGTGCTTAACACAAAATAACAAAGATACAATAAAATTGGTTTTCTATTCAATAAGGAAATATGTTGGAACTGTAAAATGCAGCAGAAACAAGCTTGTTGGAATGGTGGTGGCTTATCTCTAAGAAGAGATGTGACAACTGTGCTCATTCGCAAGAAGATGATTACAAAGAGGCTCTGAAGGACTTTTTACAATAAACAGGAATTCCAAAAACCCTAGACATCCAAAAACCTAACCCTAGGAGATGAAGCGCCAAAAGTCATGTGGGCCCTGTTTGGGTAAGTTAGTACATCAACTTCCCGGGGTCATAACTTTTGCATATGATATTTTTTTTAGGCGTAGGATAGCCCATTGGAAATTTATCGTCGAGGAGATTCGTTTTAGGGGAAATATCGAAGGAATTTCGAGATTTCTCCCCTTTTTCCCAAAAAACATCGTTTAGGGCCTCAAAATGGCTCCGGAAGAGAAAAACTACTAAAAATAATAAATTACCAAAATTGCCAGAAAACTATTTTGAGCCAGTTGGAAAAGGTGGGTGGCCACCAATATCCACCTGGATCAACAGGTGAGTGTTGGGGGCCTGTTGGACAGGCATTTTTTAATACAATTTTGAGAAAAATCTAAGTATGAAGAAAGCGCGCAGAAGGAAGGAAGAGTGCAGAAGATAAAAAGGGCACAGAAGGACGGATAGCACGCAGGAGGGAGACAATGCAAAGACAGAAGGATAAATCAAACTAACTAGAAAAGGAAGCACAAAATACGATAGTGTGAATTTCAAGAAATAGAATAACAACAAAGAAGATATATAAAGAATGGGAAGTAGAAGAAGGCAAACAACCAGTTAACTAAAGTTGGCCATGCCATGCATTGTAATAAGTTATTTTGGGATAATAGGGGTTTAAGCCCTAGATTTTGGGTTTAAATATGTAAGTGGATTGGGAGATTAGGGTGTGTAGAAGGGAATCGAGGTTATGAAAAGATCATGAATGTAATAGACAGTTAGTAAGAAAGAAGATGAATAAAGAAATATTTTAGAGAGGATATTGAGTCTTGTGTTCTTTACTTGTCTATATGCACTTTTGAATGATGATATACTTCGCAGAATGGATTCAGTCTATGGATTGGTTATGCTGCAATGTTCATGTATGGTTGTGATAACATAGGTAATAATCAAGGATATACATAAGCTAGAATAAGAAAGAATGATTCATGCATCAGTCTCCCTTTCCCATACTGCTGCAAAAACCTGGTTCTTGTAGCCCCAATAGATACCTCAGGTGAGACTTCATCTGCGCAAACAGGTGATGCCGAAAGGGTCGGTGTCTTGAGGTTTTTGTTGGTCATAGTCAAACCAAACCCTGGGTCTTACAACCCCTGCGCAAACTAGAGCTAGCCAACAGGTAAAATAATCTGTCGTTGTCAATATATGTGCATTGCCTTTGTTGTATTTTGGGTTTATGGGTCCAATAACACCCAATCCCCATTGCGTAAAATGGATTTCTACTGAAATCATTTTCAATGGCATAACATCCCTCCTCATTCTTCAGGAAAAATTATGGCAAGGGATACATTTCATTATGATTGAATACACATCCTTGAACAAGGTGGGCTAATAAAATCATGCTCTGATGATTATGTGGGCAATCACCAAAGGATAAAAATTCCCACCACAAACCCCTTCATGCATTTCTTTTAATTTTTTGTTAGTCATTGAAGGGTCCAAACACCTCAACAACATTCCGTCAAAATTCCTTTTGAATAAGATGACAGAAACCAACACATAATGATTATTTTTCATCCTTAGAGATCTTCGTTCCTTTGTAGACATCCCCACTGGAAATTGACCAGACTTAACGTAAAAAATAATATCCTTATACTAGTCCATTATAGTGATGGTTGGATCTTGTGTGGGGAGCATCAATGTTTACAACTTCAATACCCCCAATCAACTTGCATAGGCCTTGTCCCCTTACAACGTTCAAAGGCTTGATTTCGATGTCATATTCTTGGAGATTTGCTAGCCAATTATCCTATCTTCCCTCTTTGAGTTGTTGGCTCAACATCATCTTAAACAATGGATATAGAACATAAGAAATGACATGTGCTGAAAGTATATAAGATCTACAATGAGTGATCAGGGGATCAAATTTTGCTCAAAAATTCAAAGTGTTTGGAATTGCTTCAAATCGAATGAGAGTGTAGGCCTCATCGTTACGAACCCAATGCAACTTGTTTGGGTTCAAACGAACGTCGGGAGTGAGAGATATCGCGTTCTGTTCAAAATGGCAAACAGGCCAAAAAAAGGATATTGACTGTACAGTCCGTATGGATGATGACGTGGCAGGACGTACGACACGTGGCAGGCAGTCATTGGAATAGTTGGCATGTGACATGGCTTGTTGACAATTAATGGGATGGTGACACGTGGCCCAATCAATGGCTGCCACGTGTCACCTATTTATTGGTTAAAATCTTTGCACTTGGCAGGAGTCGACCCCGTGACCTCTGGGCAGGGTAAACCTTTGGGAAAGGCCACCCAACCGGCGCCCCTGCACATGTTACTTAACATATATGTGTATTGAAATATATTTAACATTGTAAAAATGTGTGTTGGGGCGTGAACCGGGTCGGGGCTAAGCCCCAGCCCATGGTTATATATTGTATTGCATACGACCAATGCTACGGCGGTTAGACCCACCGTTATATGTTATAACCATTTGAATGTGCACGGTTTGATATGACATCTGACCAATGTGTATGCGTGTGGGTTTAAACCTAACGGTTATGTCAACAGTTTGAAACTTTAGCCCTATTGTGTAATAGCGCGCGGTCATGTGGCGACCATGTGCCCACGAGCCTTGGTAGTTAAGGTCGGTGCATAACCGTTCGACAGTTTGGACCAGTTGTGTGGTTGCACCCAGTGCCAAGTTTTTACGCTTTAAAATGTGTGTGGGCTAGGTTGAGCCAAGAGAGGTGTGTTTTGTAGATGCAGAGACAACAAGCTTGAAGGGGGGACTTCCAGGAAGCCTATCTACTTCAATTTTTGGCCAAACGAGGTGCCGAAAAAGCCCAGCTAGGGGTTTTTGGATGTTCTGAAGCCATTGGAGCAGTCTATTTGGAATTTTGAGCATTGTAAAGCACATTTTTGAGCACTTTGAGAAAATAATACAAATCATCCATTGGAAGCTGGACCAGGAGATGTAGCCCAAGAGAGGGGTGAACTCCTTTATCATTTGTTGTGTTATGTGTTTTCTGTTCATTGATTATGCTATTGTTTATATGCATATTGAATGAGTAAAACCTATTAAAGTTGTGTTGTAAAGTTGATCCATTTGCATTTTAACACATAAATTTTACTTGCAAATATTTTCAAGAATACAAGTCTTCTTCATTTTTAGATCAAGTTGGTATCAGAGCATAGGTTTTTGAAGACTTGATTATTTGCAAGTATTTTGTTTTATGATGCTCACAAGGTTGAAACTCACAAGAGGAGAAGGTCAACTTGTAGA
>ML776882.1:1584552-1614019 GCA_009831015.1 Picea engelmannii
AGAACTGCATGAAGACACCATCCTTGACAGGAGAATGCGAACTTCAAAACGAGGAAATGTGGAGTATCTTTGAGTTGGTCTTAAAGGTACAAATCCAAGCAAAGCCAAGTGGATTGAGGTTGGAAGAGTGAGGGAACTATACCTCATCTTCAAATAGACTAAAAATAGTCTTTTGGAGTTCCAAAAGCTTTCCAATGGGGAGGTGTGATCAGGGGATCAAATTTTGCTCAAAAATTAAAAGTGTTCAGAATTGCTTGAAATCGAATGAGAGCATAGGCCTCATCGTTATGAACCCAACGCAACTCATTTGGGTTCAAACAAACATCAGGAGTGAGAGATATCGCATTCTGTTCAAAATGGCAAACAGGCAAAAAAAAGGATGTTGACTGTACAATATGTATGGACGTTGAGGTGGCAGGCCGTATGACATGTGGCAGGTAGTCATTGGAATAGTTGGCATGTGACATGGCTTGTTGACAACGAATGGGATGGTGACATGTGGCCCAATCAATGGCCGCCGCGTGTCACCTATTTATTGGTTAAAATCTTTGCACTTGGCAGGAGTCAACCCCATGACCTCCGGGCAGGGTAAAGCTTTGGGAAAGCCCGCCCAACCGGCATGCCCGCACATGTTACTTAACATATATGTGTATTAAAATATATTTAACATTGTAAAAATGTGTGTTGGGGTGTGAATCGAGACGGGGCTAAGCCCCGGACCATGGTTATATATTGTATTGCATACGACCAGTGCTACGGTGGTTAGACCCACCATTATATGTTATAACCATTTGAATGTGCATGGTTTGATATGACATGTGACCAACGTGTATGCGCGTGGGTTTAAACCTAACGGTTATGTCAACGGTTTGAAACTTTAGCCCTGTTGTGTAATAGCGCGCGGTCATGTGGTGACCATGTGCCCACGGGCCTTGGTAGTTAAGGTCGGTGCGTAACCGTTCGACAGTTTGGACCGGTTGTGTGGTTGCGCCTGGTGCCAATTTTTTACGCTTTAAAATGTGTGTGGGCTAGGTTGATCCAAGAGAGGTGTGTTTTGTAGATGCAGAGACAACAAGCTTGAAGGGGGGACTTCCAGGAAGCCTATCTACTTCAATTTTTGGCCAAACGAGGTGCCGAAAAAGCCCAGCTAGGGGTTTTTAGATGTTCTGAAGCCATTGGAGCAGTCTATTTGACATTTTGAGCATTGTAAAGCACATTTTTTTAGCACTTTGAGAAAATAATACAAATGATCCATTGGAAGCTGGACCAGGAGATGTAGCCCAAGAGAGGGGTGAACTCCTTTATCATTTGATGTGTTATGTGTTTTCTGTTCATTGATTATGCTTTTGTTTATATGCATATTGAATGAGTAAAACCTATTAAAGTTGTGTTGTAAAGTTGATCCATTTGCATTTTAACACATAAATTTTACTTGCAAATATTTTCAAGAATACAAGTCTTCTTCATTTTTAGATCAATGAGAGATAGATTTAACGAGTGAAAAAGCTTGTTTTTCCATAGGTGGGTATATATGATGATATCCTTGTAGGCCTCCACTCTTGAAAAAAATCAAGAGTTCTTTTCCCTTGGGATTTTTTTTGAGTCAGAATGACAACAAATGTCTCTTCTGTATAAAACTTATATAAGATAAGGTTCCTATTGAGGTCTAGGTTGACCAATACTGGTGTAGTGATTATTTACAACTTTATGTTCATAAAATAATTATGTGCCTCAAGTGTCCATTCAAAAACTTGATTCTTCTTAAATAATTTATTAATTGGCTTCACAATCAAGGCATAATTTGGAATGAATCTTCGAACAAAATTAATATTTCTAAAAAATGACTGCATTTCCTTCAGGATGGTGTGTGGATTAATTTTAGTTATGGCTTGGATTCGCCCTAGATCTATATATATATCCCTTCTTTACTCACAATATGACCCAACAACTTACCTTCTAAAACTAAAAAAAGTCACTTCATGGGATTCATATATATCCCATATAATTTGCATCTCTAGGAGACTTATCTAAGGTGTTTCAAATGCAGTTCCCTTAGTTTTGAATATATTGTTAAATCATCTTGATAATATGTCATTTTCTTCCCAATCATGTCATTGAAAGCATGATATGTGGCCCTATGGAAGGTGGTTCCTACATTCATTAGCCCGAAAGGCATCCTAACGTAAGCATAATTCCCCCATGGCATTGTAAAATAAATCTTCTACCTACCCTACATTGCTATGAGCACTTGGTTATATCATGAAAAACCATCCAACATTGACATCATTGCGGAACCCATTACTTGTTGTAATAACATATCCATGTTCAGAAGAGGATAATCGTCTTTCAAGGATGATCGATTGAGATCTTTGAAGCCCACACATAGGCAGATCTCTTTGTCTTCTTCCTAACCACTAATAGGTTTGATATCTATTCTAAGTGACGAACTGAAAAAATAAATTCCATCCTTGTTCATCTTTTCAAGTTCAATCTTGACAAGTGGTTTCAAATTAGGATTGATCACCCTAAGTTTCTACCTAACCAGCTTGGAACCTTCCTTTAATGGCATAATGTGTTGGATAATGCTTTTTTAATACTCTTTAAGGCCATAATATGTCCATGAAAATACATCTTAGAATTATTTGAAAATATTAATATATTGATCAGCCTCCTCTTTTGTGCAAGTATTGCCCAGGTTTGAAATTTTTTTATTTTCAAGGGTACCAATGTTGACTTTGTGAGTGTACTATAATTTTCTAGGTGATGATTCTTCATTTGGTTTGGCTATCCTCATTTGATCATCTCTAGTAAAAGGAGAATCCAAGGTTACCTAGGGCTTTGAACTCGAATCCCTTCCAAAACTTGGGAACCATGTCTCATCGAAGTATCTTTGTGTTTCTGAAGCATCGATTCTTTTAGAACCCTAATCTGTTGGTTGTACCACCAAAAGGAATTTAGCAATGTGTTCATCATTCTGAAAAACTTTCCAAAAGTATTCATTATTTGGAACTTAAGGAAGGAAAATCAATTTGAACCTAAAGGAATCATTGATCAAGGCCAAGCTTGGGTTGAAAAGGGAAATTGAAAATGCAAGTGAAAATTAGCCTTATGATTCCTTTCTCTAGGAATAAATATGATATCAAAGGGGTTGAAGGTCTAGTTAAGGTCCCACACCCTTCTTGCATACATTTTTAGCCTCTCCTTGATATTATACCTTTTTGGACATGATTAACTACTAGCTTGGAGTCACCCATCACTATAAGGTCAATAATCCCCATCTGATGAGAAAGTGTCAATCCTTGAACCAATTCTTCGTACTCAACTTCATTGTTTGTACATCCAAATTACAATATGAATGCATGAGGATATAACTCTATTGCAAGGATTTTGAACACTACACCAGCTCCAACTCCAAATCTGGAGGAAGAGTCATCAAAGGAAATTTTCCAAAATCCCATTAATTGGGGGTTTTCTTTACTTTCCACCTCAATGTCTTCATTACTCAAGATAGCATATTTCCCAAGGCCATAATCAATGTAATTCTCCATTGATTCAACTCCCTTTTTCTAAAAAGGAATGAGGCTCCTTTTATCACATGGTACCTCGGTGAATGTCCCTTCTTTGTTTGGAAGCATCATGCAACTTCCATCATTCATCATGTACCCTCCAAGAAGAAGGCACCATTCTCTTCCAGGGACAACATCGTATTCTATGGGTAAATCAACCACTATGATGGTAAATATAGTTATGATTTGTGGTGAAGAACTAATCCATGAACAAAAGTCCTTGAATTCTCCATTTGTAGGAATCTTTCTGGAATCGATTGCATTAATACTTTTTTCGGAATCATAATACTTTGTGCATTCTAAGCCCACAACATCCATTATAGGCAGTAACATGATATTATTAGTATCACCTCTATCAACCATACAATTATGAAATATCAAATCATGGTTTTCTATTGAAATAAAAAATGGAGGAATCCTACCTAATGATCTCCTGAACGGTGGGTTGTAATGTTGTTAAGTGCTAACAAAAATGACCTCCATTCGTGTGCCATGTCGATCCCCATTCCCCGGTATCTTGAGAATATTATCCTTCTATTGGGGTATCTTTACCACCTCCAAAAAGGGTAGGGTGATATGTAGCTTGGTCAAATCATCAACAATGTTATATGCCATATGTGAAGTCTTCTCTGCTTCAATCCTTCCTTGAGTCTCGGAAGGTGAAATTTTGGGAATAGTTGGTGGACAAATAGTTCCAAATGTAGGAGAGGTTGTTCGGCCACTTCTAAGGGATTTAGATTTATTCGTTTGGGGTGGATTGGGACCTTTTGAATTGAATTTATTCATTTTTTCCCTTGTTTGTACCACATTCTCTTGGTGATGTTGCTCCATATTCAAGTACTCCTCTTCCTCTAGGTCCCCTTCTATGAATGCTGGGGTGTTTTTTTCCATTTCCATGGATTCTAAGACTCATGGGGGCACTTCATCATCGGTGTCTTGGTGTTGTATGAATTCATCAAAAATTTCAAGAGAGTCATCATAACATTCCTCCATCATGACCACGTTGGGGTTGGGAACTTGAGGAGGCCTAGGTATGGGAATAGAATCATCAATATTCTTCTCTCTATCGACCCTTTCTCTAAAACCATGTGTAGGTATCCCCGTTATAATTTTTTTCCTAGGTATTAGTTCATCATTCCTTCTTAATCGAAATATTTCATTTTGCATTTGTCTGATTGTTTTGTTTAGTTGGGCAATTTTTGCATCTTGTCTAGCACAGGGGCATCCCTAGCCTATGGAATAGTCTAAATATTTGGAGGTTGTCCTTGAAACAAACCTCTCCAAACACCTCTATATTCTATAGGTAGGGATGATGAATTCGAGCCTTGATTTGAAAAAGTGAGCGTCTCCATTTGTCATTGCACTTGTATGATGTCTAGATTAACATTTCTTTATAAGACGCCTTCTTCCATATCTTATGATTTTCTCATTTTATCTTCAAGGGTACTGATTTGTGCCAATTTGATTACATATTTAATGTTATAAGGCATAGCATTCTTATAGCCTCCAAGAATGACTAGATAATTGGGATGTTATTCTTTCAAGATCCTTTACAGAGTCCTAAAAAAATTGAGATTAAAATCTTTGATATTTTATTTTTTCTCCAAGTGGATTTGGGTGAATTGAGTAAGGAGAGTGTGGTATGCCACGAAATGGGAATATATGCACATAAAAACCTCTTCAATGTCATCAAAGCATGTGATAGATTCTACCGGGAGTGACAGATACCAATCATACATTAGACCTATTAATGTTTGAAGGAAAACCATGACCATGACATCATCCTGTACCACTAGATGGATGTCACAAATTGTCAAGAAATGATCCAAGTGCTTTTCTAGACTCATAATTCCATCACTATTGAACACAGGAAACACACTTTCAGGTAGATTTGGCATAAGATGTTGCTCTCCTTCTAAATCCAATGGACTCATTCTCAGCCTTCGTCTTTGGTTCCTTTCATCATTCCATCTTTCATTTTTTTTTCCTTTTGTGATCGGGTTCTTCGCGGTCTCCCATATCGTTATGTTTGATCTTGGATGAGATATGGGGTGGAAATAAGAATGAAGGGGGGTTGAACAATCTTGAATTCATTGAAATTTAATATTCTAGACCCTTCACTTTTTATAGGATTTTCTTTCTACTTCTAGTCAATGGTCCCTCGAAAAGCTCGTGGTGGCTAGTTTATAGGGTCTCTACCATTTTAGTAGGGTCACATTTCTTCCCATGTTGATTCTTCTTGCTAGGCCAAAATTTGCCAAGATTGTTCCAACACTTCGCATGTTCTTGTTGTTTGTAGAACCAATTGATACAACTACTTCAACGCACTTCTTTGATCGTCTAACTTGATGGAAATGTGGGGTTGAACTATACTTTCGTGAGTTATTGAAAGCAAAGTAACCAGAGGGGTTTTCTGGTCTACTAAGCTAGATGTTTCATCTATCATCTCCCCCAGTATGGTAGCCAAAAATGTTGATCTCTTTTCCCATTGAGGACAAGTGACAACCTCATAGGGTATGCTTATGGGAATTTAAAGATACCCTCTTTTTTTTTAAAGAGGTGATGCTCCTCTATTTCTCACTCAGATAATAGTTATGTCAAAACTTACGGATAAATGGTTTTATCATTCACATAGGTAATTCCTGAGAGTGGAACATGCAAAGGACATATCAAAAAGAAAGAATTTTAAACCATAAAGAAAGTACAACAATTTCTACTTTTATACCATATCCATCTCCATATCATGGCAAGACACAATGATATATCTGAAGCAAAACACAAAACAAAGAGTAGCAAATATGGTCCTTTCAAAGAACTTTAAATGACTTAGCAACATTCATATCATAGGGATGTAAAGGAAACTCATTCTCGAGATTTCATACTTAAATAGAAGTATGAAACCACAAAAGTTATGAGCCCCAAGATATCTCTTTGTGGGATTTCAAATAAGTACGAATTTCCTGTTCAATATCAATAAGACGTGTGCAACAAATCGACACTACAAAATATTCATGATATTTAAATGAGAAACATGAAATGTTTTCACCCTAGTGGGTTGGGATGGGACTCCCATGGACTATATATCAAGGAGAGGTAACCTGGAAGACAAAAGAAAGAAGTTAGAAAGCGGTCTTGCAAACAACAATACTCAAATGACAAGACTGGGTGATTCACAAATTGAGAAAGAAGAAAAGTGAGGGAAATGCTTTAGACAATGCTTGTACTCACAAAAATGAAATTAGAGAACCATCCTTTGCGGCTTCTTTCTTATTCTTTAAATTAGAGGGAGCATGTCGACAAGAACTATTAGATCCATTTATTTTATCTTAAAGATTAGAGAGGATTCGTAATTTCTTTTAATGCATTGTTTAAACATTCTTGAATGTATTCACGTAGCAGTGTTACAATTATGTGTTGTTTCACCCTAATTTAGAACAACTCATCATCAATGTTCTTCAACGTGTCTTGTTTCTATTGCACTAAGGATGATTGATCTTCATTCTCATTCACAAAATTGACAAGCCATTGTCAGAGTTCTTCTTCTCGAAAATTTGTGAGGTCATCGAATTTTGTTCCCCATATGACCCTCAGTGCACTTAGCTATGCTTCCATTGGATCCTTGTTTAACGTCATTGAGTCGTTTATCAAAAGGGAACCTTATAGTTCCTTTATAATATCAAGATCTTTTAAAAATAATGCACGCTTCTTTTCTATCAAAGAATCACAGGTGGTGCTCAATTATCGGAGAGTATCTATTCTCCCAAACCAACCATCCTATATTTTATTTAACATGCTTTTAGAATGAAGGTCTTACTTTCACCTTATAAGATCATTCATACTCAATATTCTTTCCACGAATGTGGTTATTGCATTATTATAGAAATGCTCATCATTTCACATATCCTCTTGTAGATATTCCCTAAGAGCATGAATCCTTTCAACTATGACACCTACTTCGACAACAATTTACCAAGCTTCTCACATAATGCTAAGTCTTTTATCAATATTTTCAACCACATATCTATTGATCCCATGAGTATTTTTGTATATTTGGTGACTTTGGATCTTGATCCATCCATTTCTTCAGGGACAATCATAGATAATAGCTCTGCAAATAATGGATTTGGGCTAAATGCGACTTTGAGTTCCCTTACCCTTTTTTTCAATCTCTCGTTCTCTATCTCCTGCTACGTTATCAAGTGAGACAAAGCCTCACCCATATCCCGATGAAACTTAAGGACCCATGAAGGATTTAATCCTTTGACTTCCATTTTCCCATCACCCTTTTATCCTTCATATTAACTCTTTCGATATGGATATTCTTGGATTGTTTGTCGAATTTTGTGTGATGAAGAGTCACAGATTATTCCTCGAAAGCAGTTGGCCCCTCCCGGGCCAACTCTTATACTATCAACTTACACTCTGTTATTTGTATTGCATCCCATGTGGGCATGTTATTGACTTCATTTACTTCCATGTCAATCATGTTCATTTCTAAATTGTTGGGATCTAGAGAAATACCGCCATTTAGGTTCCTTTTTCTTTTGTGAATAGGAGTAACCATATGTGTTTCATCCAATTGGTATCAAGGGGGGTCCCCGCCATCTCCATCACCCGCACATCCCTCATTACTCTTTTTTCCACCAACATTAATATCCAAACTCTTATGGCCTGAAGAGGGGCTCTTATGGGGGTGATGCAATAAGCCACCCTTTGCACTGGTTGTGGATCTATCCATTTGTCTATGTTGTAACTGATTGTTTCCTTCCAAGGGAGAGACCTCTACTGCACCAACATTTGAAATTAACCTAGTATGTGCATCTTCATGGGTGACTTGTTTCTTCTTTTTGGGAGTAATTTTCTCAGGGTAATTGTCACCTTGGCCTCAACATGTGAGTCTTCATTGCCATCACCTCCTTATGAAATTTCTTGCACCCTATTAAAAAATAAGGCGTAACTAATTGATACAGTATGAGCCATGAAAATACCTTTCGAATCAATTCCACTGAGGGATTTTTCTTCTTTCATATTAAAGGATTTGAAGAATCCTTCCATATTGGTCAGACTAGATGAAATTTTGACTATTATACCGACAATTTTGAATGGCATGGGAATAAATTTTCATTTTCTCTTGTTATCAAAGAATAAGGACCATGTCATGTAATGTATACACAACTCATACACTAAATATATGTCACACACAAACTGGGGAAGAAGTAGGGGTTTCCTGTCAAAGCCAAAGACCCTTATGTATGTGAACTTCTCTTCAAGTATACACACTCCTTTCTCCTTGATAAAATCCATGGCCACTTCTGTCACCCTGGTCGGCTTAGTCCCTATGAGCATGCTTTTGCACTCCTTGATGAATTAATCTTGGATTTGGAAAAAAAAATGGGGCCTTATGCTTCCATAGTGTGGGATCCTTCTTAAAATTAACATTTCCCCTTGGGGGCATCCCCTCAAATGTATTACATTGATCAAGAGAAAGAACTAAGTAAGACGTCATGTAGAACCTCTTCATTTCAATGAAACTAGACAATTGGTGGAAAATCTCATTTGAGATAACTTGGGCCCAATCGAAGATGGCACTTATCTTTACTGATTAAAAAGGAGTACATATAGAACATACCTGGGGACATATGCTATTGAGTCTTGACCCACAAATCATGTGAGCAGTCGGGAGAATACTTTAAATGTCTAATCCAACATGCATGTGTTGATTTTGTTGATGTTCGAGGATCTCGTCAGAGGATGGACCATAAATTCCTTTAGCAAACTCATGCCACCACTTTGAGTATCCAAAAAGGAATTTGATTCAAGAAGCTTTAGGACTATGTCTAGTGTCGGGAGGTGTAGCATCCTTTTGAAAATATTCAATGTTAAAGGGACAAACCTTATTCTGCTTTCCTTAACCTCAATGAGATGATGCTTTGAATTGATGTTCAGACTTTATTCTCAATCTTGTCCTCCTGAAACGACTCAGAATACCACTTATATTCTAAATACCACTAAAAATGCATACTTTCACGAGCCAATGAATTCACTATGTCTCCATAGAATGGTTCTCTCTTCTTCTTGTTCGCCATATTTTTCCACTTTCAATGCACTTGGGTAAGGGTGAGGATTATGTGTATAACTTTGAATTTGTGTTTGATAGGTGCCCCTTAATCACAAATTAGGGGTTACTTCACAGTTCAAATTTTCCCCTTCATACGTTTGGTGCATGTCGCTCATTGAATGGTAACTGTCATTTGCGTATACGAAGATCAAGGGAAATGTGTCAGAATTAATCACCATTAATTAACAACATCCACTCTCATCATTTGGGAGTTATGTGATGGATATGCTGAGATTACCTTGGGAAAACCAATCATATCTTACATGGGAAAATGGGAATTGGATTACATGGCATGCAAGTGCAGGAATCAAGAGTGTGATGTGACATGTAGATCATGTGAAGAAGGATGATGTGGGGGGGAGGAGCGTCGGGGTCATCCTTCTACATGAGATACCAAGGCATCTGAAGAAAAAATCTAAGTATGGAATGCGAGATATGGGGATGCGGGTATGCGAGTTGCGAGGTTGCAAGTATACGGGTTGTGGGCCTACGGGTTTGCGGGATGCTGGGATGCAGGTTTGCGGAAGACCCTATGCACATTTCACTCCCCACATCCACATGATAGACTTAGGTGTGATGCAGGATGTGAGATGTGGTATTTCTTACCAAAGCATTACCACCCATATCCACTTTACTAAGGAGTTAGGAAAAGGGGACCCACAAATGAAAACCCTACGTAAGTAGAAGAAAGTAAAAGGTATCAACAAGATCCCACTCGGCCCTCAGATCACCAAAAATATTCCATCTTCATCCCTATCATCAAAAACCTAACCTCCAAGGAGGAAACAACAATCATACTAAGTACATTTTTCCACTACTAAATTTGACAACCAACAATAGCAACATTGGTGAGTTTCTCCCTCTCATGATTGCATTGGATATTTTTCACAAGATTTTTTGTCGATCTTTGAAGCCATTTATTACTCATTCAATGCATTTCCACAATGCACATCGAAATTTCAAACTCGTCCACCACTTTGTACAAGTGCCATCACTATGTGCAAGTGTGAATGCATGGGCTTGGTCACACCTTTCAAGCATGAGAGCAATCTACATGGCATGAGTTATTTGACATCTGTTGTGGTCAAGCTTGGGAATCGCTTCTTTTCTTGTGAAAAGGGAAGTTAGGAAAACATCAATCTTTCCAAGAAATAATATAACCCATCTATGACATCTCTGTTACATCATCCACTTGACAAATATTCTATATATATTTTTTAAAGTGACAATTAAAGATAGTTCTTCTCATATACTTTATTGTAAGCTTCACATATATTTATTACAAACATTAAATTCATCCGTTATTAAATCTAATTAAAATGTATTAAATTATATTTTATCAATTATATCATTCAATGCAAAATTTTCATATTAAATATTTATTACATAATTCAAATAATCATCTTTACACTAGATAAATATGTTTAATAATTGTAGTTTCTTTAAAAAAAAAAAAAAAGAATATTTAAGTTTCCAAACATGTCAAAGGCTTTGATTCTTCCCTCCATTGTTGTTAAAAATAATATATAATGTGAAAACCTCACAAGTATTATATGAAAAGGTATTATGTCATGCTGGGAAGGAAACCCATCACTAAACCAGAGTTTTATCTGTATATTGGTTCTATCGGTATTCTCCCAACAAGAAATTGGTCTATCTCCAGGCAACGAAGAAAGCAAAAAGTCGTTCAACACATAGGCATAGGTTCCCAGTGAAAGTAGTTTGGTATTGATGGAACGTAATATCTACAGATAAATATCTGTAAATGCGTGGAAGAAAGCGTATAGACATGCATCACATATTTCAAACCATGATTCATTTGGCCAGAAAATATTGTTATTATTATTTATATTTCCATGATTCATTTGCCCAGGAAATATTGTTATTATTATTTATATTTAATGATATTATTGTGGTGCATGACATAATTTTCTTTAAAATGGTTATAATAAATATTTATTGGAATAAATAATAATACATAAGTATATAATAAGGAAATATTGTTATTATTATTTATATTTAATGATATTATTGTGGTGCATGACATAATTTTCTTTAAAATGGTTATAATAAATATTTATTGGAATAAATAATAATACATAAGTATATAATAATTATAATTAAAGGAGGTAATAATAAATAATTATTATAGACATTTATTAAAGAGAATGGTTAAATAAATAATAAAATAATGAATCTTAGGAATTGGATTCTTTACCATATGGACTCTTTATAAAGAGGGGAAGGAATGAGGAAGGGATCATCTCTCCCTGGTTGGTACATAGAGAGAGGAAGGCATAATAATGTTGGTTGAGTAGTAGATTGGGGGCTCGAGGGTGACCTTGCTATCCTTGGATAGCATGGTCTATGGTTGGGTGGAGAGTAGTCCTCCAAATTGTTGTTACGAGTTTTTTCTCCAAATCAAGAACAAGGATAGCGCCCAAGAGACATACAAATATGTTTGGTTCTTCATGACAGGTATGACCAATGCCCTTGTAAGTTACTGAAAATTTCATTTAATTATAATTGTATGTTTAGATATATATTTATTTATTAGATGTGTGCTACACATTTGGCCAAGGAAAACACCCAGTTGATATGTTTCCGAGAAGATCATTGTCAATTTATTTGAATGTGCAATGGTTTTTACTTGAGCTATAATTATAAAGTCACAACACCTTGTCAAAATATAGAAGAACTCTATGAGAATTTGCACACGGATTTTGAATCTCTAAGTAAAGAATGGCATTGGAGAATGGATTTGATACTTGTAGACAATACAAAGTTCTATGGGTTGTCTTGTCTAAATGTTCTACTTTTTAGCTTTTTTACCAGAATCTGGTGAAATCACAATTATTTGTTGTTTAAATTGTATCTTTGAATGCATAAATGGATTCAACGTCCTCAAAAACTTTTGGGGTACTTAAATTATAGAAACTCAACTACTCAAATTTGTAGTTCCAACAATTTTTTACCAATTTTTTAGCAAAATCAATTGGAAAATGTAAAAAAAAAAAGTCAAAAAATAAAACGTTTAGACTACACTAAATTAAAGTTATCCCCTTAAGCATTTTTCAAAATTTTCAAATATTCTCACTTTAATTAATTTTACATTGTATCTGACTTTAATCTTTCCTTTCTAATATTTATACTTTTTTTCATATTTGTCAAGTTTTCTTAATTTGAATAATTTTTCAATCTCTCTAATTTTTAACTTTTGTTTTATAATATTTATATTTTTAACTATAATTTCACAATATTAAGTGTAATTTCAAAATAAATAAAAGATTTGGAAGAAAAGGGAAGGTGCGACTTTATGGAATTTTAAGTTGTGAAAACTAGAAATTTGCAAAAATAGGAGAAGCAATAGAAGAAATTCATACTTTAAAAACTTCGACCATTCGATAATTCGGTGTTGTCGACAAATAGTTAACGCTAGTTGTAATATTGTATCAATGTATGCTTGTATTACAGAGATTTTGTTTGGGTCGGGTTTATGGAGATCAGACTTAAGTATTTGGCAAGAAAAAAATGACATTTTTCACTCAAGTCTTGGTCAAAAAAATAATGACATTTTCTTCAATCATAATTGAACCACTATGAATCACAAGCAATTTCTCATAATAATGACACTTTTTACTTGAGTGTTGGAAAAAATAATAATGACATTTTCTTCCGTCATAATTTATGTGAACCCTTGTGAATCACAAGCAATTTCGACATTCTTTGTAGTTATAATTATAGGTTTTAGTTTTATTTATTTATTTAAATTTAGGAGATTTTAACTTGGGGAGAAAATCTTCCTCCTTTCCAAATTGTTTTTTATTTCATTTTTATTATTTATTTGTGTTAAGTATATATTTTACTAATTAAAATTTTAATCTTTAAAAAGAAATTTAATGTTAATTAACTTGGTATTAACTATTTTTGTTCACGGTGTTGATCGCTGCTAGGGGTTTTCCCTGACTCATTTCTACTATAGACCAGATCCTTTATTAATGGCGCCAAAGGGGGGGTTCAGCCCCCCTCCACCCACCTCTCCACGTCACACGCAAACTTCTACTAGCCCTTGAGGCCTCACAACTCGAATCCACTTGTTCATAATGATGGCACTGCGAGACTGGTTCCCCCTCTGCCCGAAGAATTCATGTCGGATGTTCAAGTTCAGGATGTTCGTTAGAAGCACTGGAAACCTGACCACTACATCCCTAAAGTTGCAGAAATGCCAAAGTACGAGATTCGCTCTCTAAAATTCGGGAGTCAAATTCAGCACATGAAAGATCATGCTCGTATCGGTAAGTTCCTCGGACTCTGGCCCAATGAAAAGGATCTGGTCTCTTGGATCCATTCCAACTCGATCTAAAGGTTTTTTTATTGTAATTTTCAAAAACTCTAAAGAAAGAGACCATATTTTTTAGGGGGGTCCATACTTCTTCAAATATGCTAGTCTTCACCTGTGTTTCTGGAAGGATAACTTTAACCCCAACAAAAAATACTTTTCACATGCCCCTGTATGGGTTAGAGCCTATTCTATTCCTTGTGAATACTAGGAATAAGAGATCTTAGTCGGCATTGAAAACACCTTGGGTACCTTTGTCAAAACCTTTGAAGCCACACAATAGGGATGGTATACCGCCTATGAAAGGATTTGCATCTACATGAATGTCTCTATTCCCATCCCAAAATCAATCTGCCTCTATTTCCAAGATGTTGAGTGGATTCAAACATTAGACTATGAATTCATCCCCTTCCAGTGTCGTCGTTGCCATGAGCATGACCACCTTTACAGAGATTTCCCTCTTTTGAATCCACCCAAACCCACCAAAGCTAACCCCAACACAGATGAAGAAGGATTCACCAAAATCCCGACCCGATGAAGACATAACCTAAAGCAAGTACCCCAAAACCCTCCGGACCAGAACAAATCTCTCACTTCCAAGAACAGTTTTTACCCCATTAGCTCATTATTGGACACTCAAATTCCAAAGGCCTCTAGCCCAGGATTTCCTAAAACTCGCAAACCTGAAAACTCCTTGCCCTATGATGAGAAAAAAAAATCTAAAACCACTCAAGTCTCTCTAGATTCACCTCCTCTAAAAGATGCCCCTATATTTTCTCCCCCTGAGGACAATTATGATCCAGATGCAAACAAAATGGAATTAGATGGAATTTTCCTACAGGGCATTATGGACGCAATTAAAAATCAAGATATAAATTGATCCCCCTGAGCATATACAGTTAGTCCACAGAGCTCTACACAAACGTTGAAGAGACACTCTAGATCCTTCATAATCCATCCCTTCCAATCTGGGTATTCAAACTAATAAGCTCAAAGCCAAAAAAAAACAAAAAGAGGATAAGAGAAGAGGAAGGAAGTCCATTCTACAACTACTTCAGGAAATAGGGGATATATTGGTGAACTCGGGGCATAATGCCCTAATCACGAATATGTTCCAACCCTCCCACAGTTTTGAATGAAAGTGATATCTTGGAACATTAGAGGTCTTAATAGTAAGAGAAAGAAAATGCTCTTATGAAACAAGATTAACTTAGAATCACTACATATTTTTCTTTCACTTGAAACTAAATGTTTAGGGAATCTGCTTCAACTCATCCTTCCCAAGATCTGGAAAGATGGTTTCTCCATGGCTATTGACTCCACATGATCTACAAGAGGACTCCCAATTCTTTGGAATCAAGACAAGATCCACATGCAAAATTTCTTTTGTACAAAATACAACATTTCAGCCAAATTCCAACTATCAGAAGAAGAGACCACGAGATTCATCACCAATGTATATGGCTCCCAATAGTTGGGAGAAAAGACTCAGTTTCTCTCACAACTCCAAGACATCGCCTCACTAATTCACCCTTGCCTTTGGGTCCTTGGGGGAGATTTCAACCTCATCTCAGCTCTAGAAGAAAAGAAAGGAGGGCTTTGTCGGCTAGATCTGGAGCACCTAGCTTTCAAAGATTTTATTCAAAATTAGAGACTAATCGATCTAGAAACTAGTAATGGTACTTTCACTTGGAATAATCAGAGGGGAGGTTCCCATCAAGTGGCTTGTAAGTTAAACCGCTTCTTAATCTCTGAATCTTTTATTCTCACTGGTATGCACATGGAAACCACCATTCTCCCCTATATCGTATCGGATCATTGGCCCATATGGCTCTCCTTAGACACTCCCAGCAATCCCAGAACAAAGCCATTCCACTTTGAAAAGTTTTGGTTCTCGCACCTGGACTTCATTTCCAATATCAAGATCTGGTGGGAGGAGTCTAAGCACACCAAAGGCTCTATGATGTTTCTCTTTCAGAAATGTCTTAAGATTCTCAAAAACAAGATCAAAAGATGGAACAAGGACATTTTTGGAGACATTTTTCAAGCCCTGAAACTCCTAAATTCTCAAACGAAAATGGTGCAACAACAAATCATTCTTCAAGGGAGATCTTCAGAGTTGGCTCACCAGGAAAGGATCTTGGCCGACCAAATAGATGAATGGTTGAAGTAGGAAGAAATCCTCTGGAAACAAAAATCTATAATTCAATGGCTAAAAGAAGGAGATCGCAATTCCAAATTCTTCCATCGATCAATGATACAACAACGCCACTACAACCACATCTCTCATTTTACGTCGATTCAAGTTAATAAACTCACCTGCCATGATGATATCGAGAATGAACTCATTTCTTTCTATCAAAATCTTATCATCAAGCCTCATTCTGATCGGTTAGAATCCATCAAAAAAATAACTCATAATATCCTTTGCCTAGTCTCAAAATATAAAAATTCCATCCTTCTCAAGACTATCTCTATTGATGAGGTGGAAGCAGCCAACCTAAGCCTAGCAGCAGGAAAATCCCCTGGTCCCTATGGCTTCACTTCTGATTTTTTCCACCACTGTTGGTCCATCATTAAATGGGACGTCCTTGAGGTAGTCCAGGAATCTCAACGCTTTTGTGGGGTGCTTTCAGCGTTAAATGCAACCTTCCTAACTCTTATTCCTAAAGAAGAAAAATTGGTTGACCCAAACAAGTTCCACCCCATTTCCCTATGCAACATCATTTACAACATCATCTCTAAATTCATTGATCTCCGTCTCAAACCCCTATTACCTACTATAATTGTCTCTGAGAAGTTAGGTTATATGGAAGGATGCCAAATCCTAGACAACATTCTCCTGGATCATGAAGTTTCTCACTCTCTGAAAGTCACCAAAACCAGGCGAGAATTCTCATCAAGCTGGATATGTCCAAATATTTTTATAAGTTAATTTGGAAATTCATCAAAGCAATTCTTCTCTCCTTTGGCTTCCATCAAAATCTTGTCAAATGGATCTTGGGTCTCATCTCCTCAGATTTTTTCTCCATTTCATCAATGACTCCCCCTCTAGTCCCTTCCATCTCTCTTGTTGTATCAGATAGGGTGACACTCTCTCACCTTTTCTCTTCATTCTCATGGCCGAAGGCCTAGGAAGAAGCCTTCGTGCAGTGGTTGATAATCACAAAATTCAAGGTCTCTCTCCCCACAATTGTTTGAACCCTATAACTCATAACCAATTCACAAATGACACTATGTTAATGGGAACCCCCTTAGCCTGTGAATCTCGAGCCTTCAAGCAAGTCCTTGATACCTTTATGGATGCTTCTGGCACCTCCATCAACCATCTTAAGTCCCAGATCTTCTTTTTCAACACTGTGCTCTCTGTGAAATTCCATAGCACATGCATCCTTGGCTTCTCAAGAAGCTCCCTTCCGACCAAATATCTAGGAGTTCCCTTACTCACTTCTAGTCCCTGAAATAGTTCCTAGGAAGACCTTCTCTCCAGAGTTAATAAAAATATTTCAAGTTGGACCTTCAGATACCTTAATATCGTTTTTCAGTTAGTCCTTCTCAAATCTGTTTTACAAGCTATCCCCTTATATCTCTTCTCAGCTCTGGCAGCCCCAAAAAGAATCCTTAAAGTTGTTAAAACTATTCAAAGAAACTTCCTTTGGAAAGGAGCCAACTCCTCCAATAAGTGGGATTTTGTAGCTTGGAGAACCATCTGTCTTCCAAAATCCAATAGAGGATTAGGAATCTGAGGTCCTGAACTTCTCAACAAAACTATGGGAGCCAAAACCTCATGGAGATGGATTCAACAGAAAGACGAACCTTGGAGAAGCTTGTGGAAACAGAAATATGTTTCCCAAATAGATGGCCAAGATCTCATCAGAATTATAGGAAACTCTGCAGGCTCCCTTATCTAGAACTCATCTTGGAAAAATAGATGGTTAATTCAACAGCATAGTTTATGGTAAATCCACAATGGTCACTCAACCCTCTTTTGGGAAGACTCATGGCAACAGCTTCCAACTCTTAAGGCCGACTAGCATCTCACTCCTAAAAGACTCATTCTCCAAGCCACTTTAGGCCACCAAGTGAGAAACTACTGGGACTTATCCCCTTCTCACCTAGATTGGTGACTCTGACATATTGACCTTGATCATATCCCCCTCCATTTAGTATCCCAGGTCCAGATTATGTTACAGTGTCTCACTCAACGAAAAATCAAAGTTTCCACGCTTCCTGAAAAGGTAAGATGGGGCCTAAGACCTGTAGGTACCTTCACCATCAAATAAGCCTATCATCTTGTTGCTCAACACCACATCCTTCCTAAGGAGGACATCTGGCGGAAAATTTGGAGCATCAACCATTGGACAAAAATTTCTACCTTTCTTCGGCAATTAGCGCATTGAAAGATTCTCACATGGGACCACCTATGAAAAAGAGCTTTTACTGGACCCATATTTGCATCCTATGCTCTCAGCACGATGAAACCATGGAACACCTCCTCAACACTTGTCCCTTTAGTAGTTCTCTTTGGGACCAAGGGGAAATGGCTCTCCAACAATTAGATCGTAATAGGAACTCTGTCGGACCCACCATCGCCTCTTGGTGCGACAATGCCTTTGTTTTTTTTTTTTAAATAAAAAGATTATATTACCTTAAAAAGTCGTCATAGCAATACATAGTTCAAAATCTTCCACATGTTCTTCCACATGCATGGAAACCATAACATGTGGTCTGCAAAACTGATAAACATGGCAATAGTCCAGAACCAGAGCCTAACTAGTGCAAAATATAACTGCAATTGTATCCTATCTAGACCTGATAACATGACAATAAGAAAACTAGAGATTTGGCGAACCCAGGCAACCGTCATGGAGGAAAGTGAAAACGAACGGTTGGAAGCAAGTCGGGAAGCATCGCTTGGTAGGATTGTTTAAAAAGGAGTTGAACATGAGGTCCAGACAATGACTAAGGGAACTCTTGCGATGAAATTGGTCAACCATGTCTCGACGCATTTAGAAAATCAACTGCATATGATCCTCCAAAAATCTGTGTGGATTGAGCATTTTTGTCCCTGAGGTCGCAACATTGGATGGATCGTGGGAATCTAAAGTCGGTTGTGTTGTTTCTTCCTCTAACCATTTCGAGGGAGTCTCCTCCTCAACTAGGAGGTAATCCAAGTATGTCTTGTGGTCCCATTGAATGATGCATTGATGTTTGGGGTTGTCCCCCTTATTGAGTCTTCCATCCAATGTGGAGGAATTTCCTCCTCTATCACACAACCGCCTAAATCTTTCATAGGATGGATAAAGGGGATGACATTGAAAATTGGTGAAGTCGGCATAGTGGTATCCTCCAACCATCTTGGAGGAATTTCTTCCTCTATTGGACAACCCCCTGAATCGATTACAGGGTTAGAATTTTGAGGCATTGGCTCCAAATTTCCAAGGGTAAACTGAGAATCATCATTCCAATTTTGGTCAGAATGGGGTGGGCTGACAGGACCGGTGGAAGGGTTGGGAGGAAGAGAGGGGGCCAAGGAAGGGCCTGGATGATGGTGTTAGGCTACAAATCTATAGTAGGTCAGCCCACATTTGGGTTTGCCCTTTCGCGCAACATGGTGTAAACACAACAAAGAATGAAGGTGAAATGCAAACAATGATCAGGCACCAGGGGAAAGAGAGCACTGATGGGGATGAAGACTTAGTGCAGACAAGAAATGGACACTAAAGGGGAGATGGAATCAATAGGTGTGGGAGTGAGGCACCAGTGGAGAGAAAGTTTAGGCAGGGAATAAAAATCCGAGTGCATATGCAGAATAAAATAACCACTATGAATCCTTACCTCCATAAAAACCACTCAAATGATAGGGAAAGGCGCCATGAGGACTAAGTTGATGCCACCCAGCTACCTCATACCTACTTTGGTGAGCCATAATTGGTGCTAAATGTATGCAATTAATCTTCCCTTGTTGTTTCGACACACTATCTCCCTCCCAGCATGAATGTTAATCATGGTGAATTGACGGAGGGGGAGGCTGGTGGTGATGGGATTTAACTGTTCTGTGTGCATGTGTGCCAGGTATCACATGATCATTAGATGTCACCCCATCTGGGGGGGGATCTTGGAGAGCCATCTCCCTACATTGAATTAGCAGTTGTGAAGCCAGATGATGTTGTCCATTGATAAGGATAGCCTATGTTTGAGAAGCAACTCCTTCATTATCCAATTTTTCAACGACCTTATTAGCCTCACGTCTTATGTGAGAGGTGATAAGAGTGAGAGAAGGATGAAGAAGGGCTCGCAAGTTATTTACAGGGCCCAGAAGGTGCCAACTTGGAGTGATTTTCTCTGGATCGGTTTCGTTTATGATTTTGGCTGTGAGGGAGATGATTATTTTGGAGTCCCCTTCAATAATGAGGTGAGTCAGGTTTAGATCAGAGGCTAATTGTATCCCTCTGATGAGACCCCAAAGTTTTGTTGGGTTGTTTGTATCATGTCCCAGATGTCCCACCATGAGGTGTTGGAGTTGGCTTATGTTTTTTCTGATAACCACCCCAAATCCTATCGGGCCAGGATTACCCTTTGAGGCACCATCAAAATTTAATTTACAGAAGCCAGGGTTTAGGGAAATGGAATTAGGGGGAGGAATTAGATTAAGAGGGGTTTTGGGTGTCATCAGCTATTAGGAATAAATAATGAGAGATTCATGAGGTTTAGTGGGTAATTCTTCTTGGGTCCGGGGTTGGGCATGGATGGTTTCTTGTATGTTCTTGAAGATCCTTGACCAGATATGAGAGGGGGTGGAAGCTTGGGAATTGAAGATACGTTTGTTCCTTTCTTTCCAGAGCTGCCAAACAATGAAGCCCGACAGGAGTTTCCAAATCTTGTTCAGGAGTGGGATTGTGTAGACCTCAGTTCCCCAGTTCTTGATGGTGCTTATAATGTTATTCCTTTATCCATTGGTTTTCCTCATGATTGAGAGGCCTGATCCCGTATCTCCCCACAACTGGGGAATTGATTGAATATATGCTCCATAGTTTCTTCCTATTGCTGACAGAGATAGAAAATTGAGGGTCCAATGAAGCCTCATTGTCTGATTTTGTCCCAAGTTAGGATTTGATTATGAACCATGAGCCAAAGAAAGGTGGAGACTTTCGGCCATAGTTTGGTTTTCCAGATGATGTGCCAAATGTGCTCTTTCGGTTGATTGTGAAAATTTTCCTGAAGGTACTATGCCTCTTTGATTGTAAACGTTCCTGAGGGGGTATACCCCCAATGAACAATGTTTGAATCCTCACTGATACAAATCTTCCTTTGGCTCACTATGGTGTGTCAGGGTTGTAAGTCACAATCTACTAGAGTGTGGAGATCTTGTGGGAGCATTTTCCAGCTACGTCAGGGTGGATGGTAAGAGACATTAAGCCAAAGGTCGATGACTTTGAGGTACTCCAACCCTTGGATGTGATCCTGAAAGGGGCGTAAATTGTCCATTGTTTATAGCGGAGAGAGTTTCTGCCAAGAATTCATCAAGAACATAGCATTTTGACCATTTTGTACTTCCTAGAAAACATGAGTTTGTATGAGAGGGTGATTCCGCCAGGTTGCATTCCAAATATTAGAGCCTTAGATCTAATCATCGATCCGAATAAGTTGTGCTTGTGGAATATAAGGGGTATATTTTTTCTTCCATATTTTAACTTATAGTTCAGCAGGATATTTTATCCAGTGCCACCAATCTTTTCCCCTTGTGATGTCTTTTAGGTTTCTTGGGTCTCAGAGGCCCAGTCCTCCCAAGGATTTTAGTCTACAGACTTTTTCCCAATGGACTATGGCCCATTTTTCCCCAAATCATGACCATGCTAGAGGAAATTCCTGTGTAGGTTCCTTATGATTTTGATAACTATTTGCGAAGAAGCCGAAGTCGAGAACATATAGGCAGGGATAGCTTGGAGCACGGGTTTTAAAAGGATAAGTCTAGTAGGGAGGTTGAGGGATTTGAAGGTCCATGTGTTTAAGCAATTGGAAATTGAGAGGATAAGGGAGTCCCATGAGGTATTACAAGAAGTCAAATATGAAAGAGGAATGCCTAGGTAATTGGATGGAAGGGAGCTCCTGGGTATACCTAGAAGTCGAGAAATGTGTTGTTGGACTGCAGGAGGAGTATTGAATAAGAAGAGATGGGATTTGTCAAAATTGAAAGTTGTTCCTGAGGCTTCACCAAAGTTCATGAGGATGGTTTTGAACCTGTTGTCTTCCTGAATAGTGGGAGTATTCATAAGCATGGTATCATCCATGAACTGGATGTGGGAGGAAACAGGTTGTAGTCCATGGAGAGGGATCCCTTGAAGGGAGCCATCTTAAATGGAGGTTGTTATGTATTGTCCCAAGCCTTCTGTCATGATGAAAAAGAGAAAAGGGGAGAGAGGGGATGGATACCTCAAGAGGGGGAAAAAGGCTAGGAGGGGACGCCATTGAATAAAATGGAGATTCATTATCCAATATATCCAATCTTTGTTGAATCCAAAAGCCGAAAGAAGAGAATGCATGTAGTGCCAACTAAGTCGATCAAAATCTTTAGAGAGGTAGAGATTAATGAGCATACATGGGGTGCCAGTGGACTTGATCAAATGGATCACCTCATGAACCATGATGACACTGTCCATGATTTGTCACCCCTCCACATAACCTGACTGTTCATTGAAGATTATGAAAGGAAGGATAGGTTTGAGTCGAAGAGCAATGACCTTGGTGATAATCTTGTAGATGACATTGCAAAGCGTCATGGGTCTAAATTGCTTTGGGTTGGTGACTCATTCCTATTTAGGTATGAGAGAGTGAGAAAATTGGCATTGAGGGTAGAGAGAACCTGACCTGTAGTTTAGGATTCCCGCACTAGTTTCCAAACCTCTTCTCATATCATCGACCAACAGTTGTGAAAGAAATATGTGGTGAAGCCATCTGGCCCAGGGGCCTTGCTTAAGGGCATGTCCTTGACAACTTGATCCACCTCTTCATGTGTGATAGGTCTCAATAAATCTTGATTCTTCTCAGGTGTAATGAGGGCTGGAATATGTTGGGTTACATGATTGATAGCTGGTGTTCTGTCAATGGGCGCTTTTGATAGAAGCCCTTTGTATTAATTGACCAACTCTGTTTCTATTTCTCCATGATCCAGAATTGTGTTACCCTATGCATCTTCGAGCTTTGTGATGTGATTGATGTATCGTCTGTGGATCATGGAGCGATGGAAGAACTTTGTGTTCCTTTCCCCTTCCTTGAGCCATTGTACTCGAGATTTCTTCTTCCAAAGGATTTCCTCCTACTTGTGTTGTTCTTTGAGTTGTTGTTTCAGTCGATCCTCCTCTTGTCACAGGGCATTCGAGTAGCCAGATAAGATTGACTCCTGTTGGATTTCCTCTAATCGTTGCTCTAGGTCCTTCTAAGTTGGAAAGATATTGTCGAAGAAATTCTTGTTCCAATCTCAAAGCTGTTGCTTGAAATTTCTTAAGCGTCATTGAAATATGTACATCTTTGTGCCATGCATGATTTCTGCACTAGCCCACCAAGTGAGGGATAGCTCAAGGAAGTCTGGGTGGGTTAGCCATAATTTTTCAAAATGAAAGGGTTTGAGTTTGGGAGTAGAAATTGTGTCCATCCACAATTGGACTAGCCAATTATCTGAACCCGATTTTAGGAGGATGGTTTCTTCAATAGAGGGTCCCTCTAGAATTAGGGTTTTCGATATTAAAAAGTGATCCAATCTACATGCTATTTTTTGGGATCCAGTATGCTCATTGGACCAGGTGAAGGAGCCATTTATGGTATCAATGTCAATAGGCCTGAGGTGATCAATGAGGTCTCTAAACTTGATGTTATCTTGATTCAGTCACTTTGAGCCCCCTCTTTTTTCTTCTAAAGTAAGGATGATGTTAAAGTATCCTCCCAAAATCCAATGCTTTTGACCTACTAAAGCTTCTAGATAGAATATATTAATTAGTAAATGATCCTTCTCCTAGATATTCTGAGGACCATAGGGGTTTGTGATTACTCTCTCTTTACTGGATCTAATAGCTCGGTAGTGTGTTGTAAGTGTACCTATGGTGGAGAAGGCCTAGTCAACAATAACTGAGGCTGGGTTCCAGAGGATGGACATAACTCCTCCTGCACCTTTTGAATCAATATATATGAAGTTGTAGTGACACCATCATCTTTTATACAATTCCTCTACCATTTCCCCCACACATTTGGTTTCCTGTAGTAGAAAAATCTCTGGATCCTTTGCCTTAATTCAGTTACGAAGAATCCTCTATTTGGATCTTCAATTTAGGCCTCTTATATTCCATGTGATGATCTTCATCATGAGGAGTTGTGTGGGGGGGATAAAAATCCCTTGGTGAGATGCTCGATTTTTCCCAAGTTTGTCATTAAATTACCTACCTCCTTGATAAATTGATGGGTCGTCTTACACCCCCACCATTTTCCCTCTTTACAGATATGTCTGGGATCTGGATCAAGATCCGGACGTATGCCTAGTCTAGAAGTAGCACCAGTTGTGGAGTTGATGAAGACCTTATGTACCTTTATGAGCTGCTCAACCAGTAAAGTTTGCAGTTCCTTCTTGTTGAAGGCTTCCTCTAGCTTGTCTAGATATATTTCTGCTAGTTCTTGCTCATCCATCTGCATAATGGTATCTCCTCCTTCATCAGAGTCATTTCCTGGTTCTGACTGAGTTGGGGAGTCATGAGCCATGAATTGTTCTAGGACTGGATCTAGGTTATGTTTTTCATTTCCTTTGTCTTTGCGTGAATCTTCTGTTCTGTGTGGATTTTCTACTACCTCTGTGTCTGGAAGGTTGTTGAGGGCATCAAAGGAATTGATGGTGAGGATATTTTGACCTCCGCCATGATTGTATTTTTTTGGTGGTTTTTTCCTGAGGCCCAAAACTTGCATGAAGCCATCTTTCAGTTTCTCCTCTACCATTGGTCGTGTTGGAGCATTGAGTGGATAGTCCTGGAAGAGATGTCCATGTTCATGACACTTCCTGCAATAGAAGGGGATATTTTCATAGTCTATTGTCTGGATCAATCTTCATCTTGATATTCTATGGTGACTGAGACAAGTAGGGCCTTGGAGATGTTCATGTACACACAAATGAAAGCATATGACGTGTATCTTCTTTTCTTGGTGGCTTATGAGGATTTGACATATCATCCCAGCGTGTTGTCGATGCCCATTAAGATTTCTTCAAGACAGAACCCTCGGGGAAAGGAGTAGAGGTGGATCCAAACTAGGGAAAAGGAAAAGTCCTCCTTCTCTGGGTAGAAGCAATCAGTCCAAAATCGTAGATATAGCCCCGCAAAATTGTAGAAGTAGGGGCCATTTTCAAAGACCCAATATTTGTCCTCCAAATTGTAAAATATGATCGTGAAGAATCCTTTCAAGCTGAGCTAGAGCTCACAGAATCCTTTCAGGTTCCACCAGGTCTTGATCCATCATGTAAGGTCTCTTTCAGAGGCCATAGCCCTAATAATTTTCCAATCAGGGCATGATCCTTCATAAATTGGGTGTGTTCTCCAACCCTAGTGGATTTTACCACATATTTTGGTGTTGTTGGTGCCTGGGGGATACATTTCCCTAGCTCCTAGTTGCGAGATGCCTTTGGATGAGATAGTTCAGTTTCCATTTCCATGTTTCTTCCTGAGCCTTGTTCATCTTGCAAAAATTGAATGTGAAGGTGAGGCGGGGGTTCAAAGGGTGGCCTCCTAGAGAGGGTTCCATCTATCTCATTCGCTACTACATTTCTATAAGAGGGGGTTTTCACCCCCCCCCCCCCCCNTTCTGTTGTGTCAGTTGCGGCGGCAGTTGTGACAGTGACATCTCTGTGTGAGGGGAAACCTGGTTGTGATAGAGTTTGAATCATGCAGACCTTCAAACCTTGTGACAATGCCTTTATTAATCCAATGCTCAATCACATATGGGTTCTCCTTCCTAGTTTCATACTATGGGAAATATGGAAGGAGCATAATTGTCGAGTCTTCAAATAATAATCCCAACCTAAAGAATTCATTTGGCACAAGACCAAGCAAAAATTATTGGAGACCATTTCTAAAGAAAATTGGATTCCATCTGAGCTATCCTACTCTTTTTTGGAACATCACCTTATGTCCCTATGGTTGCCTTTAATCCATGTTTCATTTCTCCATATCCCTATTTGTTCTCCCAAGACTTCCATCCCCTCCTCCTGATCCCCTCCCCAACCAGGTTGTTTTAATATTAATTTCGATGGTGCTTCAAAAGGTAACCCAGGGCCTGCCATTTATGGAGGAATTTTCATAGATAGGAAAGGTCAGATTCTTCATATCTATTGTGGAAACCTTGGCATTACTTCCAACAATGTGACAAATATTTAGGCTCTAATAAAAGGTTTGCAATTTTCTCATCAACATCACTTTCATCCACTCATCGTTGAGGATTATTCTCAACTCATCATCAATATTTTAACCAAGCTTCAATGGGGCTCTACAACCTCCAAGCTCATAATGAACTAGAGATTGGAATCCTTGATGGACCTCATGGTCTCACTTGCCTCCTCTCTCCTAGTTTTGGTTCTGTCACATGTTAAAATAACAACTAATAAAGTGGCTGACCTTCTATCCAATGTGGGCTTGAACAACCACTGGAATGTCCTATGGGAAAACCTTCCTGATCCTCCTTGGAAGCAGGACTATATTTCATTAGTTGAAGTTGATCTTAGGTCCTCAGATGGGGTTTCTTCCAGTTCACTTGATCATTGCGGTGGTACAAATGAAAATACTGACCACCCTCGTCGACAGATGGCTCCAACCTGCCCCTCGTTTCATGCTACAAGCTCTCCAGATGATGTTTATCACATCCCTCCTGGTCACGCCGATGTGGTATTGCATGTCAAAGCTTCAGTGGGATTTCAAGTTCCATTGATGGATGAGGATGGTCTCATTACAACATTGCCTCTGCATGATGGTAGATCGACGATTCTTTGTTTCAGACTCGATAATGGCTCTGGTCCTTTGACGAGAGACTAACCCTCGTAGTGTTATGATAAAGAGACTCCCTCTTCGAATCATCAATGCCCAGCTTACAGAGATAGGTTTTTGGTTCATTTGGGCAATAAATGGAGAGCTCGAGGGAGTGATCTCCAAAATTTGTTCTGAGCCTCCTGCTCTCTTCCTTCACTGTCAGATTTTTCTTACCCTCTCTACAGCTAACCCTTCTCTTGCCCCTGTTTATTTTGTCATGGATCCATGAGGAAGACAACCCTCTCGGTCATCCTCTACCCAGACCCCATGCCCCCCCTCTATTCAACCAACTTGGGCTACGAAAGAAGCAATGGAAGCGGTCAAAACCTATGCAAAGTTCATCTCGGATGCAGACAAAGGAAGAATGGTCGAGCTGGAAGAAGAGGTTCGACAACTAAGAGAGTTCCACGATGATGAGGAGGTCGAAGCTCAAATTGATAATTTGATTCTGGATTTGGGTTGCTCTCACTCTCGCAATTCAAAATTTTTCTGGACCCTTGAATTATATTGGGAAACCAAGACTTTGATTGCCCTGGGTATGCTCCCCAAGGAGCAAGATTTTAGACAACTAAAATCTTTCCAAGAGGCTTTGGAGATTCAAATTGCTTACATTGTTGAAGTCATCAATTGGTTAGCCAATATGCAGGGAGGCAATTTCATCCCCCCTGGGCGCAACTATGGTAAGGTCGAAGGTTCCAAGGCTTCTATTGGTCGCGAGGCGGTGGACCTTACAGGTTCCCAGGTTCCTAATGCCAAATGATTTTAGGTTTTGCCTCTTTTCTTGTCATGTTTGGACATCTAGGCTTCTAGTTTTCAATTTTTTCAATACAAACGTATAAATCCTATGAGACAAAATAGTTTAAAACAACTTAAATCTCGGTTTCCTCATTGAGGCAAACTGATTTTTTTTTTTCCTTTTATCCTCAAAACCCATAAACTATCATGGTCTTTGAACTACTACATCTACTATATATCTTTTTGTACTCTATGTTAATATGAATATAAGTCTTTTATTTAAAAAAATATATATTAATATTAACTAATTATTCTTTCCTTCCTGTTTAGAAAGACAAGGCAAATAAAAATACAAAACCTCTATCTCTACCTTTACCTTGTGACCAATCCAAAGCCAAAGATCTACTCATGCATTTTTATGCATGCAATTGTTTTTTTCTAAACCAACATGGTTTTAACTTAGACTTTGAGTGTAAAAAAAATATTAATGTAAAATCTTTACCTCTAATATAGGTGTGCTTTAAATTCTCTAAATATACTTTAAAAAAACAAAAAAAACAAACATAGTATGGTTAAAAAAATATTTGAATTTATTTTAATGAACTTAATCACTTTAACAATAAAATATGTATTATAATTTTTATAAAAATTGGTTAATTATTTTATTTTTAATCTATTTTATTCATATATTAATTAATTTTGCTCAAACTTTTATTGAATTTTATATATATATATATATATATATATATATATATATATATATATATATATATATATATATATATATATATATATATATATATATATATATATATATATATATATATATATATAATTCCATTTTTATATTTCCCTATCATATATATCTCAAACTTACAAATTAAAAACTAAAAATATGTAAACCAAATCAAATAAACATATACTTACATAAATTTAACAATTATACATTATCATACAACTTTATAATTCAATGACAAAACTAGTGGTTATAGTTAATATTATCCTCACACGATACATATTGACTTATTTTCTTAGTTTGACTTTCTATAAATTTAGCAATTTAACTAATTCTAGTGGAAATGCAAAGTTACTTTTGCAAGTTGTTTTTTCTCACATGAAAATGCTCTTATCTTTGACTCATAAGAAAGCACTATTTTTGAAAAAAGGTAAATAATACTTGCTATGGGATTTGTGCCAATGGTAAGATTTGTACATTTTAAACATAAAATATTTGACCAGGTTTGGGATAATTCAAAATTTTCAATTTTTGTTTTAAATTATTATATGGATATTTTGATAGTATTTATAAATAAATTTATTTATTATTATGCCTAAGACATATTTAGTGTTAGGTTTTGTAGAAAACTTGTCAATTGGTTGACAGGTTTTAGAAAACAACCTATCAATTGAACAAAACTTGTCAACCAATACCACTACCTTCTTTGCTCTACACTTGTCTCTGCTTCTACACCTTTCTCTGCTTCTTTGTTGTAAGTTGGATTTAACTCTGAATACCTCTTTAATTGTCAAAGTTATCTATCCACCTATCCCTACTGTTCTTTTTCACCTTTGTTGTCTGTCAGGCCTTCTTGGAGTGTCCACATCACGCAACGGGAGCTTCGTCTGATACTCCATTTCAACACTGAAAACACTGTAG
>ML776882.1:1620444-1649881 GCA_009831015.1 Picea engelmannii
AATATATTTTTGTTATAGAATTAATTACAAATTACTTATTATTATTATTTTTAATTTGTAATTGATTATACATTTTATAAATATTATTGAAAATTATATTAAAAAAAAAGCATTATAACAAAATAAGTAATTTTTTTCAAATATGCTATTTATGGTGACATAGTTATTTATGATGACTATTACTTATTTGATTAAGTTATTTAAAATAAATCATTATAATTATAATTATTTATGATGACATAGTTATTTATGATGATTATTATTTATTTGATTAAGCTATTTAAAATAAATAATTATAATTATAATTATTATTGGTTAAGTTATAAAGTTTATGTTTATTAAAATTGAAATAAATTATTATAATTATTATTAATTAAGTTATAAAGTTTATGTTTATTAAAATTGTTTTGACAATAAAACTTAGTATTTTAGGCTTATTGTTATAAAATTAGTTTTCTTCTTTAAATTAATAACCAAAAAAATTGATTTTAATTTTCTCTTAAAAATTACTAATTTTCTTATAGTATATATTTTTTTCATTATTTTAATTTTATTAGCCAAATATAAATAAACTTAAGTATCAAGTTAAATTAGCTTATCAGAGTTAATGTTCACTAACCAAGGCCTTCTTCTTTGCTTGACTCTTATGTACGGAAATATTTGTGAGGTTGTTATTCACTAAGGCATTTGCAGAGATCATCTCTACCATCTTTCTTGATTTGATCTTAATATTTCAACTTTACTCTTCATTTTCAATCCTTTAACTTGCATGATGATGATCACGGTTTGTTGAGACCAAATTTGAAACTTCAAAGAATTGTTAAACGATAAAAAAAAATTAAGCTATGAATCTCATTTTTGCATTAATAGTCTCGAATCATATCTAAAGAGATATGAATCCCATCTTTCCATTGATACTGACCTTAACCATTATGAATCCCATATTTTCATTAACAATCAAGAATTTCAATAAGTTGTATTTTATTAATATGCAGATCTATGATTTGAGAAAGATTTAAATCAATTCATCCTCTACAACAAAGCATTTATCAATTGACTATTTGGTAATCACGGTGATGGATTGTTTCTATAGGTTGTTACGCCAGTTGGAATTATTGCAAGTGAAGAACAAGTGAATGTCGTAGAGGAAGCTATGAAACTTACAGAGATCGAACCCATGGCTGAAAATTCCTTTGACTAAGAAGCTCATGCCTCTACTCCTGCTAAGAATGTTCCTACCACATATAAAACAATGGATGAAAGTCCTGCCCCAAGTGAGGATTATGCGGAGGAATTAAGTGTAACACCCCCTGCCTCAGAACCTGCAACAAAATCTACTTAGCTGGAATCCGAGGAGGAAGTTGCCCAAGTCGGCGATGAAGTTGTTCCTGCTAAAGAAGTGTCTGTAGCTGAAGCTTCTACCGAAAGGGTGGCTGTTGAAATGAAAGCACAAGAAAACATTGAAGAATCGTTGGCCAAAGAAGAAGCACCAGCGAAAATTCTAGAAGAAAAAAGTACATCAATTGAAGAGAGTGTTGTTCCAGAATAACACGGGCGCCTGACAGAGAATAGCATGGTCAACGGGCGCCTGGAAACAAGTGGCATTGGATTTGATAAGCAGAAACCCATAGAGGCCACCGAACCTTTTGCCTCTCTTTCTCCAGAGAAGAAAGTAGTTGCAGCTCAGAGAGAAAGATGGTGAGTTGTGTGAGCATAACTAACATGACAATGCTGGACAATCCCACCATGTTTCTCAATCCATTTCAGTTGGCGATCTCTTACGAGAGACTTATACCCCTCAAATATGATTTGATAATATTTTGTTGATAGACAAATAATAATGAGAGAGAGAAAATCATTGTTATATAATTTTGATGCAACAAAATATTATATGAACTTGTATGAAAAAAAGGGGACATGAAGAAATTAAGATAATTTTAAAAAAATATTTGAGGAAAAACATTATTTTATGGATTTTAGCTAAAAATATTACACCGATATGAACTAAAAGAATGAATATTAGATCAATATCATGTAAGAGTTTAAAAGACATGTTGATACATTATACTTATACCCTCCAAAATATGTTAAGTACATCATTTATAGGTGGATAAAGTGTATGAACTAAAAGAATGAATATTAGATCAATATCATGTAAGAGTTTAAAAGACATGTTGATACATTATACTTATACCCTCCAAAATATGTTAAGTACATCATTTATAGGTGGATGAAGTGCATGAGAAGACACTAACAAAGATTTTGAAGTTCTTCCACCAAATACTTTATATGACCAAACATGGTTTCTTATACTATGCATACTTAAAGAATTTCTTCCACCAAATACTTTATATGAACAAAAGTGGTTTCTTATACTATACATACTTAAAGATAAAAGAATGTGATATTTCCATAATTTTAGTTACTTATATCATATAATATATTATTAGCTAGAACTTTTTAATAGTTTTTTATTAAAAGATTAAATTTTCATATTTGATGGGATTTAGATAGGAAGGTTATTGTTTTAATTAGTCCTTTTGATCCTCAAAAGGATTTGTAAGTTGTGCATAACTTATACAAAAATAAGTAATGTTTACATTCCAAAGCTTTTTACTTTATTTTACTTTTATTACTTCGGCATTTCATTAGCTCGTTTAGAGAGTATGCTAGTTATCAAAGATAAAAAAATCTCAACAATAAATAATAAATTTATAAATATATACATTTTATTTATTGCTATATACATATCAACATTACATTCTGAATCTATGTTCTAAATCTGCAATAGTGTGTGTTAAGATATCTTTTATTCTTTCACCATATGAGTCAACAATGTCCATGATTGTTTTACTTTTCACTTCATACATTTTCAACATTTTTGGGTGGCTCAGTGGGATTAGAACCTTTGTCCTATGTTGCCCCTAAGTCTTAGGGGGAACCATCCAATGCTTAGCTTTATCCCACATGGCCATCACACCCACAACTCCACCAAATCCAAAGCCCACTCCCAACCACAATGCACTGAATGAGAATTTTTCATTTAGATGACTCGCCCATCCCACTTCACTACTAGATCCTACCACATTTTTTGTGCTATTCTTTTTCTTTAGCTTGCATGCTTGTAAAGGCATACCACATAAGAATATGTTCATTTGAAATGAAGTTACATTGAAAGTGTGAAATTGTGTTCCTTTTGGGATTGGCCCACAAATATTGTTGAACGAAATATTTAGTGAAGACAACTTGGTTAATTTAGAAAGGTTTTGTGGAATTCCTCCACTCAAAATATTTTTTGCTAAGTCCAACTACTCCAAGGTAGATATCTCACTAAGAGATACAGGGATTTTGCCTTCAAATTGATTCCAAGATAAATTTAGCAATCTTAGGCTCCTTAGAGCTCCCATATTTGTAGGTATTTCTCTGTTAAGATTATTGCTAGACAAATCAGATATTGTGTTTGTCTCAATCACATAAGTCAAAGTATACTCACTTCCCTTGATGACAATCATCACATCCTCATATAGTTTGTTAAGATTGACATTGGAAGAACCATTGACCCTAAATCCTTGAAGTCTTTCAAGATTGAAAGGTATCATTCCACTAAATTTATTGTTAGAAAAATTCAACACTTGCAACTTGGTGAAATTTGTGATCCATTGAGGAACACTACCATGAAACTTATTATAACCAATGTTTAAAACTCTAAACTCTTTCAAAGAAGTGAGGTGCTCAGGAAACTCACCTATCAATTCATTTTTCCTAATGTCCAACAATTGAAGTTGGGTACAGTGGGCCAAAGACGCTGGAAGAATCCCCTTGAAGCTATTAGAATAAGCAGAGAGAATTTTTATAGAAATTGGAAAGTCTATGTCTAGATTTCCACTTAATTTATTGTCAGGCACCTTCAATCTTTGTAGAGCAATGCACTTATTTAAAGAGGGTGGTATTGTTCTAGACAACAAGTTGTTACTTAGTATCAAAACCCTCATGTTCTTGCAATTGCCTAAAGAGTTGGGGATCTTTCCATTTAACCTATTTCCTTCCAAATTCAACTGTTGTAGGGCCACACATTCTCCCATATGCTTAGGAATTGTACCTGTGAGATTGTTGGAATTGAGATAAAGGTGTTCAAGCTTGCTCAAATTGGCAATGTCCTCAGGAATTGTACCTGTAATATTGTTGACAGCTAAGTAAAGACGTTTAAGCTTACTCAAACTAACAATGCCCTCTGGTATGCCACCTGTTAACCTGTTTCCAACAAGATTTAGTAAGACCAATTGAGTCAAATTGGAAATGGTCATTGGCAGGGAACCCTGAATTTTATTGGATCCTAAATCAATCCATGATATTTTGTTGTAGTTTCCTATTTCAAAAGGAAGAAAGCCAGAAATATTTCCTGGACCATAAATAAAAAGTTGAACAAGCTCTCTCAAATTACCCAATTCCTCTGGTATACTCCCTGACAATGTTGGGTTATCCCCCAAAAAAAGAACAGCAAGTGAAGTACAGTTTCCCAGAGATGGAGGAATGGTATTTCCCAACTTGTTTGAATGTAGATATAAGTACTCTAATTTCTGCAGCAACCCTAATTCAGTCGGAATTCCTCCAGTCAAACTGTTTTTAGAAAAGGCAATATACTGTAGTTGAGTACAATTGTCGAAGATTGGAGGGATGTGACCACTTAGTGAGTTCCCTTCACTAAGTGTCCAGAACTAAAAACATACAGCAAAATTAGTGGAAGAAGTAGAGCAAGTTCCAAAGCCTCCAAGTAAGATTAAAAACAAATGAAGACAAAGCACCAAATTGAATAAATTTGTGTGCAATAAGTCAATACTTCGTAAATACAACGCCTCTTGTTAAATATAATGTAACCTCAACAGGTTGAATGTACACTGCCAGTTGTCCTAGCTAGTTGTACTTTCATTTCTTGATTTGCTTGAGCCTATTTAGCTCAGCTATTTTCCCTTTGCTTAGTACTTTTCATTGTATTCTTTTACTTACATTTCTAATATACTGAATTCTATTTCTGCTCTACTCTTCTGTATTCTCTGCCTCACACTTTATCATGGTATCAGAGCAATTATTGAGGTGTTGTCACAGAAGAGAGGAGTTGGATCCTTTTCTGTATGTGACATATCTTTCAATATTCTTCTCAGCCACATAGCTTGACAGGAAGCTGAGGTAGCAACGACATACTCTGCCTCTGCAGAAGATATTGATACAATTGGTTGCTTCTTTGATGCCCATGAAATCAGGTTCATGCCCAGGTGAAAAGCATGTCCTGAGGTGCTTTTCCTATCATCTAGGTTGCCTGCAAAATTACTATCTGTGTAACCAGATAGTTGATTACTATCAGATTTAGTGTACCATAAGCCAAAATTGAGAGTTCCTGCAACATATCTCAGAATTTGTTTTTCCATCTTCCAGTGAGAATCTTTGGGGGATTCCATGTATCTGGAAACAAGGTTGGTTGCATACATAATATCAGGCCTAGTTTTTGTAAGATACAACAAACTGCCTACTAAAATTTTGTACAGGGTAGGGTCCACTGTAAGGCCTTCATATTTCTTGCTCAATTTTGTGCCTAGGGGTATAGGGGTTTCTGCTGGATAGCATTCTTCCATGCGGAATATTTTGATGATGTATGTTGCATACTTTTTCTGACAGACAAAAATTCCTTTGGTTCATTGATCAACCTCAATCCCCAAAAAATATTTCATTATGCCAAGATCTGTCATCTTAAACTCAGATTGCATGGCATGTTTAAAACTAGTTAACTCAAGATTTCCAGTATATATCATGTCATCAACATATAAACATACAATCAAAATTTTACCATGATGATCTATTTTGGTGTAAAGAGTTGGCTCATCTTAGCTTCTGCTAAAACCACTTTTGATTTGATAAGTGTCAATTCTATTGTACCAAGCTCTTGGAGCTTGCTTTAATCTATACAAGGCTTTCTTCAACCGATACACTTTGGTCGGTTGCTCTTGGACTTCAAATCTAGGTGGTTGATCGACATACACCTCTTCTTCTAAGAAACCATTCAGGAATGTTGACTTGACATCCATCTGGTATACTTGTCATTTGTGCTGGGCTGTTATGGCCAATAGAGTCCTTACAATGTCTAGTCTTGCTACTGGAGAAAATGTTTCACCATAGTCAGTATCTGATTGTTGTGAGAATTCTTTGGCAACAAGTCTTGCCTTGTGTTTTTCAATTTGCCCTTTTTCATTGAGTTTAGTTTTATAAACCCACTTGACACCAATACTCTTCTTGTGACTCGGCAAATCAACAAGATCCCATGTCTTATTCTTCTCAATGGAGTCAATCTCTTGGTTCATGGCTTGAACCCAATGTGGCTCCTTCGCTGCTTCTTTAAAATATGTAGGTTGACATGACATTAATGCAAAAAGATTGTGTTGTTCAAAGTCATCCAATTGCTGATGGATTTCTCTCAAACTTTGAGTTCTCTGATTTTAAGGTTCAGAGAATGAGTCTATGCTTGAAGTTAAGTTATTTTGAGAGTTTTCAGGTTGTCCTTGTACCTGCAATATTGGAAGAGCAGGTTGAGGTATTGGTTGTTCTGAATTTTCTGCGTTTTCATAACTTGGCAATAATGGATTTTGACTGTCCATTTGTTGATTTTCAGATTCGTTCCAGAGTTGATTTTCCAGAAATTTTACATCTCTGTTGAGAATTAGTTTCTTTGAGATTGGATTGTAAAGTCTATAAGCTTTAGACGTTTCATTGTGTCCAGTAAAGATACATTTCTCACTTCTATCATCCAGTTTCTTCCTTAATTCGAAAGGTATGTGAGCGTATGTTATGCATCCGAATGTCCTTAGATGCGCAACATTGAGCTTTGTCCCACTCCATGCTTCTTGAGGCACTTTCAGCTTCAGTTTTGTGGTTGGAGATCTATTCAAGAGATAAGTTGAGCATGCTACTTCTTTAGCCCAAAAAGTATTTGACAAAATTTTCTCTTTGAGTAGGCTTCTTGCCATGTTCATTATCATCTGATTTTTCCTTTCAGCCACTCCATTCTGTTGTGGAGTATACCTGGTTGTTGTTTGCATGATAATGCCTTGTGATTTGCAGAAATTTGCAAATTCATTGGAGTTGTATTCTCCTCCTCCATCTGACCTGAGAGCTTTTATATATTTTCCACTCTGTTTTTCAACTTCTTCTTTGAATTCATTGAATTTTGCAAAAGTTTCAGACTTGTGTCTGAGAAAATAGATCCAGAATTTCCTGCTAAAGTCATCAATAAATGTTAGAAAATAAAAGCTACCACCTATCGACTCTGTTTTCATTGGTCCACAGAGGTCAGTGTGAACAAGTTCAAGATGTTGTTTGGCTAGATTGATGGACTTTGGAAAACTAGTTCTCTTATGTTTTCCAAGTATGCAAGACTCACATGGGGGAATTTTCTCTTTAAAGATAGGAAGACCTTTGACCATGGAGTTCTTTTGAAGTAGACTTAGACTCTGAAAGGGTATATGTCCAAATCTTATATGCCAAACCATAGTTTCATTGGGGGTGGATGCACTTTGTGCATATGTTTGGTTGAGATTTGCAGTTCTGAGGGTAAGGGGAAACATCCTATTCTGAGTCATGTGGATTTCAAAAATCAATTTTCTGTTGGGGGTGTTATCAAATATCCTGCAGGATGCTCCCTCAAAAAGTACCTTATAGCCATGTTCAATGAGTTGTCCTACACTTAACAGATTATGTTTCAGATCTAGAACATGATAGACATTGTTTATGTCTTTCTTTACATTTTGTTTAGTAAGAATAGGTATAGTTCATTTTCCTTGAACTTTGACTAAGGAATCATTTCCAAGTGTAATATCAGATGAGATTGAAGAATCAATGCATGAAAGTAAATCTTTGTTACCTGTCAAGTGATTTCTGGATCCACTGTCCAACAACTAGAGATCTTTAGGTTGTTCTTCAGTCTTGTGACATGAGAGAAACATACCTCCTGAGGTTTCTCCCATGTGATTTGACACATGTGCTCTGCCTGAGAGTTGATCTTCTTGTTACTTCCTGCATTCAGATTCATAGTGCCCATACTTTTTGCAGTAATAGCATTGTATGCTTGATTTGTCATTTGATCTTCTCCCTCTGCCTCTTTGAGGCTGGAAACTCTGATTCTGATACTGTTGTATGTGTCCATGGAAGTGTTGATTCAGGTGTTGTTGTCTGTATCCTCCACTGGAATGAGGGTTACTATGACTGCTCCCTCTTCCTTTTTGACCTCTGCTTTGCCCTCTGCCACTCCCTCTGTTGAAGGAGAATTGTGTTTTGAAAGCATTGGAGATTGACTCATATGTGAGATGTAGTTGGGTCTCATGTGTCAACAGGGAACCGATTAATTCATCTGTTGAGAAACATGATAGATCCTTGGATTCAAGGATTGTTGTAACAATCATTTCAAATTTATTTGGTAGACTTCTGAGTACTTTCTCAACAATGCGTTGATCAGTGATGGGCTCACCAGTCAATCTGATCTGGTTCACGATTCCCATGACTCTGGTCATAAACTGATCCACATTTTCAGACTCTGTCATTCTTAGAGTCTCGAATTTCATTCTTAAGGTCTGCAGTTTAACTATTTTGACCCTGTCATTTCCTTGGTAGGTTGATTTAAGGTTGTCCTAGGCCTGTTTTGAAGTACCAGCGCCTGTGATTTTTGAGAAAATTGAGTCATCCACAGAATTTTGAATCCAAAATTTGGCTTTATTCTCTCTGTTCCTCTGAGTTGCCTGAGTAGTTCTCTGTTGGTTTGTCATGGCGGAAAGGTCTGCTGGATCTGGTTCCACATATCCAAGATCCACTGGATCCTAGCACTCTTGTGCTTGCAAGAAGGATTTCATTCGAAGAGACCAAAACTCATAATTATTTCCAAGAAGAATTGGACCTTGAGTTGGCCCTAAATTGCTAGACATCGCCATCTTTTAAAGAATTTAATAAAACAGAAAAAAGATGTTTGGTAAATTTCGTATTTACCTGTTTCCTATGCGATTCGGTATTTCGCGTGTTTTGATTTCGGCCTTTCTCACTTCGGGACTTCGATAAACGAGTCCTCCAATTTCTTGTCTCTCTAACTTTCGGTCGCCGAAACGCTAAAAGGCACTTAACAGTCCTGTATTGGCCCTTATCCTCTGTGCTTGTGACAACGACTGGTGACCACGTGCCTAAACGCTCAAGTGCTACCAGCTTTTCGCGATTCAGGGAATTGCGGTGTCTTTTCCAGTTCTCTGTCCCTTAGTATGACGAAATCTGAAATATCCTGGCGCCTATTCCTCTCGAACGCCTTTTCGGGATTTTGTGATTCGGAACTTCAAGAGTTTAGCTGTAATGATCCTAGGTCCTTCAGACTCCCAGTGTGAGAAATGCTGAAAATCTCCCTTGGACAATCAACGGTCCAGATCCTCCTATGATCTGACGGTCCAGATCCTTTTGGGAATTCACGAATCGGTATTTCGCGACTCTTGACCTCTCATCACGATGTTCTCCAAACCGCGAACTCCGAAATGCAAAAATGTTGATGGCACTTGGATCTGTTGCCACTTGTCCTCTGAGATGGATGGTCCTAATTCTCTCTCGAAATCTTCTTTCCCCAATGGTTTCCGGATCTCCACCACCTGTCACTCCAGATCCAGCGGTTGGAGTGATTTCGTGATTTCGGGATTTTGCGTATCAGGGTATGGAGTGCAGTCTCCTTTGCTCGTCGAACTCTCGATTCCTGATTTCACGATAGCATCAGATCGACGGCTCATGATCTTTCTCGATCCAATGGTTCATATCGAGGCGTGATTTCACAATTCGCAAATTCTCACCGCAGCCTCTGACCTTTACACCCTGCGAGTCAGCGAAATGCCAAGATCTCGCCACGTGTCCCTTGATGGACGGTCCTAACGATTTCTGGATTTCATGACTTCGCAAGTTAGGGTTTTCTCCTGTGCGCTATAGAGGACTAAGCCTCGTGCACTTTCTCACGGATCCGACGGCTATCGGTCCTCTGCGCAAAATCTAACGGCTTAAGTTCTTTTTCTTTTTCTGTGCTCTCCTCGTCCCTTCTAAACTGGATTTTCGTCGAACACAATTTCGCAGGATGGATCTTACGGCTACGATGGTTGTTCTTTTCTCCTTGACGTGAACTTTGCTGCCTTTGCAAGGATTTTCTCCTGCGGAAGAAAAATTCGTGAATCTTTCACATATCTGAAAGAAGTTCACGAATTCTTTCAATAATGGTGATATTGCACTTCAATTCTGTGGCTCTCGAGATCAGCTCACAAATAACTTCACAAAGCCACTGGGAAAATCTTTTTTTGATTTTCAGAGACAACACTTGGGCATAATCAATGTTGATGTTTGTAACTGTTGAGTTTAGGAGGGAGTGTTAAATATAATGTAACCTCAAAAGGCTGACTGTACATTGCCAGTTTTCCTGGCCAGTTGTACTTTTATTTCTTGATTTTCTTGAGCCTATTTAGCTCATCTATTTTCCCTTTGCTCAGTACTTTTCATTGTATTCTTTTACTTACATTTCTAATATACTGAATTCTATTTCTGCTCTACCCTTCTATATTCTCCGCCTCACATGTTATCACCTCTGACATGCTTTCAGATTTCTCAGTGAGACTATTGAATATAATTCTCTTTGGAAAGTTGTGTGCATTGAATCAATTCATAAATACAATGCCTCTCACGTGTTTGACAAATCCTAATACCTAACCAGAATTCTCAGTAAAACTGTTGAATACCATAATTCTCAGTGAAACGGTTGAATAAATCATCTCACGTGTTTGACAAATCCTAATACCTAACCAAAATTCTCAGTGAAACTGTTGAATACCATAATTCTCAGTGAAACGGTTGAATAAATAATCTTCAGCTTGTTTTATTTCACACCTCAAAATTGTTTTATTATGATAAGGTGTGAATGTGGACGGATATAGATCAGTCCAGATCATTGACTACTTTTATGTCGTTTATGATTGGAAATGCATAGTCACGCAACCTTAAATTCACTCCAAAGTTGAAATGGATAACCATTTATTATTTTTATCAAATATTTAAGTTTTTTAATTTATATTTAAATTTTATAAAAATAAAAATAAAATTATGTAGACTTTTGTTAGGGTTGATAAAATATATTTAAATTCACCCTGTCAAACATAATCATACTATACTCAAGGCCAACATCATGATTTTCTTGGCCTAACAAAAATTTACATAATTTTATTTTTATATTTTTAATAAAAAATAAATATAAATGAAATAACTTAAATTTATTATAACAATGAATTTTGTAAACATTTCTGGAACTTTTAGTTGGAAAGAACTCGGCGTAAACATATCAAATCGTATCCTTTGTCGGCTACTAGCATTACAAATGGTGTCAAGCTAAATTTGAATCTTAGGACTTGGACTTTTGGGTACGAATGCTATATGAAAATTTATATAACTAGCATATCCTCAAAGTAGAGGAAAGGAAACACTTAAGTGAATTACGGGTGGTTAGAAAAATGAATTAGTTATGGTTCATATGTTTAAAACCTTTGCTATGAAAAAAGTTGTTTTAGTTTGTTGATCTATTCTTGATTTGGTTGTTTTATTTTTTTGGTGAACTGTTAATTTTGTGACAAAAAGCTAAAATTTGTATTATATATATTTATATTTATATTTATATTTATATTTATATCTTAAATATAATCTATATGATGTTTATTTATATCTTAAATATATTTGATGTAAAAATATTTATTAGGATTTTTTTATAAGTTTATATATATATATATATATATATATATATATATATATATATATATATAAATGGTATGTGATTTTAATAAGATTTTTTTAAAATATATTATTATTTTCTTTTAATTACATTAATGAAAGAATGAATGAAAATGTATATTAACAAAATAATTAATTTAAATATGAATTAACAATATAAAAGTAAAATTATTTAATATACAATCAAATTTGACAAAATAAAAATCTACATAAAAAAATCCAATTAAATTTGACAAAATCAAAATCCACATGAAAAAAAATCCAATATAAAGTCTAAAAAATAAAACTATAATGAGTACAAAGATTTATAATCATAAAAACACATTATCACACAACTAAGAAAATTAAATTTATAATCCATTAAGTGTTGAAGTATTATGTAAAAGAAAAACTTTTCCGGGGCATTAAACGCACTAATGTGGCTCTTTTTCCACTCGAAATTCGACATAAAGTATATTTTTCTTCTTGTTTTGCAAAATTTCTTCTTGTTTTGCAAAATCTTGTTGCATTTGGTTCACTTTCGTGCATTCATGCCAGGATTTCTCCAGACATATATTTAGTAACGCTTGCGCAAATACCGTTAAATTTCACTGGTGTAGTGTTCCTCTGAGTTTTTTCCCCACATAATCACTATGTTGGAGGCTTGCAGATGTCTTTTGTCTATTTTTCAGCTTCAGAGTTCGAAAGTTTTAGAATTTATATTTTCTCGCTGCAATTCGATTCTTGTTGTGATCCCTCAGACAGTTTGAGAAAACTACTGGATTTTTTGAAGTAGTTTTGGTAAAGATTGTGGACAAGACCTCAATTGGGAGTGGATTTGTTAAATGTCATGGAAAAAAACTTGAATACTAGCGAGCATGTTAAAGATTACACAAAATCGTCTTAAATACAAGTTTATTTATTAAAGATTGTGGTAAATGTCTGATATCTGTATTAGTACTTAAAGAATTCGCCAAAACCCTAAATGTGCATCGAGATTGCGACCTAAACCTTGTGACTTTATTTTCCTGAAGCCTGCTCAAACCATATTAAATCTGTGTATTTCTTAGGATTGGAAAGAAAAAAGAAAAGGCTTTCAATTCCTAATTAGACAATCAATAGTTGCGCCAATATCCCTTCATTTTGTCAGAATGTAGTTTTCTTGTGACTTGCGCTCAGAAGATGTATCTCGGCCCCCATATAGATTTTTCATTTCAAATTTTAGGTAAATGCGGTGATTTGTTGTAGTCTTCTTCCCATCTTGGGCATTTGATACCTGACAATACGGCTCTGGCAGCGATTACCTGGAGTTCTTGAGGATACATCTACATTTTTAAAACTAGGTTTGGTAAAGATCAAATAGTTCTTTCAATTTCATTCCATGCTCGACTTTCCTTGTTTTGCATGAGATTCAGAACTCTTTTCAACATCTTTTTTTCTGCTGGGAATTCAACCTATTCCTTTTTCTAGTTTTTGCAATAAATTTTTGTGATTTCCTGCTTCCCTGCTTTCGTTTGATACAAGCAGGGGAAGGGATCGTGGAATAGAATCCAGAGTATATATGTGGAAAAGAAAGTTTTTTTCTTAAACTACAGTGGATTTTGCACTATTATTACTCACCTTTCTTTTCCCTTTTTAAAGTTCATATATTTCATGGATATCATTTTCCATCCACAGTTACCTAACTCCTCTTAGAAATTGATAGTGAATATCATAAAAAAATTTAAATGTGCAGAGACTTCATGCAGTAGCAACAACCACAAAGAAACTATACCCAACTTATCCATTAATTGTTAACATAAAACCACTGCCAATAGGCTACACATTTGATCTAGAAGAAAAAGGGTTATGAAAGAGAAAGAGAAAGACAGTAAACTGAAGAGGACAAATTCTGCAAAAGGAGTAGTGAATTCTTTAGTTAGGCTCATGGGTTTTCAATAAATACAATAGACTATTGGGATCTGTGGAAGCTTCAACCTCCAAGATACTAAAATTCCAACCCTTTGAAAGTCCCGTTTGCTGCCTTTTTATCATTTTCTTGAATGTTGGGATTTTGCCTCTTTTTGTGCAATTAGATTCTAAAAACACTCTTTTGTGGGGTGCTTCTAGCATTAAATGTAACCTTCCTAACTCTTATTCCTAAAGAAGAAAAAGTGGTTGACCCAAATACATTCCACCCCATTACCCTATGCAACGTCATTTACAAGATCATCTCTAAAGTCATTGCTCTTCGTCTCAAACCCCTCTTACCTACTATAATTGTCCCTGAGTAGTCAAGTTATGTGGAAGGGCACCAAATCCTAGACAACATTCTCCTATCTCATGAAGTTGCTCACTCTCTGAAAGTCACCAAAACCCCAGGAATTCTCATCAAGATGGATATGACCAAATATTTTGATAAGTTAAGTTGGCAATTCATCAAAGAAATTTTTTTCCATTGGATTCCATCAAAATCTCGTCAAATGGATCTTGGGTCTCATCTCCTAGAATTTTTTATTTTCATAAACAACTCCCCCTCTAGTCCCTTCCATCCCTCTCGTGGTATCAAACAGGGTGACCCTCTCTCACCTTTTCTCTTCATTCTCATGGCCAAATGCCTAGGAAGAAGCCTTTGTGCAGCGGTTGATAATCACAAAATTCAAGCTCTCTCTCTCCACAATTATTTGGACCCTATAACTCATAAGCAGTTTGTGGATGACACTTTTTTAATGGGAACCCCCTCCACCCATGAATCCTGGGCCTTCAAGCAAGTCCTTGATACCTTTATGGATGTTTCTGGCACCTCCATCAACCATATTAAGTCCTGGATCTTCTTTTTCAACACCACACTCTTTGTGCAATTACATATCACACACATCCTTGGCTTCTTAAGAAGCTCCCTTCCGACCAAATATCTAGGAGTTCCCTTACTCACTTATGGTTTCTGAAATATATACTGGGAAGACCTTCTCTCTAGACTTAATAAAAATCTTTCAAGTTGGACCTTCAGATCCCTTAATATCATTTTTCTGTTAGTCCTCCTCAAATCTATTTTACAACTTATCCCCTTATATCTCTTCTTAGCTCTAGCAACCCCAAAAAGAATCCTTAAAGTTTTTAAAACTATTCAAAGAAACTTCCTTTGGAAGGAAGCCAAATCCTCCAAGAAGTGGGCTTCGGTAGCCTGGAGCACCATCTATCTTCCAAAATCTAATGGAGGATTAGGCATCTGAGATATCGAACTTCTAAACAAAACTATGGGAGCCAAAACCTCATGGAGATGGATTCAAAATAAATATGAACCTTGGAGTAGATTATGGAAACATAAATGTGTTTCCCAAATAGATGGCCAATATCTCATCAGAATGATAGGCAACTTTGCAGGCTCCCTAATTTGGAACTCAACTGGTTAATTCAACAACATAGCTTCTGGGAAATCTGCAATGGTCACTCAACCCTCTTTTGGGAAGACTCATGGTAGCAGCTTCCAACTCTTCAGGCAGACTAGCATCTCACTCTTATAAGACTCATTCTCTAAGACGCTTTAGGCCACCAAGTCAGGAACTAGTAGGACTTAGCCCCTGCTCGCCTGCATTGCTGACTCTAGCATATTGACCCTGATCCTATCCCAACTCCATATTTTGTTACAGTGTCTCACTCGATGAAAAAACAAATTTTCCACGCTTCTTGACAAGCTAATATGGGGCCTCGGACCTGCAGGTACCTGGGACATCAAAGAAGCCTATCATCTAGCTGCTTAGCATCACATTCTGCCTAAGGAGGACATCTAGAAAAAAATATGGAGGGTCAACCATTGGCCAAAAATTTCTACCTTTCTCTGGAAATTAGTGCATCGAAAGATTCTTACATGGGACCACTTATGCAAAAGAGTTTTTACTGGACCCAGTTTCTGTGTCCTATGCTCTCAGCACAATGAAACCATGGAACACCTCCTCAACACCCGTCCCTTCAAAAACTCTCCTTGGGACCAAGGGGAAATGGATCTCTAACAATCAAATCGTAATAGGAACTCTATCACACCATCGCCTCTTGGTGCGACAATTCCTTTGTTAATCCAATGCTCAATTGCATATGGGTTCTCCTTCCTAGATTTATCCTATGGAAAATATGGAAGGAGCATAATCGTCAAATATTCAAAGAGCAATCCCAACCTAAAGATTTCATTTGGCACAAGATCAAGAAAAACTTAGTGGAGACCATTTCTAAAGAAACCTAGAGTCCATCTGACCTCTCCTGCTATGTTCTGGAACATCGCCTTATGTCCCTCTCGCTGCCTTTAATCCATGTTTCATCTCTCCATCTCCTTGTCTATTCTCCCAAGCCTTCCATCCCCTCCTCGTGGTCCCCTCCCAAACTGGGATGTTTTAATCTTAATTTCGATGGTGCTTCAAAAGGAAACCCATGGTCAGCCAGTTATGGAGGCATTTTTAGAGATAGCAGAGGTCATATTCTTCATATCTATTGTGGCAAACTTGGAATTACTTCCAACAATGCAACAAATATTTGGGATCCGATAAAATTTCTGCAAGCTTCTCATCAACATCACTTTCATCCGCTCATCACTGAGGGTGATTCTCAGCTCATCATCAATATGTTAACCAAGCTTCAATGGGGCTCTTCAGCCTCCAAGCTCACAACAAAGTGGAGATTGGAATCCTTGATGGACCTCATGGGCTCCCTTGCCTCCTCTCTCCCAGGTTTGGCTCCATCACTTGTTAAAATAAAAACTAATAAAGTGGTTGACCTTCTAGCCAATGTGGGCTTGAACAACCACTGGAATGTCCTATGAGAAAACCTTCCATATCCTCCTTGGAAGCAGTACTATATTTCATTAGTTGAAGTTGATCCCATGTCCTTGGATGGGGTGTCTTCCAGTTCACTTGATCATCACAGTGGTACAAATGAAAATAATGACCACCCTTGTCGACAGATGGCTCCAACCTACCCCTTGTGTCATGCTACAAGCTCTCCAAATGACGTTTATCACCTCCCTCCCGGTCATGTTAATGTGGTCTCGCATGCTAGAGATTTAGTGGGATTTCAAGTTTCGTTTCCAGATGAGGATGGTCTCATTACAACATTGCCTTTGCATGATGGTAGCTCGATGACTCTCAGTTTCAGACTTGATAATGGATTTGGTACTTCGATGGGAGACTAACCCTCACAATGTCATCATGAAGAGGCTCCCTCTTTGGATCATCAATGACCAACTTATAGAGACATGTTTGTGGTTCATTTGGGCAATAAATGAAGATCCTAGGTGAGTGATCTCCAAAATCCTGAGCTTGTTTTTTTCTAAGCCTCCTGCTCTCTTCCTTCACTGTTAGTTTTTTCTTAGCCTCTCTGCAGCTAACCCTTCTCTTGCCCCTTTTGATTTTTCCATAGATCCATGAGAAAGATGACCCTCTCAATCATCTTCTTCCCAGACCCCCTAATGCAAGAGCATCTTTCCACCTCGACAGATCTGCCAACAAGTCAACACATCAACACACATTTGGATTAAGGGAGAGGCACCGACCCTCCCATTTTCAGAATTCGAAATATAAAATTATGTAAATTTATGTGTAAGGTCGATAAAAGTCAAAGCCATGCCTTTGGACAAGTGTGGATGGGTTCATCAAAATGATCGACTGTAAGTAGGTCTAGATCTGAGTCAGGTTTGGATCTTTGTTCCATGTAATGAGTCATAGGGATAAGGTGTCTTCACTGAGACGGTGATAGGACTAAGGCGGTGGAGAAGATAAGCCCAATGATCCCTCTTGTAGAAAAGGAAAAAAGAGACTAGAGTTAGGGGTTAGAATGAAGTGTTAGAATAGTGATAGAGTAGTGGGAGAGAAGAAGGCTTTTTATAAGTTCAGAATAGTAGGAGAAGGAGTTGAGACTCTGTGATAGTCCAGTCTTGTACACAGTTGTAAACATACATTGATCTTAATACAAAGAAAAGAAAATTTTCTTGCATATGATGTCTATTTATGTTATCTGTGGTCTTTGAATGATATCTTTGTATGTTCATATATGTTGTAGATGTATATGCTAGTTTTCATCTGTAGGATTAAGATAGACTTCTTAATATTTGAGAGTTGATGAGTTATTTATGGGTTCTTTAGGCTATGCAAGGAGTGCACAATAGAGTCCTGAAAATTTGTGAGCCAGTGCAAAGAGTGCACATATGAAATCTAGTTTGGGTTTAGGAAGAACGTGCCAGGAGGGCACACCAGAAGAATCATAAACTCAAGAAAGAAGCCTCAAGGTTCTTGAATACCTTTGAGGAAAGGCTGTGTAGGAGATATCACAGCCATAGTTATTGAATACTCTGTTTTCTCTGCAAGGTGTGCATTACGCAGGTTAAAGGGAGTTAGGCAAAGAGAACTTTCCTTTCAGAAGTTCCATAAGATCAGAAGGAAGATAGAAATCAAGAGTTAAGGAAAGACTTGTTCCAAGTCTCAAGTTCAGAAGAGATAGTGATTGAAGGTCGAAGCCTATAAGACTTCTAAGGTTCTCAAAGTCTCGAGGATCATAGTGTTCATAGGAGGAGTCAAGGATTTAAGTTACCTCACGAGAAAAAATCTCAGGAGGAGTAGTGGTTCCAAGCTTCAAGAGGAGGCCACTTAGAAAATTTTATAAGTCTCAAAGAGTTGAAGCGTTCAAAGGTGGAACGCGGAGATTCAAAGAAATCGAAGGAAGATAAAGGATCAAGATTCGCCAAGGAGGAGTTGAATAATTTCAGACCATTAGACCTTGAATAATTCACGCACTGGTTAGTCATGAGGATCCTTCGAAATTCACAAATCAGAAGATTTGAAGTGAAGAGGGGTGAAAACCTCTGAAGCCCGGAGTCCGAAGTGAATCTGGACCGTCAAATCCAGAGGGACACATGGCAATGGATCGTGAACTTCGGATAAAATCATTTGGGATTTCAGTTGAGAATTGAGATTCCCAAAACCCGAAGTCCGAAGTGAATCTGGACCGTCAGATCCAGAGTGACGTGGAGCAAATCTGTGGATTCTAGTTGAAGACCCGATGTGAATCTTAGTCATCTGATTCAGGTGCACACGTGACATAAATCCGTGCACTTCGAGGGCAAGTGAAGGTTGAGAATTTAGATTTACAGAGTCCGAATCCCCGGAGGAGATCTCAATCGTTGATCAAGAAGGAGGTCGAAGGACCGTTGATCTTGTTGGAAAGGACAAAGTCCCAAAGCGGAAGCAGAGTTGTTGATTGAGGAAGACACGTGGTAGGAGATCTATCATTGCTGAGAAAGTAAGGTTTGAGAGTTGAAAACTTTGAAACCCGAAGAGAGAAATCAATCACGACCATTGATTTATAGGGATAGGTGTCAATAGATCTTCCACTTCAGAAGATTTTCATGTGGAGGAAGCAGAGAGTTGAGACTCGAAACTCCTAAAGCCTGAAAGGAAAAATCAATTGTAGTCGTTGATTTGTAAGGGGGGGGGGGTACGTGTCAATAGACTGTGGAGATATGGAATCGTGCGTGAAAGGAGGAAAGAAGGCGGAAAATAGAATAGATCTCAATCGTTGAACACGAAACATCATCAACGTCATAGGATCGATGGTCCAGCTAGATTATGGTTCTAGAACATGCTCGTACGTTAAAAATCTGAGAGCAGACTGCAATTGAAACCACAATATTAGAAAAGGGAAAAGTGGTGATTGGAGGTGAATTGTGGGGAGAAAAGAGGGTTGGTCTCAAACCACTCTTGGCCATGCCTACAATGACATATTTACATGAGGTCATAGCCCAAGGGCACATGTGAGGAAGGGGCTAATTAAAAAGGAGCTAGCACCTGAAACTCGACATTTCAAAAGCGTGCAGGAAAGAACCCGCGAGTTTGACAAAGCCTGCACAAGAGAAGGAAAGGGGACCTGTGTAAATAGAGTTGGAGTCTAGCAAAGACCCGAAGAGTCGATCTGACTCCTTGATTTGAACGATCCTAGACCGAGAGTTCGCACAACCCCGAGGAGAGAAGGGGGGTTTGCATCACCCCCTATCCCCCCTCTATTCATCCAACTCGGGCTACGAAATCGACAATGGAAGTGGTTGAAACCTATGCAGAGTTCATCTCGGATGCAAACAAAGGAAGAATGGTCAAGCTGGAAGAAGAAGTTCGGAAACTAAGAGAGCTCCACGATGATGAGGAGGATGAAGCTCAAATTGGTAATTTAATTCCATATTTGGGCTGCTCTCACTCTTGCAATTAAAAATTCTTCGAGACCCTTGAATTATATTGGGAAACCAAGACTTTGGTTGCCCTAGGAATGCTCCCCAAGGAGCAATATTTTAGACAACTGAAATCTCACCAAGAGGCTCTAGAGATTCAAATTGCTTACGTTGTTGAAGTCATCACATGGTTAGCTAATCGACAGGGAGGCAATTTCTTCCCCCCTGAGCGCAACTATGATAAGGATGAAGGTTCCAAGGCTTCTACTGGTCGCGAGGCGATGGCCGTTACAGGATCCCAGGTTCCTAATGTCAAATGATTTCGGGTTCTACCTCTTTTCTTGTCATGTTCGGACATCTAGGCTTCTAGTTTTAAGTTTTTTCAATACATGCTTATAAATCCTATGAGACAAAATAGTTTAAAACAACTTAAAACCTGGTTTCCTCACTAGGGAAAACTCACTTTTTTTCTTTTTGTCCTCAAGACCCAAAAACTATCATAGTATATGGGCTCCTGCATCTACTATATATCTTTGTGTACTCTATGTTGATATGAATATAAGTCTTTTATTTACAAAAAAAAATGGTATTAACTAATTATTATTTTTTTCTTATTAGTCCCTGCCCTTCGGGCTATACAGATTCATTGTAATTGACTTTCCAATTTCTACACACAAACCGATGCAAAAAAAATAAATTAAGCAAATTTTTTATGCATCCATACAATTTTCTTGCTCATTTATCCTAAGTTTTCATATTTGACGTCTTATTTGGCCTCTTCCTGAGGAAGAGGCCCATATTTTCCATGAAAACCTTAGTTTAAAACATAGGTTCTATTCTAATTTTTTTTGTTATCAAGTAATGTTAGCCATGAATCTAACATTACTTCCTAGCATTAAATGTTTGTTGGGTTTTTCCATTTTCCACGGTGCCATAAATGATGGATGTAAGAGTTAAAAATTTGGCCACATATCAGGGCACCATAAATGATGAATGTCAAGTGTCTAGCTACTACTCACTGTCAACTCCCTAAGTTGAACGGTGTTGAGCTTCCACCTACACAGCCCTATTGAGCTTCCACCTACACAACCATGCAAAAACTGCAGTGATATACTCTCTTAAAATGTAAGGAACTACCAGCTAAGGAGTGTATACTTCAGTTCCAGGTTAAGACCAAGGGAGATGTCACTTTCTTATAAACTCTACAGTAGCAAGCTACTAATGGAGATTTTCTTTCTGGACATTTGATCCCCTTCGGGCCATGAGATCTCGGCGTGCCAAACTAATGGAGGCTGGAGCATACTTAGATTCAACCTAAGCTGGGGAATTAGCCTGGGCATACACATTAGCCTCCCGAGTTGCTAGCTTCCCCTTCTCCAAAAGTGAATGTCTTTATTCAAGCTGGAGCATAAGAGGATGTCGGGTACGAAGAAGGATATGGTCCTTTAACTGGAAGGGATTTTGGGCAAGGTAATAGCTATCTATCTGAAAGGGATGTTACTGGCCTAAGGTATGCCTCTGTACCTAGAGCTTATTATGGACATCCTATTGGTGAATCTGGATCCAAGCGAAGGTATGCTCCTAGCTATGCTTATGGGTACGCTATTAGGTCTGCTACTACTAGTGTTAGTGATGGTTCTACCGATGGTCCTAGCCATGTTGTCACGTCGTAGCTGTCTTAATATGCTTTCTTTACTTATGCCTATGATGCCTACACTGAGGTCGCTTATGATTCCTTTATCTATGCCTCTACTACCCATGCCTATGTGAGTGCCTCTGCTTTTTCTCTTGTAGTTGTTCATCTTGGCCTTTAGGTGCTTATCTAGAGTTGTCTCGTCTAGTAATAATAGATGTGCATATTTTCCCTCTGAATTGACTACTGGACCAACTGGATAATCTACTAGTTCTTGGACTAGATCAACAGAGCCCACTAGTAGAAGGTATTCTTAATATGGACCTTTAACTGCTCGTCCTAGACTTGGATCTGCCTTTTCCTTTTCTCCTGTCTCTGCTTCTCCCACAACTAGCTTTGGTGAAGTTACTGTCGATGCCTCTCACACACATTACTCACCATCTTATAGAGTCATCAGTCATGGTTGCCCAGAACCAGTTGGAGTTGGGTTCTCTACCAGTCGTACCCAAATTACATAATCCAACGTGTGATGTAACTGAAGGTAACAACGTTGAGGACAGAGACGATTTCAGAAGTGATCAGTGAAAAACCAGAGTCCCGATGGTATCAATCTTGTCCTGTGAATAAAAAAACCAAGGGGAGAAAAATGAGGAGGGGTCCTTCGAGCTTAGAAACCAAGGAGGATGGAAAACTATGACTTTTATCATAGGTGAACTACTACCCACATTACTGTCATTAATGGTATATTTTCTATAGAGTATGTGTCTTTCTCTTTGTCTACGTATGGATCTGCTTATGACTATGGGTCTGTATCTCGACCTCTATCTACAGAATATACTTATGCACTTGCCCTTGCTTATGGATATGATTCTAGGTATACTAATGGTAGATATGTTATTGGCTATGCGTATAGATCTGGACGAGATGATGTTGTCACGCCTTTGTTGCCTTTGCCTATATCGCCCTTTCCTTTTCCCTAGTAGGTGCTCTAGTTGATGCTTATTCAACTAGACCAACTAGATAAGTCAGTGAAACTACCTCTATAGGTGACTTTTACTTAGCTGTTGATGGGTATGCATATGGATTTGGATCTCCCTATGCCTCTGCCCGTGCTCTTGCCTATGCTCTTAGGCATGCTTCTAGGTATGCTTAATCAGGGCTCCCAATCAAGATGCGACAAGGGTATGGAAATGAAACTATGATGATAATACTCTCTTAAAGTCTAAGGAACTTATCAGCTAAGGAGTGCCTGCTACTTGCTTATGAACTTTGCAGTAGTGTGCACAACCCATTCAGCCTCACACACAACAGTCCGCAGTAGAATAAACAACACAATAAGGCGCATTTTCATAGCTTGGTGTTCTCTGGATTTGGTGGTACTATAATGATCTAAGAATTGACACGTCATTAACAAATGCATGCATGTCATACATGTTATTTCATTAAGTCTGCTTGTAATCTTATTTCACTATAAACCTAATGTCGTGTCACTGTCAGATTTTGAATACTTTACAAATTAACTATTTACACAAGTCAAATTTGTTGTTAACAAGTGCATGCATACTGTAACACTAATGTCATGTCATTGTCTAGATTTTGAATACTTTACAAATTAACAATTAACTATTTACACAGGTCAAATTGTTTAATTAGTTATTCGACTAATCATTGTGTTGATCATCCAACTTTATATGGATAAGAAGTAAGTTTGCCTACAATAATCGTTGATCTACATACTAGATCAGGTATCTACGGCCATGAAAATTTCCCACTCAGAAATTATGGCAATCCACCAGTAATGTCACATTGCAAATCACCATTAAAAAATACTATACAGTGCTCAACCAATGCTGGAATGTTTATTCATCTAGTTACAACAAATTAATTGGATATAACGTCTCTGGGCTTTGTATATTGTAGCAAATATTCAACTGTTTGTTAATGGATTTACTTAGAAAACCACCCAAGCCTAACGCACAGGCTATACATGAAGGAACGCTCTGATTTTGTAGATTTCACTTCACCACCCAAGCACTCGGCCCATAACAGATTGTGGGTATAAAGTATGTGGGAATTCCAAAGAACCAAGTGCCCACGGAACCACTAAAATTCCTACAATCTAGCAAGAATTGAACGATAAATACATAGATACAATTTACTAACTCTATTTGGAATGGGATATAGTGGTCAACATCTCTCTTACTATAGCCCTCAATTTTCTCTGGTTCTATTGAAAGGAAAGTCAAAGCATACACTGGTGAATTATCTGAAAATATAAAATATATAGAGTTTACATGAAAATAAAGTATATTAAATGTTTTTAAGTAGGTCATTACTCGCACCGCAGACGAGGCCTTTTAGGATCTCTCTTCTCTATGCTTTGTTGGCAACGTGCAGTGAGCATTTTGCCAGGCTAGTTCTTCTTAAATCTCAAAGCTCCTTATATGTTTCCTTCTGCAATCTCAAAGCTCGACAATATTAAGAACTCGTTCCAGCACCTGCTAGTTCTTTGCTGGTCCTCGGCCCTTTCCTATATACTCATATATTCTTGGCAGGGACTTGTTGCTTCGCAACTCCCCTTGTTTAGAAAGAAAAGGAAAATAAAAATACAAAATTTGTATCTCTACCTTTACCTTGTGACCAAGCCAAAGATCTACGCATGTAGTTCTATGCATGAAATTGCTTTTTTCTAAGCCAACATGGTTTTTAACTTAGACTTTAAGTGTAAAAAACCATTAATGCAAATCTTTACCTCTAGATATAGGTGTGTTTTGAATTCTCTAAATTTCCCAAAAAAAGAAACATATGGTTTTTAACTTAGACTTTGAGTGTAAAAAACCATTAATGAAAATATTTACCTCTAGATATATAGCCGTGTTTGAAATTCTCTAAATTCCCAAATAAACATAGTAGGATTAAAAAAAAAATTGTACTTATTTTAATGAACTTGATCATTTAACAATAAAATAGTATTATATTTTTTATAGAAATTGTTTAATTATTTTATTTTTTAATCTATTTCAATCATCATATATTAATTGATTTTGGTCAATTTTTTATTAATTTTAATTTTACTTTATATTAATATTTGTATAGTTAAATTACTTCATATTTATATTCCCCTATCATATATATATATATATATATATATATATATATATATATATATATATATATATATATATATACCTCAAACTTACAAATTACAAACCAAAAATATGTAAACCAAATCAAATAAGCAGGGTTGCAGAGCAACAAGTCCTTGCCAAGATGGAAACACTTTGATTTTAGAGAGAGTTTTAACAGTAACTAAGACCAAGGCCCCTGGTTCATTGATGATGTCGCATTTGCGAAGCTTTCCATGAACGTTGCCAAGAAGATGGAAACACTTTGATTTCAAAGAGAGTTTTAACAGTAACTAAGACCAAGGCCCCTGGTTCATTGATGATGTTGCATTTGCGAAACATTCCATGAACTTTTGTGAGTTGGTTTCTCAGCTTTCAAAACTTTAAATGAACATTTAGCACTCAATGGCATTGAAGTTTGTCTAGTTTGTTGCTACAGCTGTGCAACTCGATGCAAAATGTTTACCATCCTTCATATTTAGAAACAATCCCTACGATCGATAATTTCTAGTGCTTAAGGTTTGCGGTAAAACATGGCGAGGAAAACTTGTCATGTCTTATGAATAACATATGAAGAACGTAGAGATGTCACTTTCGGTTATTGACTAATAATGTAGGTTTTATTTTAAGGCTATGTATTAGGGCTTGCACGAAGGAATAGATGAACAGAAAGGGTCATCATCAACACGATTCTTCCTCATTTGAAACTAGAATCTTCCGATTATATAGAAAATCACTTAAAATCTCAAAATATAGGATAGTTTTGGCATTATTCTCCGGTACTTATCAACGTTGGGAATCCATGTTTAAAGTTTGACCCTTTGAGCATGATTTCTTGTTCTTCTTCTTTTCTTCTATTGCAGGGAAAAGGATCAGGGAAGTAGAAGTGTTTGCAAGGTTTCTTTTGTTTACTCTTTTTATAACCTTAGATATCTGTCCACATTTTGGGAAATCAATCTATGTTTCGCCAGATTTAGCTAAGAATTGATAGCTTCTACCTTCTAGCATTCGATTTTGCATTTGTGTAGGGTGAAACATTAAAATTTGGTAGAGATTTGGTTGTAACGGCTTCGATGTCTTTGCCTCTGGGGTTCAGATTTCATCCCATGGATGAAGAACTAGTAGCTTATTATTTAAAAGTTAAAGTTCATGGTTGGAAGATAGAGCTTGAGATTATTCCTAAGCTTGATATCCACAAGTGTGAGCCGTGGGACTTGTTGGGTATGTTACACGATCTTTGTTGTTAATTGTGAATTGTGTTCTGAAGATTGAGTGATCTGAACCCTGTTCAATAGAATAAGAATGCGTAGTGTTTCTTGGCCAGCTTCAATATACTGCAAAAAAAAATTCTCAATACAACCCTGATGCCCTTACTGACTAATTCTCAGATTAAGAGTTTGTCGTGACAATTAAGATTAAGAGTTTTCTTTTACTTCGTTGTCTAATTGTCAAGCTACGATCTATGCAAGTTCTTAGCCTTTGTCCTCAGATACTTCAGGTAAGGATATCGTAATTCCCAACAAATTAAATTAGATTAAATTTTAATCTTTTCGTTAGGGGCCACTTAGTTTAAGAATTTGAAAAAAACAATTAAATTCAAATGGCACATAATGTTGAACACTTGGTGTATATACCAGTTTATTAAAGAAATCATAAGTTTATAAATAAGTTTACTCGTAAAATGATACCAATTGCAATTTTTTTTTATTGTTGAAATTTTTATGAATTTCATTTGTCGTTGAATTCAAATATGAACAAAAACCAATAGATATAGGCTACCAATGCAAGGATAACAATCCAATAATTGAACATGTCCGCCATGTAGATAATTTTTTTTAATTTTTAAATTTGAGTGATAGGGATTATGTGCCTTTGTGATTGGACAAGGGTAGCAGTAAAGAAAATTGGGAATGCAAATGATAAATAGAGCAGTTTAATAATAGCGTGGCATGATGGTGGACACGGACAACAGAAATCAAGACGCGTTCTTTGTACATCACAAAACCTCAACACTTGTTTTATTTAAGTGGACACATGGCAGCCTTTGTAATCCATTGAATGCAATCTAGTCAAGGGTTCTCAACTAAAATTTGATGGGCGAGATTGAATCCCATGTGTAAACGCTTTGACGAGCTGATAATCCTCTTGAAATAGAGCCAAAGATGATAGGAATTTGTGAATTTCCTACATTACCACAGTCGATAGGTGGAAGGATTTTGCACAGTGGTGTTTCCGCAATGTTTCTGCAGCAGTGCTTGCAATTCTCTCTGGCATGAATGTCTTATCATGACTTGCAAAGGGAACATGAGCATATTCCTAAGTGACGGGTTAGTAGTTTTACCTTGAGCAGTGTCAGAAGCCTTGGAAAAAACAACTCTGAGGCGTACGTTGCAGCCATAGTTGTGGATGGAGCAACCAAAACCACTTTCCCCAAGAATACTCCAAAACATACTAAAAATGAGTTCTCATATGAAGACAATATCCGGTAAGCAAAGGATTTAAGACTATTCATATTTATGATCTTCCGGTCTGGGACATATTTCCACGGAATAAAATGTTTATAAACAAATACATTGAGTGTGTGGAAAGTTTATCAAAGAACAATTATGGGCTTCATAAAACAAAAATTGCTAAAGAGAAAACTCATCTGGATCATTTGCCCAAAATGATAATTTACTGGTTTTTCCTTCATCTACGTCGCCTGAGGGGGGTAAATATGAATCGCCCTAGATGAATACCTTCAGTGTCGAAAATAACTTGGGAGCCTCTGGATTCTCAACAGGATTGAATGATCTGATATTATACAATAATATCTCACCAGCACAGCAAAGATATGCCTGCAATTATGATTGTGGTTCAATCAACATATATTAGAGGATCAATTTCTGCTTTATAAAAAAACCAATTAGATGATGCTACCAGAACAATAAAAGTGACTTATTATCCGGACAATGAATTGAAATCCATCTTGTCGATTGAAGAGGTGTTCTTTTAATTTTTTACGTTATCAAAGATTATAAATCATGAATTAAAATCCATCATGTTGATTGAAGAGTTCTTGTAATTCTGGATCCCAACAAATGTATGGACAACAATTCTCAATTCTCTTTAGGCTAGGATCTAAAATCCAGTTATTTCTTATCATAGGTGGTCATTGTAAAGAAACATAAAATTCTCTCTTGGCTGGAAGGGCCACTGCAACACCCATTGCAGGTAGAAGTTATATGCCTTCTATTTATTTTGTACATGAAGCATTCGTAACCAAATTAGATTAGAAATCATGACTAGTTGGTCACAACAATGGGTAGACATTATATGCCTTCTATTTATTTTGTACATGAAGCATTTGTAACCAAATTAGATTAGAAATCATGACTAGTTGGTCACAGGTCTTCTTACCGGATTTTATTGTTGCAGATTAAAGAAGAAAACCTGACCTGTTGTCTGTATTTTGCAGACTAAAGAAGAAAACCTGACCTCTAGAGCTTTCTTTCTTGCCCAAAATCCTCCCTGAACTCCCTATAAACAGGATCTTGACTGTTGGCTTCAAAAGGAACCGATTAGCAGCATTACAGAAGAAACTACATTGAAAAGGGAAGTTTTCCTCTTCACCCAACCCAGAGTGCGTGGTACCATCAGTCGTGGGATGTAGAAAGAATCGAGGTCATCAGAGGCTACCGTTTAGGCCAGGCCTTGCATTGAGCAGAACTACAGTAATGGATGCAAAGTTGATGATGAAGGGATACATAGATGAAGGGAGTCTTTATGGAATGGAGTCCACTGGATGATTCACTGCACTCACGACCATTAAGTGACACGAATCTTGCATGGTTCTCAACCTCCTATGCTGGGCACGTAACTGTAAAGAAGAACCTCACAACGGAAGTGAAAACATGAGGGAAAACATTAAATGTTAACTAACTAATGCTATCTCTGAAGATAACATTAGTTCACCTAGAGATATGTACATGTTAAAGTAGCCATCATTTCGTAAGTTTAGATTAAAAACTTTGCAGATCTTCTCCCTATGCCTCGGGAAGAGGCCAAATAAGAGCACAATTTGAAAACTTACGATAAACAATCAAATTTGTTTTTGGATATTCCATAAAACTTTAAAAACTTTGATTTAAAATGGTTGGTGTTGCTTTGTTTTGTGTGCATAACTAGTAGTTTAGCTAAAAACTATTTACTAATAACTAATAGTTTAGTTAAAAACCGTTTACTAATAGTCCTCCAGCCGGAAGGGCAGGGACTAATAAACATATACTTACATAAATTTAACAATTATGCATTATCATACAACTTTATAATTCAGTCACAAAACTAGTGGTTATAGTTAATATTTTCCTCACATAGTATATGGTGACTTCTTTTCTTAGTTTGACTTTCTATAAATTTATCAATTTAACTAATTCGAGTGGAAATGCAAAGTTACTTTTGCAAGTTGTTTTTTCTCACATGAGAGTGCTCTTATCTTTAACTAGTAAGAAGGCACTATTTTATGAAAAAAGGTAAATAATACTTGCTATGAGATTTGTGTCAATTGTAAGATTGGTACATTTCAAATATAAAATATTTGACGAGGTTTGGGATAATTCAAAATTTTCAATTTTTGTTTTAAATTATTATATGGATATTTTGATAGTATTTGTAAATAAATGGATTTATTAATTTATGTTATACATTTTATTTGTATTTTTT
>ML776882.1:1650152-1666074 GCA_009831015.1 Picea engelmannii
GACCTCCACTATTATCACTATGGGCCCTCTGGGCCCCCCCACTACCTCTCTAGCTACCTTACATTCCATCCCCCTTATGAAATCATTGTCCTCAATGCTTGATGTACAACCATATACCAGGGTCCCATGGATAATTGTGGACCATAATGATGAAGAAGACTGAAGAACCAAGGTCCCATGTAGAAAGGAAATCCACCATGCTAAAGTAGTCCAACCACCATTGTAAGCCCAGATCCCATGTCTGAGTGCTCATGTGAACTCCACGTGGAAGATTTTGAAACCCAATAACCAACTCCAAATGATGCTCCAAAGACTGACACATATCATGTGGATCCAAATAAGAAGATCCATCCACATAGTGGAAAAGGGTCGTAGCAGAATCTGGAAGGAATAATACCACTATAGAATATGCAAACTAAATGCTGGTAACTAACTCCTGATGTGAGACATTGATGTTCTCTACAGAAGGTGGAGTAGAGTCATCAAATAAAATATGGAAATGGTTGTCATCCCAGAAATGACAACTATCCATATACCAATCATCACAATCGTCCTCAAAATCATACCAAGCATATATTTCTTGATTATATTCATCTCTGATATCTGCCATAAGAAATCTCTCATGCATGTTATCTAATGAACTACGAAAACTATTATTGAGGCCATCTGCAAGGTCATGAAATTTGTTATGCAATGTGTCACACAATGTGTCATACAATTGAGATTTGAATGCTTCAAGAATTTATTTGAGGTTTTGAGAAGAAATAGCCATCTGAGCACCCTATGAACCCTTCAGTCCCGCAGTCGTCACGAAAAAACCCCAAAAAATAGAACAATAAGTTACAACAGAAAATCGCGGTTTTTTCTGAAAAAACTCTAAAAAACTGTTGAATTTAAAATGCTCATAACTTCACTTCTCGGACTCCATTTCGACTGATATTTTTTTTGAAATTGGGTGAAATTGTGAGAGGAACTCAGATATGTAATTTGTTTGAGAAAATTTGGCCTCCAGCTACTACAGAAATAAAAACAAATCGTATCGCTGTCTGCGGAAAAAACCTTGAAAAATTGCAGATTTTAAAACTTCAATATCTTGACCTTCCGGACTCCGTTTCGGACGAATTGTTTTTTCAACTTGGGTGTTTTTCTGAGGAAATCAGATCTACAACATGTTTCTACAAATTTTTCACAGAAATATACCGAAAAGTTCTATAATTTCACGGCCCTCTTTTTTATTCTCCAAAAAAATATCTGCAAAAATAAAAAATATTTGCCCACAATGTCTGTCAAGGAAAGTTCTCTAATACCACTTGTTAAGAACCAAAGACTGAATACAAAAGCACCACAACTGATATAGAAGAACAATATAGAAAAATACAACTTTATTATATTAAACCCTTGAGGTAGGACAACACCATACAATGGATCATATTATGGAAGGGATCCTCTCCTATTCACTTGCCTCTTCGAGGGGGCATCCTCCTATTGAGCTACCGCTCCAAATACAATACTTCTCTTCATGTCTCATTACATTGCTTGAACCCCTTTATATAGTGCTACCATCACCTAAGAACATTCTAGAGGAGGAATCTTCTAGAAGTAGAACCTTCTAAGAAATTCTCTTACATTTATTATATCTAATTACCCATTTATTATATCTAACTACCATAGTGGGTCTTATTTAATAATATAGTGGACCTAGTCCACCTTACATTGAATGACCTCTACTATTATCACTATGGGCCTTTTGGCCCCCCCTACTACCTCTTTAGCTACCTTACACTAAGTATTAGGGGGAACCATCCAATGATTAGCTTTATCCCACATGGCCATGACAACCACAACTCCGCTGAATCCAAAGACCACTCCCAACCACAATGCACTAAATGAGATTTTTTCATTTAGATGACTTGCCCATCCCGCTTCACTGGTAGTGCCTACCACATTTTTTGTCATCTTCTTTCTCTTTAGCTTGCATGCTTGTAAAGGCATACCACATAAGCATCTATTCATTTGAAATGAAGTTACATTGAAAGTGTCAAATTGTGTTCCTTTTGGGATTGGCCCACAAAGATTGTTGAATGAAATATTTAGTGATGACAACATGGTTAATTTAGAAAGGGTTTGTGGAATTCTTCCACTCAAAATATTTTTTGCTAAGTCCAACTGCTCCAAGGTAGATATCTCACTGAGAGATATAGGGATTTTGCCTTCAAATTGATTCCAAGATAAATTTAGCAATCTTAGGCTCCTTAGAGCTCCCATATTTGTAGGTATTTCTCCGTTAAGATTATTGCTAGACAAATCAAATATTGTGTTTGTAGCAAGCACATATGTCAAAGTATACTCMCTTCCYTTRATGACAATCATCAYATCCTCRTATAGTTTGTTAAGATTGACATTGGAAGAACCATTGATCCTAAATCCTTGAAGTCTCTCAAGATTGGAAGGTATCATTCCACTAAATTTATTGTTAGACAAATCCAACACCTGCAACTTGGTGAAATTTGTGATCCATTGAGGAACACTACCATGAAATTTATTATAACCAATGCTTAAAACTCTTAACTCTTTCAAAGAAGTGAGTTGCTCAGGAAACTCACCTGTCAATTCATTTTTCCTAAAATCCAACAACTGAAGTTGGATACAACTGGCCAAAGACGCTGGTAGAATCCCCTTGAAGCTATTAGAATAAGCAGAGAGAATTTTTATAGAAATTGGAAAGTCTATTTCTAGATTTCCACTTAATTTATTCTCAGCCACGTGCAATCTTTGTAGAGCAACGCACTTATTTAAAGAGGGTGGTATTGTTCCAGACAACAAGTTGTTACTTAGTATCAAAACCCTCATGAGCTTGCAATTGCCTAAAGAGTTGGGGATCTTTCCATTTAACCTATTTCCTGCCAAATTCAACTGTTGTAGGGCTACACATTCTCCCATATGCTTAGGAATTGTACCTGTGAGATTGTTTGAATTGAGATAAAGGTCTTCAAGCTTGCTCAAATTGGCAATGCCCTCAGGAATTGTACCTGTAAGATTGTTGGCAGCTAAGTAAAGACGTTTAAGCTTACTCAAACTAACAATGCCATCTGGTATGCCACCTGTTAACCTGTTTTCAGCAAGATTTAGTAAGACCAATTGAGTCAAATTGGCAATGGTCATTGGCAGGGAGCCCTGAATTTTATTGGATCCTAAATCAATCCATGAGAGTTTGCTGCAGTTTCCTATTTCAAAAGGAAGAACGCCAGAAATATTACCTGGGCCATAAATAGAAAGCTGAACAAGCTCTCTCAAATTACCCAATTCCCCTGGTATACTCCTTGACAATGTTGGGTTATCCGCCAAAAAAAGAATAGCAAGGGAAGTGCAGTTTCCCAGAGATGGAGGAATGGTATTTCCCAACTTGTTTGAATGTAGATATAAGTACTCTAATTTCTGCAGCAACCCTAGTTCAGCCGGAATTCCTCCAGTCAAACTGTTTTTAGAAATCGCCCTTTTGAAGGACAAGAGAGCCTCAACGTCCGAGGATGCCAAATTAGCTTCCAGTAGCTTGCCTTCAACTTTGTTCAAAACAAAACCACTGGGCTGAAGAGAAATCCTTCCACCCTGAAATCGTTCATATAGTTGATCGTTGTATAAAGCATATTCCGGATGAATGTGGTAAGAATCATCCAGCTTCTTTGTGTTACTAATAGCAGTTACAGCATTAGCAGCTATTGTGGCTGCCATGATGACAAACCAGACCAACATGAACATAGCATCTTTTTCCATTTCTCTCCCCTTAGTGCCCTACTGCAATGTCCTTAATGCCTTGGCTATATGTATCGTTCTTTGCTAAGATACGTGTCCATAAATACAACCATGCAGTAAGTCAATGGAAGATGTAGAGCAAGTTCCAAAGCCGGCAGGTAAGATTAAAACCAAATGAAGACAAAGAGCCGAATTGAAAGCTAGAATTAAAAACAAATGAAGACAATGCGCCGAATTGAATTGGAAATTTGTGTTTAATAAGTCAATACATAAATACAGTGCCTCTGATTCCTACTGTTGAATATAATTCTGTTTGGAAAGTTGTGTACATTGAATACAACGCCTCTCACGTGTTTGACAATTCTTATTACCTAATCAGATTTCTCAGTGTGAAACTATAAGTAGTAGTGTAAAAGTTTGGTTGTTTTTCGATAAAAAATTTTGTTTGATTTTGTTCAAAATTTGGATGATTAAATCTACAGATTTGAGTGGTTAAATTTGTGTAATTCCATTTATGCATTTTCAAAAATGCAATTTAAACAACAAAAAATAGCCATTTTATCTAAATTTACATCACCCAATTCCTGCTCAAAAAAACACAAAAGATAAAACATTTAATCAACGCAATTGACTAAGAAAAAAAAATACAAAAGATAAAATGTGTAATCAACGCAATTGACTAAGAAAAAAAACACAAAAGATAAAACATTTAATCAACGCAATTGTCTAAGAAATAAAAACACAAAAAATAAAACGTTTAATGAATGCAATTGACTAAACTAAATTATCTTTCCTTTGTTTTATTTCCCATCTCAAAATTGTGAATGTGGGCGGATATACATCCTCTATTCGTTAGTTTTAAAAGTATCATTGACTACTTTTATGTCGTTTATTATTGGAAATGCAGGCGCCACGCACCCTTGAAATTCAGTCAAATATGGCATATTTGAAGTTTTGTACAACTAAAGTTAAAATGGAAAACCATTTATTATTTTTATCAAATATTTGCAATTCGTCATTATAATAAATTTTAGTTTTTGAATTTATATTTAAATTTTATAAAAATAAAAATAAAATTATGTAGACTTTTGTTAGGGTTCATGAATTATATTTCAATTACTTTCAACCCGTCAAACATAATCATACTATATTGACAAAAATTTACATAATTTTATTTTTATATTTTTAATAAAATTTAAATATAAATGAAATAACTTAAGTTCTGAATTTTGTAAAATTTATAGAAGTTTTAGTGGGAAACAAGTCGCCGTAAACGTATCAAATGGTATCATTTGTGTCGGCCAGTAACATTCAAATGGTATCAAGCCGAACTTTAATCTTAGGACTTGGACTTCTGGGTAAGAATGCTATATGAAATTTATATAACTAACTAATCTCTTCCTTTCAAGTCATGGAGATACTTATATAACTAAAGTCTCTTCCTTTCAAGTTAAGTAATGGAGATACTTAACAATATTATTAAAAATATTGTGATTTGATTATTATTATTCATGGAGTATTATTAAAAATATTCATGGAGTATTATTAAAAATATTTTTAAAAGTACATGGTGTGATTTGATTGGTTTTTTATTAACTATTCATTGAAAAAAAAGCCATGACTATCTTAGGGTTGTTCATGAAATGTGAATTTTTAAACTTAAATAGAAAGTTATACATAAGATATGTAGCATTTAGTAAAGAATGCTATATTTATATGAAATGTTGAATTTTTAAAGTTAAATAGAAAGTTATAAATGAAATATGTAGCATTTAGGAAAGAACTATATATATTATTTTATTTTATTTTGAGTGATTGCCATGATAAAGATCATTTTAGTTGATTGGTTGGTTTAGTTTAATAATGTATAATAAGTAAAATTTATTATTGATGACAAATTTATAAGATAAAATAATGAAAATATTTAGTTGTTATTATTTTGTATTTTTTTAAATTTTTTTTTCATGGAAAAGAGGATAATTATATGCATACTGAGAGATAAAATTACAAATTTACATTTTGTAGCGCTTCTATGAGCACAACACCGATTGTGTGTATAATGAAACAAAGAGTGTAGGTCCTTACTATGCCAAGAAAAGATGCCTTGAAAGAGGCTTTATAAATGCAAAATAATGGCCAAATATTTACATCACCCAGAACAAGGTGTTAAAGTATAAAATGTCTGTATTAACTAAGTTGTCTGTTTAGTTCCACCAAAGTTCTTAAATTACAGATTGGTGAAAATTTTGATAAATGTTGCTTGCAAAAGATCAAATGATAAAAGGACTCCCTGTGTCCAAAATTCTTTATCCAATTGGTTGTTTTATAGGTAGGAAATAGAATCATTCCTCCTGCAGATCCGATGCATCTATAAAAGGACGGTGGTATAAGGCATGAATTTTGTCTTCCTTGAATTCTGTGATGTGCCACTGACCTAGAGCTAGAGGAAGCCATGCTTTTGATAGTGCGTTCGTTACCATGTTCCTATTCCTGTAGACATGAGAGATAATCACTGTGTCAAAATATTTCAGTAAACGAAGGATGTCCTCCAAAATAGGGAGAAGGAAAATGTTGTGGCACTGCTGGAGTTTTCTTGCCCAATTGATGACATTCATAGAGTCACCAAAGATTTGGATATGAAGTAATTATTTTTCTTTTGCAAAGAGGAGTAGTAGTTTCAGAGTCAGTAGCTTAGCATAGTTATTCGTTCTCTGTCCCAGCCCCAATTTTATATGAAAGGAATGGTTTTCGGATTGATGGATTACTATTCCACCCCCGTAGGTTTGATTATGAGAGGCCCCATCGAAGTAAGCCCAAGGCTTTGTATTGTCTGTGGCCTCTATTTGATTTAGCTGTATAGTCAGACCTTTTTTTTATTGTGGGAAGTGTGATAGGATGGAGAGACTTTGGGATGCAACTCTTTCAGGGAGGGGAGCTTTGTCTTGGAAGATTCTTTCATTTCGAGCCAACTACATGCCCCAATTGATGATTAGGAGAAGAGCTTTGAGATCTTTGAATCTCGGGTCATGGATCCAAGCTTCCTATGCCTGTTCCAAATTGGGACCTCCCCATTATAGTTTTGTTCGATACTTGTTGAAGCTTCAGTCCAAACTCTCGTTGTAAAGGGGTAAGAGATGAGCAGGTGATAGTTGTTTCATTTTCAAAGTGACAGAGGGGACATCTGTCAGGTCCTTCGAACTGCCTCTTTCTCAGGTTTTCCCAAGTTGGGACTTTTTCGTTTATGGCTGCCCAAAGGAAGATTTTGTCTTTTTGTGGGCATTTTAACTTCCAAAGTCCTCTCCACCGCCAATTTGGAATTTGTTGGAAAAGGTCTAGACTTAAGGCAATGTATCCAAGTTTTGGGGTATAGATTCTTGAAGGATCCTCTTGCCAAACCAGCTCGTCCTCCCTGTCTGTCCTCCAATTCTCCTTGAAGTAATTATTTTTTTTAGGTGAAACCCTACGTATTTTAGGCCTTATGAGAAATCTTGTATTGTAAAAGGAAAGAGCCTTCGATATATTTCTTCTTCCTCTCTTTCCATTTCTGAGAATGGGAGAGCATATTTTTGGAAGTTTATTTGCATACCTGTAGCCGAGCGAAAAAGGGAGAGAATTTTTGCTAGAACTTATGCATCCCACCTTCGACCACTGCAGAAGATGAGGACGTCATCCACAAAAAGTAGATGTGTGATTTTCAGACCAACGGTTAAATGTACTCCTTGGAAATCCCCTACTCTTACCGCATTTTCTATGGCCCTGCTCAGACCCTCGCCCACTAAGAGGAAGAGGAGTGGGGAGAGAGGACAGCCTTGGCAGAGACCTTTTTTAGAGGTGAAGAAGGGTGAGGCTACTCCATTGATGAGAATGGCAAAAGAAACCGAAGTGATGGAGGCCATTATCCATTTAATGAAAGTAACCTCGAACCTGAGGTGAGGGAGAAGGAGCCGGATGTAGGATTGATTTACCATGTCGAAGGCTTTGGAGAGATCAATCTTTAAGATGGTGCCCTTGGCTTTTGTGGTATTCAGGCTATGAACTCCATCCTGAGCGATCCCTATTGCTTCATGGATTTGAAAACCTTCAAGGAACCCAAACTGTTCTTTTGACATAGATTATGAGAGGAGGGGCTTCATCCGACGGGCTATAACTTTGGCTATGATTTTGTAGATGCAGTTACAGAGTGAGATGGGTCTAAAATCATCAAAGGAGAGAGGATCATTCACTTTAGGAATGAGGGCTATAAAGGTGGTGTTTAGTGGGCTATGTATTCTGCCATTTAATCTGGATTCCTCTATGACTTTGAGAATATCGCCTCCGATCAGATCAAAGAAGCCCAAATAAAATTCGATTGACCATCTGTCTAGGCCTGGGATTTTATCCTTTTGAAAGCTTTAACGGTGTCTTTGAGTTTGGCTTCAGTGAATTCTTCATATAGGTCTCGGTTCCCTTCCTCATCCACAAAGCTAGGAAAGTAGAGGTCCATTTTTATGATATCGGTTATGTTGTCCCTTCCATCCTCTTTGAATAATGTCTGGAAGTGTCTCTTTCCTAGATTTGCTAGCCCTTCAAAGGAGGTGACTGATTTGTCCTCCTGATCCTTTAGGCTCCAAATTGTGTTGGTAGTTTTTCGTCCTTTGGGAAAGGCATGGAATAATTTGGTGTTCTCGTCCCCATTCGCTAGCCAAATTGTCCTACTTTTAAGTCTCCAGGTTTCTTTTTGGTCTGCCATTATTTTCCTTCATCTTCCCTCTAGGTTCCTCAAATTTTCCTGTGAAGCTTCTGAGGAGAACCCAGATTCAGTCTTGATAAATTACCTCTAGCTGGTCCTCAATGCTTTTGATTTCTCTCTCTTCTTCTTTTTGTTTTGTTTTTATCCTAGGGAATGGCCAATTTTTTGATTTTTTTAAAATTATCCATGAATTAGATAGTTGTCGAAGTTCCAATAGTATCCTGTAAAGGGGTCTAGTTTGATTTTACCAACATTTGGAATCTTTCTTCCTTGAGCCAAGTGGAGTTGAATTTGAAGGGGGATGTCATATTTTTTGGGGGGGGCTTCAACTGGAAACCAGACTAGGGAGTGATCTGATTCCCCCTCACTTCCAATCCATTGGTGGTATTGGAAAGGAATCATCGACATCGATTCAGTGATCAAGAAGCGTTCTATTCTTTTGGCCACATGAGCCTCCCCAACTCTTAAATTCCTTCATGTGGGGAGCAATTTGACTGGTGCAATATCAATAAAGCCTCTAGAAGCCAAGAGATGGCTAAAAAAATCTACTTGGGGTTCTGGGTGTGCCGAGGAACCCCAACTTTCCGCTTCCCCTAAGGATAAGTTGAAGTCACCGCCAATTATTAGATTTTCCACCTTCAACAGCTCCTTGCTAAACATAATGTTCCAGAAAGGGATCATGTCTGTGTGTGGCCCATACAAGTTGATTATTTTGATCTCAAGTCCAAGTCCTTCTACTTGTACCTCAATCCCAAAATAAGAGTTAGAATCCCATGAGTTCAAGAGCTTTATACTTCTAGTGCACCAACAGACAACTACACCTCTCGATCTTCCTTGGGTGTCCAATCCCAGGAAAGCCCACCACAGGAAGATAGTAGAGAGTGATTTTGTGGTTGAAAGTTCGTCTGTTAGGGTTTCTTGGAAGAGAGCAACATTAGGTTGGTGCATAGTTACCAACCTCTTCAAAGCGGAATTTTTGTGGGGGATCGCTAAACCCCTGCAATTAAAAGAGAGGAGTTTCATGGAGGAACCCCTGCAAGGGATTTTGTTGCTCTAAGAGCCCCGAGGAGAGACCGTTGTCAGCCTGAAGAAATGTCCATTAGTGCATGGGATTTTGTTATGGAGAGATGGGAGGACCTACATTGGCCCTTTTTTTTTTTCAGTGGTTTCGGAGTAAGGCCAAGACCTCTGGGATCTGAGGTAGGGATAGAGATTGATCTGTTGTGGATGATCGAGTTCTCAGATCCCTTGGAGGAAGGTTCCTTTAAGGAACAGGAGGTTGGGGATTCATGAGGAGAGGTCGCCCAAGGGGAGAAATCATCCAACGAAGGTGAAGGGAGGGAGGAGGAGGTGAAATGGGGTTTTAAGGAGACAATGTTTGTGAGGGGGAGGATCTGGGGTGAAGGGATGCAGTCTTTTAAAAAAAAATTGAAAGCATTTAGCATACCATTTATAGGGAAAGGAAAAGAAAGAAACATACCGAAGAAGTGGTCAATCAAATGTTGAGGTGTTGTCTCCTGACTGCGATCTGGGTGCACCTCATCTCCAACTATCGAAACAAGAGCCAAAGCATCCTTGATTGACACCAGTTGTTCAGCTGTCGAAGAGACTGGGAGAGATTTCAAGGTGGGGGAATGGCTACCCACCGAGTTTGACACTGAAGAGGAGGATTTTCCCTCGGTGGCCTCCTGTCGCTCACAGCCTGGCCTGTTGGCTTCATGTGTAAGGTGTCTAGAATGCCCTCGAATAGATTTTTTGTAGTATATAACAATGTGGCCATATTCCTGGCATCTTCTGCAATGGAAGGGCACACCTTCATAATTTAGAATTTGAACCCTTGTATGCCCCAAATATTTTAGGTTGAGGTATTCTTGTAACCCATCCCTGATGTTTACAGAAACCAGGATTCTAGCCACTGCCATCTCACCTGAGTCTAAGAATCCCATATCTGTTGTTAGGTACTCTCCCAGAATATTTCCAATTGCTTGAAAACAACTTTCTAACCAAAGATGTGGAGGGAGTCCTAGTAGACGTACCCAGATCAGAATGGAGTCCAGTTTCTCACTAGCAGCATCAAAGGTGGGGTTCCAAAGATTCATTAGAACCGGGGAAGAGTTGATCGCCCAACTTTTTTGGAGTGCAGCCATGGCTTGAGAGGGATCTGTGAAGATAATCATAAACCAACCTTTGGAGAGGCAGAAGATATTGGGCGAAGAAATGGAATTCACGCCCTAGTTTGATGCAACCCAGGCTCTCAAGGTTTTTTCATTGAATTTTTGGCCATAGGATTTCCTGACTAGTGTTTTTGTGCCATTACAAAGACCCCGTCCATAGAAAGGTATTCACCTAGGATGAAGTTAGGGTCTTCTTTGGATGACCCTAGGCATTTGTTCTGATTCCTTCTTCTTGGCCCTGTGGTGCCTTTAGCTTTAGAATCTGAATCGTAGGGAGCACTTCGGCCTGAAGCCCCACTTTGGACAAAGTCCCAACCTTTGAGGTTGTAAGGGTGTATATTTGCGGAGGAAAAACCTCTCTCTGGCTCCGAGGGAGCATGACATAGGGAGAAGTCTTGATTCACATAGGGGAGGTAGAAATATGTAGAAAATTATTGGCCCAACACTTGGTCTTACACAACCCCAAATCTTGGGTCTTCAAAGATCACTTCCGGCAAAGTCTCGGGGTGAACCCCCAGTTCCCCCAGCCCCTTTCTAGGTGTCAAGTTTATCGTAGGATCCGGGAACGTCCAAGAGACTGTTGCTGGGGATGGTAGAGAGAATAAGTCACATTGGGCAGAAGAGAAAGAACCTTCAAAATCATGTGAGGGGAGCGCGTTGCTGGAGAGTGAGGTAGTAATGTGGCTAGAGGAGATGGGAGCCATTTGTGCCAAGAGTCTGTTGTCCGAATTTTATCTTCGAAGCCAAAAAGAAGAACCTGAAACTGAAGCTGGGAAGAATCATGTTACCCTAGAGAGCTATGAGAAGAATTCATTCTGGGGGACCGCAGAAGACGAAGAAGGAAGTAGAGTTCCCAGAGGGGTCGTTGTGGACAATTGTAACCAGGTGGAAGTTCGTGGGCTATCAAATGTCCCCATCTAGGGATAAGCTCACTCGAATCTGGTGACTAATCAACCTCATCCTCATAAGTAACCATAGGATCACCCTTTATGATTTTATAGGCCAACCACACCTTTGCGCCAAGACTGTTCACCAGCTGACCAAAACCTCTTCAGGAGAGTAGGGCGTCAGAAAGGGATCAAGAGGGTTTTGAGAAAAAAGTTAAACTTGGGCGTGAAGGATCTGTCCTATGGTCATGTTATGGAGTAGCTCATGACCGAAGGGTGCAGGCCATAGACCCCCCGACTCCTCAGAACTCTAAAGCCCCATTCTAAACCTCTTTTTGTCGAAAACACTCTCGTTTCTCATCCTTTACTGAGATCACCAGTTTGATAATTCTTATTTTCCTTTATATTATGATCGTTTGTCTATGTCATAAATTTATAAATTTATGTTTGGTATAAACAAACTAGTTGTGAATTAACATTATTAGTTGATCAAAAATCTTTCTAATATAGTATTTATATTAAACTTATAAGAGTCTATGTTTGTGACTACATGTTAATGTGACTTTCTTTGATTTTGAATTTGTCATTTAGGTATGGGGTATATTTTTCTCCTTGAGTTGATTCATAGGATTTGTATTTCCCTTTCCCCTTTAGTTTATTTCCATATTTGACTCCTCACATAGCCATGAGAATAAATAATTTATTTTTTTTAACAAAATAAAAACACCACAATAAATCTATGGAGAGATTACAGCCAAAAATTATTCAAAGGTGTTGAATTATATCAAATTTCTATGATATCTATGTGCTAGCAACCTAGCCTAATGATGTCCAAAGGAAAAAAGCCCCAGTACTTTTGAGGGGTATATATTCTACAAAACAATCCAGATAATCTAATAACCCCACAAAACATGAAAACTAACAAAAGGCATGTCTACTCTTCGCTTCTTCTAGTGTTGTGTTTCCTATTTTTGGAGTTGGCTGCTCAATTTACATTACATCATCAAGCTAGTGCATATTCCCACTTTAAAATAAATACTATGATTTGAATATAAGTATGGTAGACCTCCTTAACCTCCCTTAGAAGGGTTCCCTTGTGATGCACCATAAAAAAAACTTGGAATATCCTTATTTATAGTCACTTTACCTTGTATAAGACAACTAGATTTTTCCCGCACCTTTGGGTAGGCATTTAAATATTTAAGTATTGGACATCATGTTTGAGGGGAATAGTCTCTTTATCTTCAAACATCTTTTGATTTCTAGCAAGCCATACTTCTCAGACTATGTTAAGTGGAAGTTCTCTTGTCTTGGAAAATTTCTTCTTGTTACACCAGATTTTGAAGGCCTCTTCAAGACTTCCCCTTCCCAAATATTCCTAATCCCAGTTAATATTTCCACCTCTTTTCATACCTCCTTAGAGTATGAACATTCCATCATGAGATGAACTATAGATTCTTATGCTCGGTGATAATAGTAGCACCATCCTGGCCCTATAAAATTCCTCTTTTGATGAATATCCCATGCGGGAGCCTTGTTGTGTAATCTAAACCACATAAAAATCTTTTTTTTAGTGGGATTTTAATTTCCATATAATTTTCCACCACAATATATGTTGGTATTATCTTCCTTCTTCTGTTAGTGCTTTGTAGCCTAATCTTGGAACATAAGCTATAGTTGGATTCAAAGACCAAATCAATTGATCCTCTTCTTCCTTGAACTTAACATTGTTGCCTATCAAGAGATCTATGTATCTTTTCCATTCTTTTTCATAATTTGCCCCCAACCCAATTTCTTCCCATAATAACCCCTACTAGTGTCAAATAGTGGACCTTGTCACATTTGCAACTTGTCTAAGACTAACCATTATTCCTTAATTCATGAATCATTTGAAGGGGAGGTATATCCATGCCTTTTCTCCCTACCCAGGAGTCAAGGCCAATTTTCACTTTATTTAGTTTTCCAATTGTCCAAATCAATGAGTTTCCAACCAAGTGCAAATCATAGATAACAACTTTTCATATTATTGAGGTGTTATTTTTCTGTTTGAGGGGATTTATGATCAAATCCTCCACTGTATTATGGGTTATATACTTATCTCTTACTATCTAAATCCGCAAACATGTTCCTTGAATTAGCCTCCATACCTTTTTTGGAGCAAGATAATTTGAAAATATAAATGTATTTTTTAAGCCCCGTCCTCTAATGGATTTTGCTAATGACAAATTTTTTCAAGAGGCTAACACTAGTCCTTTATTTTTTTGGTCTCCAAACCAGATAAACTTGTAGCAAATTTTTCTAATGGTTTCTAGAACACCTTTTGGGACCTAGGAAAGTGATATCGAGTAGACTGGAATCACTTCTAGAACTACTTTTACCAAAACCAAATGACCTCCCCAAGACAACCATCTATTGCACTAGGTGTTTATTTTCTTCTCCACTTTAGTTATCAACCACTGCCAATCACATTTTTTATACTAATTTTTCTTTGAAAAAAACCTAGATACATCATACCCTATTCTATATCAATTATATTATAGGGAAAAAGCTAAGTAATAAAGTTTTTTTCCTGCTCAGATATCCCGCTAGAAAAAAGAGGATCGCAGAGCCAAAATATAAAACATATGAGGAAATAAAACACAAAAGATACACAATACAATATAGACACAAATATATGTGGTTCACCCAATATGGGCTATGTCCACCAAAGAAATTGTCAGTCCTTCCTTTTATTGTTATCCAACAAATGAAGTGATACAACCTACAACACACCCATTGTAACTTCATCTTCTTTTCTCACAATCTCCTCTCTTAGAAAAACAATATTCACTCTCATTTACCCACAGTACAATTCCCTCATACATAAAAGAGGGTTGCCTTCTAGGGAAAAAAACCCTAACATAACTTCTATTGAGTGAGATTGTTGTGGGTGGGATTTTCGGTTTTGATCAGAAAAGCCATAGTGTAGTCAATAGATTGTCGACGTTTCGGATCCAGATCAGGATCCATCTTAAAACCTAGGCTCTTTGTCCTGAAGATGGATCTTGATCTAGATCTGAAACGTCGACAATCTATTGACTACACTGTGGCTTTTCCGATCAAAACCGATAACTTCTATTGTTAGATCTGCAACCTAATGATGAACAGTTTAGATTGAATACAAAATTAACCCCCGCCAGGGAAGGGGCTCTAAAATATTGTCGCAGTACCCCCTGGATACAGATGTGGGGGGGGAAAGCCCCCCTACACCCCCTATTAAGAAATGGGATCTAAACATGGCTGAAACAAGACCTCTGAATCACAAAGATAATCAGGCTCCACAGCCAACATATCCCCCATAAGGTCATCATAATTTTTTTCATATGAACAACCAGTCTAGTTTCTTTGCAAAATAAATCCATGATACCCTTCACTAGTACATATGACCAAATTTGCAACGGTGTTTCATTGATATTGCCACACTTATCCGTCGCAATTTCCACGAAAGTCTAGATTTTTTTTCGTCGGAATAATTTCTTTGCAATATCCATGATCCAGGTGTGCATGGAAACATTGACAAAATTAGCTCTCCACATGTCACCACCTTCAATATTGGTTGACTCTATGCATCGTCGCAATTGAACGAAATGTTGTCGCAATAACAACGAAGAAATGTGGCAATTACGATGAAACTTTGTCACAATTGAGACGAAAAGTTATGCCAAGCCAATAACTTACGACGCAGCTGTTGAATGTGCGACGAAATCCCATCGCAACTTGCGACGAAAATCTGTGGTAATATCGACGAGTGCAATATCTCAAAACCAGATTTACAACGCACATGTTGTATATGCGATGAAAATTCGTGGCAAATTGCGACAATGACTTTAGGTTTAAAAAAAAAAAATTACATGAAATATGGTATTACCATATTACATTGTAATATGGTATACCATATTGTATGCCATATTACAATGTATATTCACATTTAGTTATTGTGGACAATGTAGTCGTCACACTGGTGGATTTAGTGGCTCTCATAGCCTACCATAAGGCAAGTAAGAGGTCATTAAAAAAACCACCCCATTGCCCAATATAATTATTTCAACTAATTCCCAATTCATTGTCCAAGGACAAAGCATTCACAACCATGGTGTTGTCAATGACTACGTGGAATTTCATCTTCAAGGTTGTTCACAAGGTAATGAAATCTCTCTTAATCGATTTCCTATTGATATTGCAGATTATGAATATGTTGTCCATGATAATTTGAAATGACATACCTTATTATGATATTTCATCAGTGTTATTTCATTTTGTATGTTATTAAGACAAGTTAAGGAGGCTTGGGAAACCCATGGTTAGATTTACGAAGCCATGTGTAACTTGACCAAAGGATTTTC
>ML776882.1:1684741-1697833 GCA_009831015.1 Picea engelmannii
GTAAATATTATATGTTGTTCATATTATATGTTCAAGAGTAAATTAGAGTAATCAAGGTGAGATACATAGCATTCAACAATCTCTTGAAAAATCTCTATGACAAGGGTGACTCCACAATGTTTATTAATGAGAAGATGAGTTCCGTCCTATTGTACAAAGCCCCAATGATAAGGAGAGGGATGAGGAGTGATGGAAAATGCGATTATTTTGGTTACAACTGTCAAGGATTATAGTGGCAAGTTGGTCTTTGATCTAACAATTATGAGTAAAAAGGAGACTTAGAGTGGGGAACAAATTTCATTCGTCATTATGATGACACTGGCATGACATTGGAAAAAGGCATGAGTTGACATAAACCGACCAAGAGTGAACATGAGCAAGAGAGGAAACACACTCTAATATAGGGTTATCACAAGAATAAATGTAACATATGGCAACTTGGAGGTAAGGTGAGCGTAACAAATGGCATTCATTGTTCTAGGATTTATGTAGTCATTAAGGCGCCATACACTAGTCAAGGACATAGCATGAGTCCCATGTGACATAAGATAATCTGGAGAGTGTGAGCATAATAGGCATCATAAACTAGTAATATAGAGTCATCAAAAGCACAAAAACAACACATGGTAGCCTAGATTTGGTGCAGGAATGAGAGGTGGCATGCATCAATGGGGTATTTTATGCAAGTGTAGAAGGCGACATGAGTCAACCTAAGTTCAATGCAAGCGTAGAGGTGAAAAATACCAATGGTTCCAGTGGACGAGAGAGGATCAAAGGAAGATACGATGTCACCATTGGGAGGGGCTCCATAGTTGCAAGCTTTGGAATGTGACCATTAAGGGGGAAATCTTTGAAAACTGACCAAAGAAGTGATAGTTATTCCTAACTAGGTTGAGGTTATCTCAAGTAGGGTCTTTATTGAGATAATGACCTATAAGGGACCCATCTATATTATGACCAAATATAAATGGATAAAAAGGGGTGTAAGGAAGAAAAGATAAGGAGGAGAGGCAATACTTTCCCCAAACATTTGAAGGACTAGGAAAAGAGGAAGAGTATGTAGGAGAGCATGGAACACTAGGAGAGGAAGAAGACAAGGAGAGGACTAGGTAATATTGGGTGCTACCAGGTAAGAAGTGGCTAGATTTGATAATGGGAAGTCTAAGCTAGCCCAAAAAAACTCCCAATTAGAGTAAATATTATATGTTGTGCATATTATATGTTCAAGAGTAAATTAGAGTAATCAAGGTGAGATACATAGCATTCAACAATCTCTTGAAAAATTCCTATGACAAGGGTGACTCCACAATGTTTATTAATGAGAAGATGAGTTCTGTCCTATTGTACAAAGCCCCAATGATAAGGAGAGGGGTGAGGAGTGATGGAAAATGCGATTATTTTGGTTACAATTGTCAAGGATTATAGTGGCAAATTGGTCTTTGATCTAAGAATTATGAGTAAAAAGGAGACTTAGAGAGGGGAATAAATTTCATTCGTCATTATGAGTAATGAGGGATCTTTTTCAATAGAGTTTGTAATAGGGACTATTTTTTGTTGGGGAGAAGTGTCAAAATATTGGTGTACCCTAGGATCATCAAGGGATTTTTCATCTATGTACAAGGATTTGGATGTGAATTATTATTGTAAGAATAAGCATTTTGTAGTAGTGTCCTTTGGAGCCTTATAGTACTTGCACTAACATGTGGGATGAGAGGAGGAGTCTAGATTATTGGGATTAGCTTCATGCATTGTTTAATAGGAACTAGTATTTGGACTAGGGATAACAATAAGGTTAGGATTATGGAAATGAATGGAGTGAGGGATCTTTTCTAATTTATTTTCCACAATGAGGATATGGATCATAAAGACTTTGTATATGGGGGTTCTCTAAAATAGTTATACTTCTTTATAAAAAAAACTACAAGTAAACCAAAATCTCGTCAAATGGATTTTGGGTCTCATCTCCTCGAATTTTGTATTTTCATAAACAAATCCCCCTCTAGTCCCTTTCATCCCTCTCGTGGTATTAGACAGGGTGACCCTCTCTGACATTTTCTCTTCATTCTCATGGACAAATGCCTAGGAAGAAGCCTTCGTGCGGTGGTTGATAATCACAAAATTCAAGGTCTCTCTCTCCACAATTCTTTGGACCCTATAACTCATAACCAGTTCGTGGATGCCACTTTGTTAATGGGAACCCCCTCCACCCGCGAATCATGGGCCTTCAAGCAAGTCCTTGATAACTTTATGTATGTTTCTGACACCTCCATCAACCATCTTAAGTCCCAGATCCTCTTTTTCAACACTGCGCTCTCTGTGCAATTCCATATCACACGCATCCTTGGCTTCTCAAGAATCTCCCTTCTGACTAAATATCTATGAGTTCCCTTGCTCACTTCTAGTGCCTGAAATAGATCCTGGGAAGACCTTCTCTCTAGACTTAATAAAAAGCTTTCAAGTTGGACCTTCATATCCCTTAATATCGTTTTTCGGTTAGTCCTTCTCAAATCTGTTTTACAAGCTATCCCCTTATATCTCTTCTTAGCTCTAGCAATCCCAAAAAGAATCCTTAAATTTGTTAAAACTATTCAAAGAAACTTCCTTTGGAAGGAAGACAAATCCTCCAAGAGGTGGGCTTTGGTAGCCTAGAGCACCATCTGTCTTCCAAAATCTAATGGAGAATTAGGCATCTAAGATCCCGAACTTCTCAACAAAACTATAGGAGCCAAAACCTCATGGAGATGGATTCAAAAGAAAGATGAACCTTGGAGCATATTGTGGAAACATAAATATGTTTCCCAAATAGATGGTCAAGATCTCATCAGAATGATAGGCAACTTTGCAGGCTCCCTAATCTGGAACTCAATTTGGAAAAATAGATGGTTAACTCAACAACATAGCTTCTGGGAAATCCATAATGGTCACTCAATCCTATTTTGGGAAGACTCATGGAAACAACTTCCAACTCTTTAGGCCAACTAGCATATCACTCTTATAAGACTCATTCTCCAATCCACTTTAGGCCACCAAGTGAAAAAACTACTAGGAATTAGCCCATGCCCACATGGATTGTTGACTTTGGCATATTGACCCTGATCATATCCCAACTCCAGATTATGTTACAGTGTCTCACTCAATGAAAAATCAAATTTCCCATGCTTCCTGACAAGCTAAGATGAGGCCTCAGACCTGCAGGTACATGTGCCATCAAATAAGCCTATCATCTGGTTGCTTAGCACCACATTCTTCTTAAGGAGGGCATCTAGAAAAAAATATGAAGCATCAACCATTGGCCAAACATTTCTATCTTTCTCTGGAAATTAGCGCATCAAAAGATTCTTATGTGGGACCACTTCTGCAAAGAGTTTTTGCTGGACCCAGTTTCTGCATCCTATGCTCTCAGCACGATGAAACCATGGAACACATCCTCAACACCTGTCCCTTCAAAAACTCTCCTTGGGACCAAGGGGAAATGGCTCTATGGCAATCAAATCGTAATAGGAACTCTGTCATATCCACCATCGCCTCTTGGTGTGACAATTCCTTTGTTAATCCAATGCTCAATCACATATGGGTTCTCCTTCCTGGCTTTATCCTATGGGAAATATGGAAGGAGCATAATCGTCAAATATTCAAATAGAAAGCCCAACCTAAAGAGTTCATTTGGAAAAGATTAAGTAAAAATTAGTGGAGACCATTTCTAAAGAAACCTAGAGTCCATATGATCTCTCTTGCTTTGTTCTGGAACATCGCCTTGTGTCCCTCTCGTTGCCTTTAATCCATGTTTCATATCTCCATCTCCTTGTCTATTCTCCCAAGTCTTCCATCCCCTCCTCCTGGTCCCCTACCCAACTAATATGTTTTAATCTTAATTTCGATGGTGCTTGAAAAGGAAACCCATGGCCGGCCAGTTATGGAGGAATGTTTAGAGATAACAGAGGTCATATTCTTCATATCTATTGTGGCAACCTTGGCATTACTTCCAACAATGCAACAGAGCTTTGGGATCTTATAAAAGGTCTGCAAGTTGCTCATCAACATCACTTTCATCCCCTCATCACTAAGGGTGATTCTCAACTCATCATCAATATGTTAACCAAGCTTCAATGGGGCTCTTTGGCCTCCAAGCTCACAACGAAGTGGAGATTGGAATCCTTGATGGAACTCACGGGCTCCCTTGCCTCCTCTTTCCCAGGTTTGGCTCTGTCACATGTTAAAATAATAACTAATAAAGTGGTTGACCTTCTAGCCAATGTGGGCCTAAACAACCACTGGAATGTCCTATGGGAAAACCTTCTATATGCTCCCTGGAAGCAGTACTATATTTCATTAGTTGAAGCTGATCTCATGTCCTTGGATGGGGTTTCTTCCAGTTCACTTGATCATTGCAGTGGTACAAATGAAAATACCGACCACCCTTGTCGACAGATGGCTCCAGCCTGCCCCTTGTGTCACGCTACAAGCTCTTCAAATGACGTTTATCACCTCCCTCCCAGTCATGTCGATGTGGTATCGCACGCTAGAGCTTTAGTGGGCTTTCAAGTTCCTTTTTCGGATGAGGATGGTCTCATTACAACATTGCCTCTGCATGATGGTATCTCGATGACACTCTGTTTCAGACTCAATAATGGATTTGGTCCTTCGACGGGAGACTAACCCTCACAATGTCATGATGAAGAGGTTCCCTCTTCGGATCATCAATGCCCAGCTTACAGAGACATGTTTGTGGTTCATTTGGGCAATAAATGGAGAGCATGGGCAAGTGATCTCCAAAATCCTGAGCTTGTTTTTTTCTAAGCCTCCTGCTCTCTTCCTTCACTGTCAGTTTTTTCTTACCCTCTCTACAGTTAACCCTTCTCTTGCCCCTTTTGATTTTTCCATAGCTCCATGAGGAAGACGACCCTCTCAATCATCCTCTACCTAGACCCCATAACCCCCCTATGTTCATCCAACTCGGGCTACGAAAGGAACAAAGGAAGTGGTTGAAACCTATGCAGAGTTCATCTCGGATGCAGACAAAGGAAGAATGGTCAAGCTGGAAGAAGAAGTTTGGAAACTAAGAGAGTTCCATGATGATGAGGAGGATGAAGCTCAAATTGGTATTTTGATTCTAGATTTGGGTTACTCTCGCTCTCACAATTAAGTTTTTTTCCAGATCCTTGAATTATATTGGGAAACCAAGACTTTGGTTGCCCTGGGAATGCTCCCCAAGGAGCAAGATTTTAGACAACTGAAAGCTCACCAAGAGGCTCTAGAGATTCAGACTGCTTACTTTGTTGAAGTCATCACTTGGTTAACTAATCGACAAGGAGGCAATTTCGTCCCCCCTGGGCGCAACTATGTTAAGGCCGAAGGTTCCAAGGCTTCTATTGGTCGCAAGGCGATGGACCTTACAGGCTCCCAAGTTCCTAATGTCAAACGATTTCGGGTTCTACTTCTTTTCTTGTCATGTTTGGACATCTAGGCTTCTAGTTTTCAGTTTTTTCAGTACAGACTTATAAATCCTATGAGGCAAAATAGCTTAAAACAACTTAAAGCCTGGTTTCCTCACTGGGGAAAACTCACTTTTTTTATTTTTGTCCTCAAGACCCAAAGACTATCATAGTCTATGGACGCCTGCATCTACTGTATATCTTTTTGTACTCTATGTTGATATGAATATAAGTCTTTTATTTACCAAAAAAAAATGGTATTAACTAATTATTCTTTTTTCTTATTTAGAAAGAGAAGGAAAATACAAAATACAAAATTTGTATCTCTACCTTTACCTTGTGACCAAGCCAAAGATCTACCCATGTAGTTTTATGCATACAATTGCTTTTTTCTAAGACAACATGGTTTTTAACTTAGACTTTGAGTGTAAAAAACCATTAATGCAAATCTTTACCTCTAACTATAAGTGTGTTTTGAATTCTCTAAATTTCCCAAAATAACATATGGTTTTTAACTTAGACTTTGAGTGTAAAAAACCATTAATACAAATCGGTATCTCAGATATAGGTGTATTTTGAATTCTCTAAATTTCCCAAAAAAAAAACATAGTAGAATTAAAAAAAATATGTACTTATTTTAATTAACTTAGTCATTTAAAAATAAAATAAATATTATAATTTTTATGAAAATTGTTTAATTATTTTATCTTTTAATTTATTTCAATCATATATTATTCGACTGTGGTCAAATTTTTATTAATTTTAATTTTACTTTATATTTATATAATTAAATTACTCCATTTTTATATTCCCCTATCATATATATATACCTCAAACTTACAAATTACAAACCAAAAATATGTAAACCAAATCAAATAAACATATACTTACATAAATTTAACAATTATACATAATCATACAACTTTATAATTCAGTCACAAAACTAGTGGTTATAGTTAATATTTTCCTCACATGTGACTTCTTTCTTTAGTTTGACTTTCTAGAAATTTAGCAATTTAACTAATTCTAATGAAAATGCCACAAAACTAGTGGTTATAGTTAATATTTTCCTCACACGTGACTTCTTTTCTTAGTTTGACTTTCTATAAATTTAGGAACTTAACTAATTCTAGTGGAAATGCAAAATTACTTTTGCAAGTTGTTTTTTCTCACATGAGAGTGCTCTTTATCTTTAATTCTTAAGAATTTATGAAAAAAGGTAAAGAATACTTGCTATGAGATTTGTGCCAATAGTAAGTTTGGTACAGTTTAAATATAAAATATTTGACCAAGTTTGACATGCTTCAAAATTTTCAATTTTTGTTTTAAATTATTATATGGATATTTTGATAGTATTTATAAATAAATGGATTTATTATTTTATATTATAAACTTTATTTGTTTATTTTATTTTTAATGTGGTTATGAAAAATTATTTAAACATAAAATTTATCATAGAATTGAATTGATTTTTTTTAATTTTTAATTTTTATTTATAAATTATTTTTATTTTAAAAATTATTATAAATAATTAAAAAAACTTATTGTGATATACTATTTTGTATTTTTTAATTATATAATGATTTCACTTTAAAATCATTATAAATAAATAATAAAGATAAAAAAAATCTTAACAATAAATAATAAATTTATAAATATATACATTTTATTTATTGCCAATATATATCAACATTACATTCTGAATTTATGTTCTAAATCTGCAATAGTGTGTGTTAAGATATATTTTATTTTTTCACCATATGAGTCAATAATGTTGTTTTACTTTTCACTTCATACATTTTCCACATTTTTGTGTGGCTGAATGGAATTAGAACATTTGGCCTATGTTGCTAGTTAAGTCTTAGGGAGAACCATCCAATGTTTAGCTTTATTCCACATGGCCATGACACCTACAACTCAGCCAAATCCAAATCCCACTCCCAACCAGAATGCACTGAATGAGATTTTTTCATTTAGATGAGTGGCCCATCCCACTTCACTACTAATGTCTATCGCATTTTTTTGTTCTGTTCTTTCTCTTTAGCTTGCATGCTTGTAAAGACATACCACATAAGCATCTGTTCATTTGAAATGAAGTTACATTGAAAATGCCAAATTGTGTTCCTTTTGAGATTGACCCACAAAAATGGTTGAACTAAATATTTAGTGATGACAACATGGTTAATTTAGAAAGATTGTGTAGAATTCCCCTATCGTATATATACCTCAAACTTACAAATTAAAAACCAAAAATATATAAACCAAATCAAATAAACATATACTTACATAAATTTAACAATTATACATTATGATACAATTTTATAATTCAGTGATTAATTCCGTCACATACATATTGACTTCTTTCTTAGTTTGACTTTCTATAAATTTACCAATTTAGCTAATTCTAATGAAAATACAAAGTTACTTTTGCAAGTTGTTTTTTCTCACATGAGAGTGCTTTTATCTTTGACTCATAAGAAAGCACTATTTCTAAAAAAGGTAAAGAATACTTGCTATGGTATTTGTGTCAATGGTAATATTTGTAAATTTCAAACATAAATATTTGACCTAATTCAAAATTGTCAATTTTTGTTTTAAATTATTATATGGATATTTTGATAGTATTTATAAATAAATTTATTCATTATTTTATGTTATACATTTTATTTTATTTGTTTATTGTAATTATGAAAACTTATTTAAACATAAAATTTATCGTATAAATGAATTTAAATTTTTTATTCATTACTTCCTATTTTTATGACTTGTTATTTTTTATTTGTAAAATATTTTTATTTTAAAAATATTATTATAAATAATTAACAAAATTTATAAAATTGTGATATACTATATTGTATCTTTTAACTGTATAATGATTTCACTTTAAAATCACTATAAATAAATAACAAAGATAAAAAAAATTCAACAATAAATAATAAATTTATAAATATATACATTTTATTTATTGCCATATACATATCGACTTTACATTCTGAATCTATGTTTTAAATCTGCAATAGTGTGTGTTAAGATATATTTTATTCTTTCACTAAATGAGTCAACAATGTCCATGATTGTTTTACTTTTCACTTCATACATTTTCAACATTTTTGGGTGGCTGAGTGGGATTAGAACCTTTGGCTTATGTTGCAGCTAAGTCTTAGGGGGAATCATCCAACGCTTAGCTTTATCCCACATGGCCATGACACCCACAACTCCGCCAAATCCAAAGCCTACTCCCAACCACAATGCACTGAATGAGATTTTTTCACTTAGATGACTCGCCCAACCAGCTTCACTACTAGGGCCTACCACATGGCCTACCACATTTTTTGTCCTCTTCTTTCTATTTAGCTTGCACGCTTGTAAAGGCATACCACATAAGCATTTGTTCTTTTGAAATGAAGTTACATTGAAAGTGTCAAATTGTGTTCCTTTTGGGATTGGTCCACAAAGATTGTTGAAAGAAATATTTAGTGATGACAACTTGGTTAATTTAGAAAGACTTTGTGGAATTCCTCCACTCAAAATATTTTTTGCTAAGTCCAACTGCTCCAAGGTAGATATCTCACTGAGAGATATAGGGATTTTGCCTTCAAATTGATTCCAAGATAAATTTAGCAATCTTAGGCTCCTTAGAGCTCCCATATTTGTAGGTATTTCTCCGTTAAGATTATTGCTAGACAAATCAAATATTGTGTTTGTAGCAAGCACATATGTCAAAGTATACTCMCTTCCYTTRATGACAATCATCAYATCCTCRTATAGTTTGTTAAGATTGACATTGGAAGAACCATTGATCCTAAATCCTTGAAGTCTCTCAAGATTGGAAGGTATCATTCCACTAAATTTATTGTTAGACAAATCCAACACCTGCAACTTGGTGAAATTTGTGATCCATTGAGGAACATTACCATAAAACTTATTATAGCCAATGCTTAAAACTCTTAACTCTTTCAAAGAAGTGAGATGCTTAGGAAGCTCACCTGTCAATGCATTTTTCCTAAAATCCAACAACTGAAGTTGGGTACAGCGAGCCAAAGACGCTGGTAGAATCCCCTTGAAGCTATTAGAATAAGCAGAGAGAATTTTTATAGAAATTGGAAAGTCTATGTCTAGATTTCCACTTAATTTATTCTCAGACACCTTCAATCTTTGTAGAGCAAGGCACTTATTTAAAGAGGGTGGTATTGTTCCAAACAATAAATTGTTACTTAATATCAAAACCCTCATGAGCTTGCAATTGCCTAAAGAGTTGGGGATCTTTCCATTTAACCTATTTCCTGCCAAATTCAAGTGCTGTAGGGCCACACATTTTCCCATATGCTTAGGAATTGTACCTGTGAGATTGTTGGAATTGAGATAAAGGTGTTCAAGCTTGCTCAAATTGGCAATGCCCTCAGGAATTGTACCTGTAAGATTGTTGACACGTAAGTAAAGACGTTCAAGCTTACTCAAACTAACAATGCCGTCTGGTATGCCACCTGTTAACCTGTTTCCAGCAAGATTTAGTAAGACCAATTGAGTCAAATTGGCAATGGTCATTGGCAGGGAGCCCTGAATTTTATTGGATCCTAAATCAATCCATGAGAGTTTGCTGCAGTTTCCTATTTCAAAAGGAAGAACGCCAGAAATATTACCTGGGCCATAAATAGAAAGCTGAACAAGCTCTCTCAAATTACCCAATTCCCCTGGTATACTCCCTGACAATGTTGGGTTATCCGCCAAAAAAAGAACAGCAAGGGAAGTACAGTTTCCCAGAGATGGAGGAATGGTATTTCCCAAATTGTTTGAATGTAGATATAAGTACTCTAATTTCTGCAGCAACCCTAGTTCAGACGGAATTCTTCCAGTCAAACTGTTTTTAGAAAAGGCGACATACCGTAGTTGAGTACAATTGCCGAATATTGGAGGGATGCGGCCACTTAGTGAGTTCCCTTCAAAGTAAAGGTAAGATAGATTTCGGATTAGACCCAACTCTGAAGGGATTGGACCAGTAAACTTGTTGTATCCAATGGCCAAACTTTGGAGAGAAGTGCAGTTCCTCAGAGCCGGAGGGATGTGGCCACTTAGTGAGTTGTAATCCAAATAAAGAGAAGATAGACTTCTCATTATACCCAAAGCTGAAGGGATTGGACCAGTGAGATTGTTATATTGAATGGACAACTGCTGGAGAGACGTGCAGTTGCTCAAAGAAGCTGGAATACTTCCACTCAGACGATTGTGGACCAAGCGGAGATATTCCAAGTTCGCTAGACGACCGAATTCTGTTGGAATAGTCCCTGTCAAACTGTTCGCTGAAAGTCTGATCCATTGAAGGTGTGTACAATTACACAATGATTTTGGAATAGTACCTTGGAGCAGATTAAAGCTGAGGTCAACTATTTCCAGCGCTGGAAGCTGTCCAATTTCTGGTGGAATTTTTCCTTTCAAATTATTATCAGAAAGATTTATTTTGTGCAAATACGAAAGGCTACCAAGAGATGAAGAAAGACTGCCTTCCAGTCCTAATCCAGGTAGTATTACGGAAACCACTCTTTTAGTTTGCTTGCTACAAAAAATACCATACCAAGAGCATACCTTCTTTGAGCTTTCCGCGGTCCAGTTGAGCAGCGATCTATGTGGATCGAATTTGATCTTCTTTTTGAAGGACAAGAGAGCCTCAACGTCCGAGGATGCCAAATTAGCTTCCAGTAGCTTGCCTTCAACTTTGTTCAAAACAAAACCACTGGGCTGAGCAGCTATTGTGGCTGCCATGATGACAAACCAGACCAACATGAACATAGCAGCTTTTTCCATTTCTCTCCCCTTAGTGCCCTACTGCAATGTCCTTAATGCCTTGGCTATATGTACCGTTCTCTGCTAAGATACGTGTCCATAAATACAACCATACAGCAAAGTCAGTGGAAGATGTAGAGCAAGTTCCAAAGCCGGCAGGTAAGATTAAAAACAAATGAAGACAAAGAGCCGAATTGAAAGGTAGGATTAAAAACAAATAAAGACAAAGCGCCGAATTGAATTGGAAATTTGTGTTGAATTGGAAATTGACTACTTTTATGTCGTTTATTATTGGAAATGTAGGCGCCACGCACCCTTGAAATTCAGTCAAATATGGCATATTTGAAAAAGATAAAACGTTTAATCAACTCAATTGATTAAGAAAAAAAATACAAAAGATAAAACGTTTAATCAACGTAATTGACTAAGAAAAAAAACACAAAAAATAAAACTCAACGTAATTGACTAAGAAAAAAAACATAAAGGATAAAACATTTAATGAACATAATTAACCAAGCAAAAAAAACACAAAAAATAAAACGTTTAATGAACACAATTGACTAAACTAAATTATCTTCCCTTTGTTTTATTTCCTATCTCAAAATTGTGAATGTGGGCGGATATACATCCTCTATTCGTTAGTTTTAAAAATATCATTGACTACTTTTATGTCGTTTATTATTGGAAATGCAGGGGCCATGCACCCTTGAAATTCAATCAAATATGGCATATTTGAAGTTCTGTACAATTAAAATTGAAATGGAAAACTATTTATTATTTTTATCAAATATTTGCAATTCATCATTATAATAAATTTTAGTTTTTAAATTTATATTTAAATTTTATAAAAATAAAATTATGTAGACTTTTGTTAGGGTTCATGAATTATATTTCAATTACTTTCACCCCGTCAAACATAATCATACTATATTGACAAAAAATTACATAATTTTATTTTTATATTTTTTATAAAATTTAAATATAAATGAAATAACTTAAATTCTGAATTTTATAAAATTTATAGAAGTTTTAGTGGGAAAGAAATCGCCTTAAACGTATCAAATGGTATCATTTGTGTCGGCCACTAACATTCAAATGGTATCAAGCCAAACTTTAATTTTAGGACTTGGACTTTTGGGTAAGAATGCTATATGAAATTTATATAACTAAGATCTGTTCCTTTCAAGTCATGGAGATACTTATATAACTAATATCTATCTATTCCTTTCAAGTCATGGAGATACTTAATGAATATGCATTATTAAAAATGTTTTTAAAATTACATGGTGTGATTTGATTGGTTTTTTATTAACTATTTATTGAAAAAAAAGCCATGACTAACTTAGGGTTGTTCATGAAGAGCCTCCATTGCAACCGATTGGACTTGGCTGGTGTCATTTTTTGAACGGAAAATTGGTTTCTGGTGCAACAAATGGTTGTCTCTGGGGGGACGTCTCATCTTAGTCAAATCGGTCCTTCAAAGCTTGGCTGTTTACTGGATGCTTCTGGAACGGATCCCTGCCAAAATCACTACTCTGCTCTGCAGATTATCTTTTAACTTCTTGTGGAATGACCATGCTGGGAATAGGCGTTTTCATCTTTGTCGATGGCAGACGCTCTCTAGGCCAAAAAGGGAGGGTGGATGGGGACTAAAAAATCTATGCATCTTCAATAAGGCATTATTGGCATGCTCCTTTTGGAGAGCTATTTCCACCGACAACATATGGCAACAGATTATCAAGGAAAAATATTTTGGAAACAAACCCTTCTCCATTTGGCTTCGGAAACCTTATCTTATACAGAACTGGGCCTCTCCCTTCTGGAAGGGTTTGGTATCATCCTCACAGGTTATACTGCATTGGTTACGCTGGAGTCCGGGTTC
>ML776882.1:1712366-1722462 GCA_009831015.1 Picea engelmannii
ACCGATAGCATCAGGCGCATCTTCATCAAGCGGCCACTTTGGAGGCACCTCGCCTTTCAAGGTACATGTTAATTTTGATATTCCCGTATTTGAAGGTCAAATAGATGCAGATGCCCTAGAAAAATGGTTAAATCTGCTAGTAGGTTATTTCTCTGTCCACAATTTTTCAGACAACGAAAAGATCACCTTCGCACTCCTTAAGGCTCTCCCCCATGTCAAACATTGGTGTGAAACTTACTGGGAGCAGAGTTCCACAGAGGAGTCTGGAATATATGGGGCCGAGCCCACTTGGGATTTTTTTGTGGAATGTTGAATTTTGAAATGTTGAAATGTTGAAATGTTGAATTTTTAAAGTTAAATAGAAAGTTATACATAAGATATGTAGCATTTAGTAAAGAATGTTATATTTATATGAAATGTTGAATTTTTAAAGTTAAATAGAAAGTTATACATGAAATATGTAGCATTTAGGAAAGAACTATATATATAATTTTATTTTATTTTGAGTGATTGTCATGATAAAGATCATTTTAGTTGATTGGTTGGTTTAGTTTAATAATGTATAATAAGTAAAATTTACTATTGATGACAAATTTATAAGATAAAATAATAAAAATATTTAGTTGTTATTATTTTGTATTTTTTTGTAATTTTTTTTTCATGGAAAAGAGGATAATTGTATTCATACTGAGAGATAAAATTACAAATTTGCATTTTGTAGCGCTTCTATGAGCACAACACCGCTTGTGTGTATAATGAAACAAAGAGTGTAGGTCCTTACTATGCCAAGAAAAGATGCCTTGAAAGAGGCTTTATAAATGCAAAATAATGGCGAAATATTTACATCACCCAGAACAAGGTGTTAAAGTATAAACTGTCTGTATTAACTAAGTTGTCTGTTTAGTTCCACCGAAGTGCTTAAATTACAAACTGGTGAAAATGTTGATAAATTTTGCTTGCAAAAGATCAAATGATAAAAGGACTCCCTGTGTCCAAAATTCTTTATCCAATTGGTTGTTTTATAGGTAAGAAATAGAATCATTCCTGTTGCAGATCCGATGCATCTATAAAAGGACGGTGGTATAAGGCATGAATTTTGTCTTCCTTGAATTCTGTGATGTGCCACTGACCTAGAGCTAGAGGAAGCCATGCTTTTGATAGTGCGTTCACTACCATGTTCCTGTTCCTGTAGACATGGGAGATAATCACTGTGTCAAAATCTTCCAGTAAACGAAGGATGTCCTCCAAAATAGGGAGAAGGAAAATGTTGGGGCACTGCTGGAGTTTTCTTGCCCAATTGATGGCATTCATAGAGTCGCCAAAGATTTGGATATGAAGTAATTCTTTTTCTTTTGCAAAGAGGAGTAGTAGTTTCAAAGTCAGTAGCTCAGCATAGTTATTCGTTCTCTGTCCCAGCCCCAATTTTATATGAAAGGAATGGTTTTCGAATTGATGGATTACTATTCCACCACCATAGGTTTGATTATGAGAGGCCCCATCGAAGTAAGCCCAAGGCTTTGTATTGTCTATGGCCTCTGTTTGATTCAGCTGTATAGTCAGACCTTTTTTTTATTGTGGGAAGTGTGATAGGATGGAGAGACTTTGGGATGCAACTCTTTCAGGGAGGGGAGCTTTGTCTTGGAATATTCTTGCATTTCAAGCCAGCTACATGCCCCAATTGATTATTAGGGGAAGAGCTTTGAGATCTTTGAATCTTGGGTCATGGATCCAAGCTTCCCATGCTTGTTCCAAATTGGGACCTCCTCATTATAGTTTTGTTCGATACTTGTTGAAGCTTCAGTCCAAACTCTCGTTGTAAAGGGGCAGGAGATGAGCAGGTGATAGTTGTTTCATTTTCAAAGTGACAGAAAGGACATCTGCCAGGTCCTTCGAACAACCTCTTTCTCGGGTTTTCCCAGGTTGGGACTTTTTCGTTTATGGCTACCCAAAGGAAGATTTTGGCTTTTTGTGGGCATTTTAACTTCAAAAGTCCTCGCCACTGCCAATTTGGAATTTGTTGGAAAAGGTCTAGACTTAAGGCAATGTATCCAAGTTTTGGGGTATAGATTCCTGAAGGATCCTTTTGCCAAACCACCTCGTCCTCCCTGTCTGACCTCCAATTCTCCTTGAGGTAATTATTTTTTTTTAGGTGAAACCCTACGTATTTTAGGCCTTATGAGAAATCCTGTATTGTAAAAGGAAAGAGCCTTCGATATATTTCTTCTTCCTCTCTTTCCATTTCTGAGAATGGGAGAGCATATTTTTGGAAGTTTATTTGCATACCTGTAGCCGAGCGAAAAAGGTAGAGAATTTTTGATAGAACTTATGCATCCCACCTTTGACCACTATAGAAGATGAGGACATCATCCACAAAAAGTAGATGTGTGATTTTCAGACCAAGGGTTAAATGTGTTCCTTGGAAATCCCCTACTCTTACCGCATTTTCTATGGCCCTGCTCAGACCCTCCACCACTAAGAGGAAGAGGAGTGGGGAGAGAGGACAGCCTTGGCATAGACCTTTTTTAGAGGTGAAGAAGGGTGAGGCTATTCCATTGATGAGAATTGCAAAAGAAACCGAAGTGATGGAGGCCATTATCCATTTAATGAAAGTAACCTCGAACCTGAGGTGAGTGAGAAGGAGCCGGATGTAGGATTGATTTACCCTGTCGAAGGCTTTGGAGAGATCAATCTTTAAGATGGTGCCCTTGGCTTTTGTGGTCTTCGGGCAATGAACTCCATCCTGAGAAATCCCTATTGCTTCATAGATTTGACAACCTTCAAGGAACCCAAACTGTTCTTTTGACATAGATGATGAGAGGAGGGGCTTCATCCGACGGGCTATAGCTTTGGCTATGATTTTGTAGATGCAGTTACAGAGTGAGATGGGTCTAAAATCATCAAAGGAGAGAGGATCATTCACTTTGGGAATGAGGGCTATAAAGGTGGTGTTTAGTGGGCTATATATTCTGCCATTTAATTTGGATTCCTCTATGACTTTGAGAATATCGCCTCCAATCAGATCAAAGAAGCCCAAATAAAATTCGATTGACCATCTGTCTAGGCCTGGGATTTTATCTTTTTGAAAGCTTTGAAGGGTGTCTTTGAGTTCGGCTTCAGTGAATTCTTCATATATGTCTCGGTTCCCTTCCTCATCCACAAAGCTAGGAAATTAGAGGTCCATTTTTATGATATCGATTAGGTTGTCCCTTCCATCCTCTTTGAATAATGTCTGGAAGTGTCTCTTTCCTAGATTTGCTAGCCCTTCAAAGCAGGTGACTGATTTGTCCTCCTGATCCTTTAGGCTCCAAATTGTGTTGGCAGTTTTTCGTCCTTTGGCAAAGGCATGGAATAATTTGGTGTTCTCGTCCCCATTCGCTAGCCAAATTGTCCTACTTTTAAGTCTCCAGGTTGCTTGTTGGTCTGCCATTATTTTCCTTCATCTTCCCTCTAGGTTCCTCAAATTTTCCTATGAAGCTTCTGAGGAGAACCCAGATTCAGTCTTGATAAATTACCTCCAGCTGGTCCTCAATGCTTTTGATTTCTTGCTCTTCTTCTTTTTGTTTTGTTTTTTCCCAGGGAATGGCCAATTTTTTGATTTTTTTAAAATTATCCATGAATTAGATGGCTGTCGAAGTTCCAATAGTATCCTGTAAAGGGGTCTAGTTTGATTTTACCAACATTTGAAATCTTTCTTCCTTGAGCCAAGTGGAGTTGAATTTGAAGGGGGATGTTAGATTTTTTTGGGGGGGGGCTTCAACTGGAAACTAGACAAGGGAGTGATCTGATTCCCCCTCACTTCCAATCCATTAGTGGTATTGGAAAGGAATCATCAACATCGATTCAGTGATCAAGAAGCGTTCTATTCTTTTGGCCACATGAGCCTCCCCAACTCTTAAATTCCTTCATGTTTGATCCAACCCAGGCTCTCAAGGTTTTTTTGTTGAATTGTTGGCCATAGGCTTTCCTGACTTGTGTTTTTGTGGCATTACAAAGGCCCCGTCCATATAAAGGTCTTCACCTAGGATGAAGTTAGGGTCTGCTTTGGATGACCCTAGGCATTTTTTCTTCTTCCTCCTTCTTGGCCCTGTGGTGCCTTGAGCTTCAGAATCCAAATCGTAGGGAGCACTTTGGCCCTAAGCCCCACTTTGGACGAAGTCCCAACCTTTGAGGTTGTAAGGGTGTATATTTGCGGCGGCAAAACCTCTCTCTGGCTCCGAGGGAGCATGACTTAGGGAGAAGTCTTGATTCACATAGGGGAGGTAGAAATATGTACAAAAGTATTGTCCCAACACTTGGTCTTACACAACCCCAAATATCGGGTCTTCAAAGATCACTTCCGGCAAAGTCTCGGGGTGAACCCCCAGTTCCCCAGCCCCTTTCTAGGCGTCAAGTTTATCGTAGGATCCAGGAACGTCCAAGAGACTATTGATGGGGATGGCAGAGAGAATAAGTCGCATTGGGCAGAAGAGAAAGAACCTTCAAAATCATGTGAGGGGAGCGTGTTGCTGGAGAGTGAGGTAGTAATGTGGCTAGAGGAGATGGGAGCCATTTGTGCCAAGAGTCTGTTGTCCCAAGTTTATCTTCCAAGCCAAAAAGAAGAACCTGAAACTGAAGTTGGGAAGAAGCATGTTACCCTAGAGAGCTATGAGAAGAATTCATTCTGGGGGACCGCAGAAGACGAAGAAGGCAGTAGAGTTCCCAGAGGGGTCGTTGTGGACAATTGTAACCAGGTGGAAGTTCGTGGGCTATCATTTGTCCCCATCTAGGGAGAAGCTCGCTCGAATCTGGTGACTAATCAACCTCATCCTCATAAGTATCCATAGGATCACCCTTTATGATTTTATAGGCCAACCACACCTTTACGCCAAGATTGTTCACCAGCTGACCAAAACCTCTTCAGGAGAGTAGGGCGTCAGAAAGGGATCAAGAGGGTTTTGAGAAAAAAGTTAAACTTGGGCATGAAGGATCTGTCCTATGGTCATGTTAGGGAGTAGCTCATGACCGAAGGGTGCAGGCCATAGACCCCCCGACTCGTCAGAACTGCAAAGCCCCATTCTAAACCTCTTTTTGTCGAAAACACTCTCGTTTCTCATCCTTTACTGAGATCACCAGTTTGATAATTCTTATTTTCCTTTATATTATGATCGTTTTTCTATGTCATAAATTTATAAATTTATGTTTGGTATAAACAAACTAGTTGTGAATTAACATTATTAGTTGATCAAAAATCTTTCTAAAATAGTATTTATATTAAACTTATAAGAGTCTATGTTTGTGACTACATGTTAATGTGACTTTCTTTGATTTTGAATTTGTCATTTAGGTATGGGGTATCTTATTCTCCTTGAGTGGGTATCTTTTTCTCCTTGAGAGTATTCATGGGATTGTTATTTCCCTTTCCCCTTTAGTTTATTGCCATATTTGATTCCTCACATAGCCATGAGAATAAATAATTTTTTTTTTTAACAAAATAAAAACACCACAATAAATCTATGGAGAGATTACAGCCAAAAATTATTCAAAGTTGTTGAATTGTATCAAATTTCTATGATATCTATGTGCTAGCAACCTAGCCTAATGATGTCCAAAGGAAAAATGTCCCAGTACTTTTGATGGGTATATATTCTACAAAACAATCTAGATAATCTAATAACCCTACAAAACATGAAAACTAACAAAAGGCATGTCTACTCTTCACTTCTTCTAGTGTTGTGTTTCCTATTTTTGGAGTTGGCTGCTCAATTTACATTACATCATCAAGCTAGTGCGTGTTCCCACTTTAAAATAAATACTATGATTTGGATATAAGTATGGTAGACCTCCTGAACCTCCCTTAGAAGGGTTCCCTTGTGATGCACCACAAAAAAAACTTGGAATATCCTTATTTATAGCCACTTTACCTTGTATAAGAGCGCTAGATTTTTCCCGCACCTTTGGGTAGACATTTAAATATTTAAGTATTGGACATCATGTTTGAGGGGAATAGTCTCTTTATCTTCAAACATCTTTTGATTTCTAGCAAGCCATACTTCTCAGAGTATGTTAAGTGGAAGTTCTCTTGTCTTGGAAAATTTCTTCTTGTTACACCAGGTTTTGAAGGCCTCTTCAAGACTTCCCCTTCCCAAATATTCCTAATCCCAGTTAATATTTCCACCTCTTTTCATACCTCCTTAGAGTATGAACATTCCATCATGAGATGAACTATAGATTCTTTTGCTCGGTGATAATAGTAGCACCATCCTGGCCCTATAAAATTCCTCTTTTGAAGAATATCCCATGTGGGAGCCTTGTTGTGTAATCTAACCCACATAAAAATCTTTTTTTTAGTGGGATTTTAATTTCCATATAATTTTCCACCACAATATATGTTGGTATTATCTTCCTTCTTCTGTTAGTGCTTTGTAGCCTAATCTTGGAACATAAGCTATAGTTGGATTCAAAGACCAAATCAATTGATCCTCTTCTTCCTTGAACTTAACATTGTTGCCTATCAAGAGATCTATGTATCTTTTCCATTCTTTTGCATAATCTGCCCCCAACTCAATTTCTTCCCATAATAACCCCTGCTAGTGTAAATTAGTGGACCTTGTCACATTTGCAACTTGTCTAAGACTAACCTTTATTCCTTAAGTCCTGAATCATTTGAAGGGGAGGTATATCCATGCCTTTTCTCCCTACCCAGGAGTCAAGGCCAATTTTCACTTTATTTAGTTTTCCAATTGTCCAAATCAATGAGTTTCCAACCAAGTGGAAATCATAGATAACAACTTTTCATATTATTGAGGTGTTATTTTTCTGTTTGAGGGGATTTCTGATCAAATCCTCCATTGTATTATGGGTTATATACTTATCTCTTACTATCTAAATCCACAAACTTGTTCCTTGAATTAGCCTCCATACATTTTTTGGAGCAAGATAATTTGAAAATATAAAGGTATTTTTTAAGCCCCATCCTCTAATGGATTTTGCTAATGACAACTTTTTTCAAGAGGCTAACACTAGTCCTTTATTTTTTTGGTCTCCAAACCAGATAAACTTGTAGAAAATTTTTCTAATGGTTTCTAGAACACCTTTTGGGACCTAGGAAAGTGATATCAAGTAGACTGGAATCACTTCTAGAACTACTTTTACCAAAACCAAACGACCTCCCCTAGACAACCATCTATTGCACTAGGTGTTTATTTTCTTCTCCACTTTAGTTATCAACCACTACCAATCACAATTTTTATACTGATTTTTCTTTGAAAAAAACCTAGATACATCATACCCTATTCTATATTAGTTATATTATAGGGAAAAAGCTAAGTAATAAAGTTTTTTTCCTGCTCAGATATCCCGCTAGAAAAAAGAGGATCGCAGAGCAATAATATAAAACATATGAGGAAATAAAACACAAAAGATGCATAATACAATAGAGACACAAATATATGTGGTTCACCCAATATGGGCTATGTCCACCGAAGAAATTGTCAGTCCTTCCTTTTATTGTTATCCAACAAATGAAGCGATACAACCTACAATACAACCATTGTAACTTCATCTTCTTTTCTCACAATCTCCTCTCTTAGAAAAACAATATTCACTCTCATTTACCCTGCCACAGTACAATTCCCTCATACATAAAAGAGGGTTGCCTTCTAGGGAAAAAAACCCCAACATAACTTCTATTGAGTGAGATTGTTGTGGGTGAGATTTTCGGTTTTGATCGGAAAAGCCACATTGTAGTCAATAGATTGTCGACGTTTCAGATCCAGATCAGGATCCATCTTAAAACCTGGGCTCTTTGTCCTGAAGATGGATCCTGATCTAGATCCGAAACGTCGACAATCTATTGACTACACTGTGGCTTTTCCGATCAAAACCGATAACTTCTATTGTCAGATCTGCAACCTAATGATGAACGGTTTAGATTGAATACAAAATTAACCCCCGCCGGGGAAGGGGCTCTAAAATATTGTCGCAGTACCCCCTGGATACAGATGTGGGGGGGGGAAATCCCCCCTACACACCCTATTAAGAAATGGGATCTAAACATGGCTGAAACAAGACCTATGAATCACAAAGATAATCAGGCTCCACAACCAACATATCCCCCATAAAGTCATCATCATTTTTTTCATATGAACAACCAGTCTAGTTTCTTTGCAAAATAAATCCATGATACCCTTCACTAGTACATATGAGCAAATTTGCGACGGTTTTTCGTTGATATTGCCACACTTATCCATCGCAATTTCCACGAAAGCCAAGATTTTTTTTCGTCGAAATAATTTCGTTGCAATATCCATGATCCAAGTGTGCGTGGAAACATCGATTAAATTAGCTCTCCACATGTCACCACCTTCAATATTGGTTGACTTTATGCATCGTTGCAATTGGGACGAAATTTCGTCGCAATAACAACGAAGAAATGTGGCAATTATAATGAAACTTCGTCACAATTGAGATGAAAAATTATGCCAAGCCAATAACTTACGACGCAGCTGCTGAATGTGCGACGAAATCCTGTCGCAACTTGCGACGAAAATCTGTGGTAATATCGATGAGTGCAATATCTCAGAACTAGATTTATGATGCACATGCTGTATATGCGACGAAAATTCGTGGAAAATTGCGACGAAGTTGCGTCGATATTGCGATGATGACTTTAGGTTTAAAAAAAAAAAATTACATGAAATATGGTATTACCGTATTACATTGTAATAGGGTATACCATATTGTATGCCATATTACAATGTATATTCACATTTAGTTATTGTGGACAATGTAGTCGTCACACTGGTGGATTTAGTGGATTTCATAGCCTACCATAAGGAAAGCAAGAGGTCATTAAAAAAACCACCCCATTGCCCAATATAATTATTTCAACTAATTCCCAATTCATTGTCCAAGGACAAAGGATTCGCAGCCATGGTGTTGTCAAAGACTCCGTGGAAGTTCATCTTCAAGGTTGTTCACAAGGTAATGAAATCTCTCTTAATCTATTTCCTATTGATATTGTAGATTATGAATATGTTGTCCATGATAATTTGAAATGACATACCTTATTATGATATTTCATCAGTGTTATTTCATTTTGTATGCTATTAAGACAAGTTAAGGAGGCTTGGGAAACCCATGGTTAGATTTACGAAGCCATGTGTAACTTGACCAAAGGATTTTCACAGTTCTCTTTTAAGGAAAAATTTCATTTCCATGAAGTGGTTTCTCACAATCCATGGGTGTGTTGGAATACCGTGTTCTCCTTTCCAAATGACAAAAATTTCTTTGCAGATGAAGGTGCCCAACTATATTGTTCAATATGGGGTAGTGTTTTAAAGCTTGACCATAATTTTGGGGATTTCTTAAAATGTATCATTACATCAATTGGTAATTTCATATGATATGAGCTTATGAGGTTCTTCAACCTATGGCCTTAGAAAAGGGGTTTCCTTAAGAGTCAAAATGTTTAAAGACCTTAATGAATTTATGTAGGTGGCGATGAATGGGGGGGGGGATTCACCAACCAGTCTAGTACATTAAGCTCTTAAACATATGTTTCAATACCAAATCATTGACCATTGAATTAAGGATTGCCCTCGACCAATGTGGAAAATGTTGAAACCCAAGTTGCAAACAATGTTCAAATGCAAGACTTTGTGGCCTTTCCCTTCACAAATAGTGAAGGTTGTAAAGAAGGGAAACGATCCTCAAATCCAAAAAGATTAACTAACCATGGCACCTATCCCTGTCCCAACTTCTAAGAATATTGTTAGCTCGATTGTGGGAAAATATCTCTTTGGGGCTTCCCAACCCACCTCCTATCTAAAATGTGGGGGTCATATGGCCTAACCTTTGCTCCCATGAATTAACTCTTACTGGGATAATTACGTTAAATACTCTTAGAAACAAAATGATAGAACCTTAAATGATTGTTCCTTGCCCCAATTGCATAATGCACCTCTCCAAATGTTTTTTGTTTCCTTGAGATCTTGAGAGATGATGAGGCTATGAATTTTCATGTTGAAAGTTTGTAATGAAGATAGTATCATGGAATATTTGGGACCTTATAGTCCTTGCCACAAATCCATGGTTTGGAGAACACATGAAATTGTTC
>ML776882.1:1728847-1749048 GCA_009831015.1 Picea engelmannii
GTAAATATTATATGTTGTTCATATTATATGTTCAAGAGTAAATTAGAGTAATCAAGGTGAGATATATAGCATTCAACAATCTCTTGAAAAATCCCTATGACAAGGGTGACTCCACAATGTTTATTAATGAGAAGATGAGTTCTCTCCTATTGTACAAAGCCCCAATGATAAGGAGAGGGGTGAGGAGTGATGGAAAATGCGATTATTTTGGTTACAATTGTCAAGGATTATAGTGGCAAGTTGGTCTTTGATCTAACAATTATGAGTAAAAAGGAGACTTAGAGAGGGGAATAAATTTCATTCATCATTATGAGTAATGAGGGATCTTTTTCAATAGAGTTTGTAATAGGGACTATTTTTTGTTGGGGAGAAGTGTCAAAATATTGGTGTACCCTAGGATCATCAAGGGATTTTTCATCTATGTAAAAGGATTTGGATGTGAATTATTATTGTAAGAATAAGCATTTTGTAGTAGTGTCCTTTGGAGCCTTATAGTACTTGCACTAACATGTGGGATGAGAGGAGGGGTCTAGATTATTGGGATTAGCTTCATGCATTGTTTAATAGGAACTAGTATTTGGACTAGGCATAGCAATAAGGTTAGGATTATGGAAATGAATGAAGTGAGGGATCTTTTCTAATTTATTTTCCACAATGAGGATATGGATCATAAAGACTTTGTATATGGGGTTTCTCTAAAATAGTTATACTGCTTTATAAAAAAACTACAAGTAAACCAAAATCTCGTCAAATGGATTTTGGGTCTCATCTCCTCGAATTTTGTATTTTCATAAACGAATCCCCCTCTAGTCCCTTCCATCCCTCTCGTGGTATCAGACAGAGTGACCCTCTCTCACATTTTCTCTTCATTCTCATGGACAAATGCCTAGGAAGAAGCCTTCGAGCGGTGGTTGATAATCACAAAATTCAAGGTCTCTCTCTCCACAACTCTTTGGACCCTATAACTCATAACCAGTTCGTGGATGCCACTTTGTCAATGGGAACCCCCTCCACCCGTGAATCATGGGCCTTCAAGAAAGTCCTGGATAACTTTATGTATGTTTCTGGCACCTCCATCAACCATCTTAAGTCCTAGATCCTCTCTTTCAACACTGCACTCTCTATGCAATTCCATATCACACGCATCCTTGGCTTCTCAAGAATCTCCCTTCTGAATAAATATCTATGAGTTCCCTTACTCACTTCTGGTGCTTGAAATAGATCTTGGGAAGACCTTCTCTCTAGAATTAATAAAAAGCTTTCAAGTTGGACCTTCATATCCCTTAATATCGTTTTTCGGTTAGTCCTCCTCAAATCTGTTTTACAATCTATCCCCTTATATCTCTTCTCAGCTCTAGCAATCCCAAAAAGAATCCTTAAAGTTGTTAAAACTATTCAAAGAAACTTCCTTTGGAAGGAAGCCAAATCCTCCAAGAGGTGGGCTTTGGTAGCCTAGAACACCATCTGTCTTCCAAAATATAATGGAGGATTAGGCATCTGAGATCCCGAACTTCTCAACAAAACTATAGGAGCCAAAACCTCATGGAGATGGATTCAAAAGAAAGATGAACCTTGGAGCATATTGTGGAAACATAAATATGTTTCCTAAATAGACGATCAAGATCTCATCATAATGATAGGCAACTTTGCAGGCTCCCTAATTTGGAACTCAACTTGGAAAAATAGATGGTTAATTCAACAACATAGCTTCTGGGAAATCCGCAATGGTCCCTCAACCCTCTTTTGGGAAGACTCATGGAAACAACTTCCAACTCTTCAGGCTGACTAGCATATCATTCTTATAAGACTCATTCTCCAATCCACTTTAGGCCACCAAGTGATAAACTACTAGGACTTAGCCCATGCCCACATGGATTGTTGACTTTGGCATATTGACCCTGATCATATCCGAACTCCAGATTTTGTTACAGTGTCTCACTCAATGAAAAATCAAATTTCCCATGCTTCCTGACAAGCTAAGATGAGGCCTCAGACCTGCAGGTACATGCGCCATCAAAGAAGCCTATCATCTAGTTGCTTAGCACCACATTCTTCCTAAGGAGGACATATAGAAAAAAATATGAAGCATCAACCATTGGCCAAACATTTCTACCTTTCTCTAGAAATTAGTGCATCAAAAGATTCTTATGTGGGACCACTTATGCAAAAGAGTTTTTACTGGACCTAGTTTCTGCGTCCTATGCTCTTAGCACGATGAAACCATGGAACACATCCTCAACACCTGTCCCTTCAAAAACTCTCCTTGGGACCAAGGGGCAGTGGCTCTCTGGCAATCAAATCGTAATAGGAACTCTGTCATATCCACCATCGCCTCTTGGTGCAACAATTCCTTTGTTAATCCAATGCTCAATCACATATGGGTTCTCCTTCCTGGCTTTATCCTATGGGAAATATGGAAGGAGCGTAATCGTCAAATATTCAAATAGAAAGCCCAACCTAAAGAGTTCATTTGGCACAAGATCCAGTAAAAATTAGTGGAGACCATTTCTAAAGAAACCTAGAGTCCATATGATCTCTCCTGCTCTGTCTTGGAACATCGCCTTGTCTCCCTCTCATTGCCTTTAATCCATGTTTCATATCTCCATCTCCTTGTCTATTCTCCCAAGTCTTCCATCCCCTCCTCCTGGTCCCCTCCCCAACTAAGATGTTTTAAGCTTAATTTCGATGGTGCTTCAAAAGGAAACCCATGGCCGACCAATTATGGAGGAATGTTTAGAGATAACAGAGGTCATATTCTTCATATCTATTGTGGCAACCTTGGCATTACTTCCAACAATGCGACAGAGCTTTGGGATCTGATAAAAGGTCTGGAAGTTGCTCATCAACATCACTTTCATCTGCTCATCACTGAGGGTGATTCTCAGCTCATCATCAATATGTTAACCAAGCTTCAATGGGGCTCTTCAGCTTCCAAGCTCACAACGAAATGGAGATTGGAATCCTTGATGGACCTCATGGGCTCCCTTGCCTCCTCTCTCCCAGGTTTGGCTCTGTCACATGTTAAAAGAACAACTAATAAAGTGGCTGACCTTCTAGCCAATGTGGGCCTGAACGACCACTGGAATGTCCTATGGGAAAACCTTCTATATGCTCCCTAGAAGCAGTACTATATTTCATTAGTTGAAGCTGATCTCATGTCCTTGAATGGGGTTTCTTCCAGTTCACTTGATCATTGCAATGGTACAAATGAAAATACTGACCACCCTTGTCGATAGATGGCCCCAGCCTGCCCCTTGTGTCATGCTACAAGCTCTTCAAATGACATTTATCACCTCTGTCCCGGTCATGTCAATGTGGTCTTGCACACTAGAGCTTTAGTAGGCTTTCAAGTTCCTTTGTCAGATGAGGATGGTCTCATTACAACATTGCCTCTACATGATGGTATCTCGACGGCTCTCTATTTCAGACTCAATAATGGATTTGGTCCTTTGACGGGAGACTAACCCTCACAATGTCATGATGAAGAGGCTCCCTCTTCGGATCATCAATGGCCAACTTACAGAGACATGTTTGTGGTTCATTTGGCAATAAATGGAGAGCTTGGGCGAGTGATCTCCAAAATCCTGAGCTTGCTTTTTTCTAAGCCTCCTGCTCTCTTCCTTCACTGTTAGTTTTTTCTTACCCTCTCTGCAGCTAACCCTTCTCTTGCCCCTTTTGATTTTTCCATAGCTCCATGAGGAAGACGACCCTCTCGATCATCCTCTGCCTAGACCCCATAACCCCCCTATGTTCATCCAACACGGGCTACGAAAGGAACAAAGGAAGTGGTTGAAACCTATGCAGAGTTCATCTCGAATGCAGACAAAGGAAGAATGGTCAAGCTGGAAGAAGAAGTTTGGAAACTAAGAGAGTTCCATGATTATGAGGAGGATGAAGCTCAAATTGGTAATTTGATTCCAGATTTGAGCTGCTCTCGCTCTCACAATTAAGTTTTTTTCCAGATCCTTGAATTATATTGGGAAACCAAGACTTTGGTTGCCCTGGGAATGCTCCCCAAGGAGCAAGAGTTTAGACAACTGAAATCTCACCAAGAGGCTCTGGAGATTCAGACTACTTACTTTGTTGAAGTCATCACCTGGTTAACTAATCGACAAGGAGGCAATTTCGTCCCCCCTGGGCGCAACTATGCTAAGGCCGAAGGTTCCAAGGCTTCTGTTGGCCGCGAGGCGATGGACCTTATAGGCTCCCAAGTTCCTAATGTCAAATGATTTCGGGTTCTACCTCTTTTCTTGTCATGTTTGGACATCTAGGCTTCTAGTTTTCAGTTTTTTCAGTACAGACTTATAAATCCTATGAGGCAAAATAGCTTAAAACAACTTAAAGCCTGGTTTCCTCACTGGGGAAAACTCACTTTTTTCTTTTTGTCCTCAAGACCCAAAGACTATCATAGTCTATAGACGCCTGCATCTACTATATATCTTTTTGTACTCTATGTTGATATGAATATAAGTCTTTTATTTACAAAAAAAAAATGGTATTAACTAATTATTCTTTTTTCTTATTTAGAAAGAGAAGGAAAATAAAAATACAAAATTTGTATCTCTACCTTTACCTTGTGACCAAGCCAAAGATCTACCCATGTAGTTTTATGCATGCAATTGCTTTTTTCTAAGACAACATGATTTTTAACTTAGACTTTGAGTGTAAAAAACCATTAATGCAAACCTTTACCTCTAAGTGTGTTTTGAATTCTCTAAATTTCCCAAAATAACATATGGTTTTTAACTTAGACTTTGAGTGTAAAAAACCATTAATGCAAATCGTTACCTCTAGATATAGGTGTATTTTGAATTCTCTAAATTTCCCAAAAAAAAAACATAGTAGGATTAAAAAAAAAATGTACTTATTTTAAAGAAATAAGTCATTTAAAAATAAAATAAATATTGTAATTTTTATGAAAATTGTTTAATTATTTTATCTTTTAATTTATTTCAATCATATATTAATCGTATATTAATCGACTATGGTCAAATTTTTATTAATTTTAATTTTACTTTATATTTATATAATTAAATTACTCCATTTTTATATTCCCCTATCATATATATAGCTCAAACTTACAAATTACAAACCAAAAATATGTAAACCAAATCAAATAAACATATACTTACATAAATTTAACAATTATACATTATCATACAACTTTATAATTCAGTCACAAAACTAGTGGTTATAGTTAATATTTTCCTCACACGTGACTTGTGGTTATAGTTAATATTTTCCTCACACGTGACTTCTTTTCTTAGTTTGACTTTTTATAAATTTAGCAATTTAACTAATTCTAGTGGAAATGCAAAATTACTTTTGCAAGTTGTTTTTTCTCACATGAGAGTGCTCTTTATCTTTAACTCTTAAGAAAACACTATTTTATGAAAAAAAGGTAAAGAATACTTGCTATGGGATTTGTGCCAATGGTAAGCTTGGTACAGTTCAAAATATTTGACACTTAAAAATTTTCAATTTTTGTTTTAAATTATTATATAGATATTTTGATAGTATTTATAAATAAATGGATTTATTATTTTATATTATACACTTTATTTTATTTTTAATGTGGTTTTTAAAATTTATTTAAACATAAAATTTATCATAGAATTGAATTGAATTTTTAATTTTTTTTTTATAAATTATTTTTATTTTAAAAATTATTATAAATAATAAAAAAAACTTATTGTGATATACTATTTTGTATTTTTTAATTGCATAATGATTTCACTTTAAAATCATTATAAATAAATAACAAAGATAAAAAAAAATCTCAACAATAAATAATAAATTTATAAATATATACATTTTATTTATTGTCATATACATATCAACATTACATTTTGAATTTATGTTCTAAATCTGCAATAGTGTGTGTTAAGATATATTTTATTCTTTCACCATATGAGTCAACAATGTTGTTTTACTTTTCACTTCATACATTTTCAACATTTTTGTGTGGCTGAATGAAATTAGAACATTTGGTCTATGTTGCTAGTTAAGTTTTAGGGGGAACCATCCAATGTTTAGTTTTATTCCACATGGCCATGACACCTACAACTCCGCCAAATCCAAATCCCACTCCCAACCACAATGCACTGAATGAGATTTTTTCATTTAGATGACTAGCCCATCCCACTTCACTACTAATGTCTATCACATTTTTTTGTTCTCTTCTTTCTCTTTAGCTTGCATGCTTGTAAAGACATACCACATAAGCATCTGTTCATTTGAAATGAAGTTACATTGAAAATGCCAAATTGTGTTCCTTTTGAGATTGACCCACAAAAATGGTTGAACTAAATATTTAGTGATGACAACATGGTTAATTTAGAAAGGTTTTGTAGAATTCCCCTATCATATATATACCTCAAACTTACAAATTAAAAACCAAAAATATATAAACCAAATCAAATAAACATATACTTACATAAATTTAACAATTATACATTATGATACAACTTTATAATTCAGTGATTAATTCAGTCACAAAACTAGTGGTTATAGTTAATATTATCCTCACACGATACATATTGACTTCTTTTCTTAGTTTGACTTTCTATAAATTTAACAATTTAGCTAATTCTAATGGAAATACAAAGTTACTTTTGCAAGTTGTTTTTTGTCACATGAAAGTGCTTTTATCTTTGACTCATAAGAAAGCACTATTTCTGAAAAAAGGTAAAGAATACTTGCTATGGGATTTGTGTCAATGGTAAGATTTGTACATTTCAAACATAAATATTTGACCAGGTTTGGGATAATTCAAAATTTTCAATTTTTGTTTTAAATTGTTATATGGATATTTTGATAGTATTTATAAATAAATTTATTCATTATTTTATGTTATACATTTTATTTGTTTATTATGATTATGAAAACTTATTTAAACATAAAATTTATCATATAAATGAATTTAATTTTTTTATTCATTATTTTCTATTTTTATTATTTGTTATTTTTTATTTGTAAATTATTTTTATTTTAAAAATATTATTATAAATAATTAACAAAATTTATAAAATTGTGATATACTATTTTGTATCTTGTAATTGTATAATGATTTTACTTTAAAATCAATATAAATAAATAACAAAGATAAAAAAATCTCAATAATAAATAATAAATTTATAAATAAATAATATATACATTTTATTTATTGCCATATACATATCGACCTTACATTCTGAATTTATAAATATATACATTTTATTTATTTCCATTTCTCTCCCCTTAGTGCCCTACTGCAATGTCCTTAATGCCTTGGCTATATGTACCGTTCTTTGCTAAGATACGTGGCCATAAATACAACCATGCAGCAAGTCAGTGGAAGATGTAGAGCAAGTTCCAAAGTCGGCAGGTAAGATTAAAAGCAAATGAAGACAAAGAGCCGAATTGAAAGGTAGGATTAAAAACAAATGAAGACAATGCGCCGAATTGAATTGGAAATTTGTGTTTAACAAGGGCAGCGAGGCTGCGCGTACTGCCTCCTATATCCTAAATTGAACATGGTAGCAAATTCAAACTGCGCAGAATCGTCCGAAACCTCTCATCACATGCACTTTGTCTCAAACGAATTAACACCGCACAGCTATTCCCGACTGTAAATAATAAATTGCCACTGTAAATGAAACATTAACTTCGGTCAGCCGGACCTCAGCAGTTCAGAGAATGATTCCAATAGGAGTCCTACTCCAAAATTAAGAGCGAAAGGCGATTATTTAGTCGAGTTCGAGTGAAAGGACGTGGCTGGTACCACGATCGATTCTTTTTAACGACCAATTTCGAGAGCAACTGAACCGCCTCCCGCTTTGACTCTTTACCGGAACTGACGTACACGTGACAAGAGGTGACTTGGAATATACGTCGGTATTTAATTTAAATCGTGCGAAGCCAAATAGGAATAGGGGAGAGCGAGAGTACTGCCTTCTATAGTTCAAATATAAATTAAACTTACCCAGTCTGTCACTGTCACTGAGTTAATTCTGACTTCGAAATACGTGAAGGCTGCAATAACACTATAAAGTTATCAGCCAATGAAATGTAAGAAAATTTAGATTTTTTTACATATTAAAAAATAAAATTTTTACACATTAAGTTTTTTACAAAATTTTTAAAGTCAACCCAAATTAATAGAATAGTCAAAGTGAACTCATCACTATGTATACTGCCTGGGAGGCAGTACAATAAGTCAATACATAAATACAGCGCCTCTTCCTACCAAGAATTCTCAGTGAAACTGTTGAATATAATTCTGTTTGGAAAGTTGTGTACATTTAATCAACGCAATTGACTAAGAAAAAAAACACAAAAAATAAAACATTTAATCAACGCAATTGACTAAGCAAAAAAAACACAAAAAATAAAACGTTTAATAAACGCAATTGACTAAACTAAATTATCTTCCCTTTGTTTTATTTCCCATCTCAAAATTGTGAATGTGGACGGATATACATCCTCTATTCGTTAGTTTTAAAAATATCATTGACCACTTTTATGTCGTTTATTATTGGAAATGCAGGTGCCAGCATCCTTGAAATTCAGTCAAATATGGTATATTTGAAAAAGATAAAATGTATAATCAACGCAATTGATTAAGAAAAAAAACATAAAAGATAAAACGTTTAATCAACGCAATTGACTAAGAAACTATAAAGTAGTAGTGTAAAAGTTTGGTTGTTTTTAGATAATTTTTTCTGTTTGATTTTGTTCAAAATTTCGATGATTGGATCTGCAGATTTGAGTGGTTAAATTTGCATAATTTCATTTATGCATTTTCAAAAATACAATTTAAATAATAGAAAATAGCCATTTTATCTAAATTTACGTCACCCAATTCCTGCCAAAAAAACACAAAAGATAAAACGTTTAATCAACTTTTAAAAATAGCATTGACTACTTTTATGTCATTTATTATTGGAAATGCAGGCACAACGCACCCTTGAAATTCAGTGAAATATGACATATTTGAAAAAGATAAAACGTTTAATCAAGGCAATTGACTAAGAAAAAAAACACAAAAGATAAAATGTCTAATCAACGCAATTGATTAAGCAAAAAAACACAAAAGATAAAACCTTTAATCAAAGCAATTGACTAAACAAAAAAAACATAAAAGATAAAATTTTTAATGAACGCAATTGACTAAACTAAATTATCTTCCCTTTGCTTTATTTCCATTTATGTAATTCCATTTTCAAAAATGCAATTTAAACAACAAAAAAAAACCATTTTATCTAAATTTACATCACCCAATTCCTACCAAAAAAAACACAAAAAATAAAACTTTTAATCAACACAATTGACTAAGAAAAAAAACACAAAAAATAAAACATTTAATCAATGCAATTGAATAAGCAAAAAAAACACAAAAGATAAAATGTTTAATAAACGCAATTGACTAAACTAAATTATCTTCCCTTTGTTTTATTTCCCATCTCAAAATTGTGAATGTGGGTGGATATACATCCTCTATTCGTTAGTTTTAAAAATATTACTTTTATGTCGTTTATTATTGGAAATGCAGCCGCCACACACCCTTAAAATTCAGTCAAATATGACATATTTGAAGTTCTGTACAACTAAAGTTGAAATGGAAAACCATTTATTATTTTTATCAAATATTTGCAATTCATCATTATAATAAATTTTAGTTTTTGAATTTATATTTAAATTTTATAAAAATAAAATTATGTAGACTTTTGTTAAGGTTCATGAATTATATTTCAATTACTTTCACCCCGTGAAACATAATCATACTATACTGACAAAAAATTACATAATTTTATTTTTATATTTTTAATAAAATTTAAATAAAAATGAAATAACTTAAATTCTGAATTTTGTAAAATTTATAGAAGTTTTTAGTGGGAAAGAAGTCGCCGTAAACGTATCAAATGGTATCATTTGTGTCGGCCACTAACATTCAAATGGTATCAAGCCAAACTTTAATCTTAGGACTTGGACTTCTGGTTAAGAATGCTATATGAAATTTATATAACTAAGATCTCTTCCTTTCAAGTCATGGAGATACTTATATAACTAATATCTCTTCCATTCAAGTCATGGAGATACTTAACAAATATGTATTATTAAAAATATTTTTAGAAGTACATGGTGTGATTTGATTGGTTTTTTATTAACTATTCATTGAAAAAAAAGCCATGACTAATTTAGAGTTGTTGATGAAATGTTGAATTTTTAAAGTTAAATAGAAAGTTATTCATTGAAAAAAAAGCCATGACTAATTTAGAGTTGTTCATGAAATGTTGAATTTTTAAAGTTAAATAGAAAGTTATACATAAAATATGTAGCATTTAGTAAAGAATGTTATATTTATATGAAATGTTGAATTTTTAAAGTTAAATAGAAAGTTATACATGAAATATGTAGTATTTAGGAAAGAACTATATATATTATTTTATTTTATTTTGAGTGATTGCCGTGATAAGGATCATTTTTTATTTTGAGTGATTGCCATGATAAAAGATCATTTTAGTTGATTGATTGGTTTAGTTTAATAATGTATAATAAGTAAATTTTATTATTGATGACAAATTTATAAGATAAAATAATAAAAATATTTAGTTGTTATTATTTTGTATTTTTTTTTAATTTTTTTTTCATGGAAAAGAGGATAATTGTATTCATACTGAGAGATAAAATTACAAATTTACATTTTGTAGCGCTTCTATGAGCACAACACCGCTTGTGTGTATAATGAAACAAAGAGTGTAGGTTCTTACTATGCCAATAAAAGATGCCTTGAAAGAGGCTTTATAAATGCAAAATAATGGCTAAATATTCACATCACCTAGAACAAGGTGTTAAAGTATAAATTGTCTGTATTAACTAAGTTGTCTGTTTAGTTCCACCGAAGTGCTTAAATTACAAACTGGTGAAAATGCTGATAAATGTTGCTTGCAAAAGATCAAATGATAAAAGGACTCTCTGTGTCCAAAATTCTTTATCCAGTTGGTTGTTTTATAGGTAGGAAATAGAATCATTCCTGATGCAGATCCGATGCATCTATAAAAGGACGATGGTATAAGGCATGAATTTTGTCTTCCTTGAATTCCGTGATGTGCCACTGACCTAGAGCTAGAGGAAGCCATGTTTTTGATAGTGTGTTCGCTACCATGTTCCCGTTCCTATAGACATGGGAGATAATCACTGTGTCAAAATCTTCCAGTAAACGAAGGATGTCCTCCAAAATAGGGAGAAGGAAAATGTTGTGGCACTGCTGGAGTTTTCTTGCCCAATTGATGACATTCATAGAGTCACCAAAGATTTGGATATGAAGTAATTCTTTTTCTTTTGCAAAGAGGAGTAGTAGTTTCAGAGTCAGTAGCTCAGCATAGTTATTCGTTCTCTGTCCCAGCCCCAATTTTATATGAAAGGAATGGTTTTCGGATTGATGGATTACTATTCCACCCCCGTAGGTTTGATTATGAGAGGCCCCATCGAAGTAAGCCCAAGGCTTTGTATTGTCTATGGCCTTTGTTTGATTCAGCTATATAGTTATACCTTTTTTTTATTGTGGGAAGTGTGATAGAATGGAGAGACTTTGGGATGCAACTCTTTCAGGGAGGGGAGCTTTGTCTTGGAAGATTGTTGCATTTCGAGCCAGCCAGATGCCCCAATTGATGATTAGGGGAAGAGCTTTGAGAGCTTTGAATCTTGGGTCATGGATCCAAGCTTCCCATGCCTGTTCCAATTTGGGACCTCCCCATTATAGTCTTGTTCGATACTTGTTGAAGCTTCAGTCCAAATTCTCATTGTAAAGGGGCAGGATATGAGCAGGTGATAGTTGTTTCATTTTCAAAGTGACAGAGGGGACATCTGCCAGGTCCTTCGAACTACCTCTTTCTCAGGTTTTCCCAGGTTGGGACTTTTTCGTTTAGGGCCGCCCAAAGGAAGATTTTGGTTTTTTGTGGGCATTTTAACTTCCAAAGTCCTCTCCACTGCCAATTTGGAATTTTTTGGAAAAGGTCTAGACTTAAGGCAATGTATCCAAGTTTTGGGGTATAGATTCCTGAAGGATCCTTTTGCCAAACCAGCTCATCCTCCTTGTCTATCCTCCAATTCTCCTTGAGGTAATTATTTTTTTTTAGGTGAAACCCTACGTATTTTAGGCCTTATGAGAAATCATGTATTGTAAAAGGAAAGAGCCTTCGATATATTTCTTCTTCCTCTCTTTCCATTTCTGAGAATGGGAGAGAAGATCTTTGGAAGTTTATTTGCATACCTGTAGCCGAGCGAAAAAGAGAGAGAATTTTTGCTAGAACTTCTGCATCCCACCTTCGACCACTGCAGAAGATGAGGACGTCATCCACAAAAGGTAGATGTGTGATTTTCAGACCAACGGTTAAATGTGTTCCTTGGAAATCCCCTACTCTTACCGCATTTTCTATGGCCCTGCTCAGACCCTCGGCCACTAAGAGGAAGAGGAGTGGGGAGAGAGGACAGCCTTGGAATAGACCTTTTTTAGAGGTGAAGAAGGGTGAGGCTACTCCATTGATGAGATTTGCAAAAGAAACCGAAGTGATGGATGCCATTATCCATTTAATGAAAGTAACCTTGAACCTGAGGTGAGTGAGAAGGAGCCGGATGTAGGATTGATTTACCCTGTCGGAGGTTTTGGAGAGATCAATCTTTAAGATGGTGCCCTTGGCATTTGTGGTCTTCAGGCTATGAACTCCATCCTGAGCGATCCCTATTGCTTCATGGATTTGACAACCTTCAAGGAACCCAAACTGTTCTTTTGACATAGATGATGAGAGGAGGGGCTTCATCCGACGGGCTATAACTTTGGCTATGATTTTGTAGATGCAGTTACAGAATGAGATGGGTCTGAAATCATCAAAGGAGAGAGGATCATTCACTTTGGGAATGAGGGCTATAAAGGTGGTGTTTAGTGGGCTATGTATTCCGTCATTTACTCTGGATTCCTCTATGACTTTGAGAATATCACCTCCAATCAGATCAAAGAAGCCCAAATAAAATTCGATTGACCATCTGTTTGGGCCTGGGATTTTATCTTTTTGAAAGCTTTGAATGGTGTCTTTGAGTTTGGCTTCAGTGACTTCTTCATATAGGTCTCGGTTCCCTTCCTCATCCACAAAGATAGGAAAGTAGAGGTCCATTTTTATGATATCGGTTATGTTGTCCCTTCCTTCCTCTTTGAATAATGTTTGGAAGTGTCTCTTTCCTAGATTTGCTAGCCCTTCAAAGGAGGTGACTGATTTGTCCTCCTAATCCTTTAGGCTCCAAATCATGTTGGCAGTTTTTCATCCTTTGGCAAAGGCATGGAATAATTTGGTGTTTTCGTCCCCATTCGCTAGCCAAATTGTCCTACTTTTAAGTCTCCAAGTTGCTTGTTGGTCTGCCATTATTTTCCTTCATCTTCCCTCTAGGTTCCTCAAATTTTCCTGTGAAGCTTCCGAGGAGAACCCAGATTCAATCTTGATAAATTACCTCCAGCTGGTCCTCAATGCTTTTGATTTCTCGCTCTTCTTCTTTTTATTTTTTTTTTCCCAGGGAATGGCCAATTTTTTGATTTTTTTTAAATTATCCATGAATTAGATGGTTGTCGAAGTTCCAATAGTATCCTGTAAAGGGGTCTAGTTTGATTTTACCAACATTTGGAATCTTTCTTCCTTGAGCCAAGTGGAGTTGAATTTGAAGGGGTATGTCAGATTTTTGGGGGGGGGCTTCAATTGGAAACCAGAATAGGGAGTGATCTGAATCCTCCTCACTTCCAATCCATTGGTGGTATTGGAAAGGAATCATCGACATCGATTCAGTGATCAAGAAGCGTTCTATTCTTTTGGCCACATGAGCCTCCCCAACTATTAAATTCCTTCATGTGGGGAGCAATTTGACTGGTGCGATATCAATAAAGCCTTTGGAAGCCAAGAGATGGCTAAAAAACTATGCTTGGGGTTCTGGGTGTGCCGAGGAACCCCAAATTTCTGCTTCCCCTAAGGATAAGTTGAAGTCACCGCCAATTATTATATTTTCCGCCTTCAACAGCTCCTTGCTAAACATAATGTTCCAGAAAGGGATCATGTCTGTGTGTGGCCCATACAAGTTGATTATTTTGATCTCAAGTCCAAGTCCTTCTACTTGTACCTCAATCCCCAAACAAGAGTTAGAATCCCATGAGTTCAAGAGCTTTATACTTATGGTGCACCAACCGATGGCTACACCTCTTGGTCTTCCTCGGGCGTCCAATCCCAGGAAATCCCATCCAGGGAAGATAGTAGAGAGTGCTTTTGTGGCTGAAAGTTCGTCTGCTAGGGTTTCTTAGAAAAGAGCAACATTAGGTTGGTGCATAGTTACCAACCCCTTCAAAGCGGATTTTTTGTGGGGGATCGCTAAACCCCTGAAATTAAAAGAGAGGAGTTTCATGGAGGAACCCCTGCAAGGGATTTTGTTGCTCTAAGAGCCCCGAGGAGAGACCGTTGTCGGCCTGAAGAAATGTCCATTAGTGCATGGGATTTTGCTATGGAGAGATGGGAGGACCTACATTGGCCCTTTTTTGTTTTCAGTGGTTCCGGAGTAGGGCCAAGACCTCTGGGGTCTGAGGTAGGGATAGAGATCGATCTGTTGTGGATGATCGAGTTCTCATATCCCTTGGAGGAAGGTTCCTCGAAGGAACAGGAGGTTGGGGAGTCAGGAGGAGAGGTCGCCCGAGGGGAGAAATCATCCAACGAAGGTGAAGGGAGGGAGGAGGAGGTGAAATGGGGTTTTAAGGAGACAATGTTTGTGATGGGGAGGATCTGGGGTGAAGGGATGCAGTCTTTTAAAAGAAAATTGAAATCATTTAGCATACCATTTATAGGGAAGTGAAAAGAAAGTTACATACCGAAGAAGTTGTCAATCAAATGTTGAGGCGTTGTCTCCTGACTGCGATCTGGGTGCGCCTCATCTCCAACTGTCAGAACAAGATCCAAAGCATCCTCGGTTGACACCAGTTGTTCAGCTGTCGAGGAGATCGGGAGAGATTTCAAGGTGGGGGAATGGGTTCCCACCGAGTTTGACACTGAAGAGGAGGATTTTCCCTCGGTGGCCTCCTGTCGCTCACAACCTAGCCTGCTGGCTTCATGTGTAAGGTGTCTAGAATGCCCTCGAATAGATTTTTTGCAATCTATAACAAAGTGGCCATATTCCTGGCATCTTCTGCAATGGAAGGGAACACCTTCATAATTTAGAATTTTAACCCTTGTACGCCCCAAATATTTTAGGTTGAGGTATTCTTGTAACCCATCCCTGATGTTTAGAGAGACTAGGATTCTAGCCACTGCCAACTCACCTGATTCTAAGAATCCCATATCTGCAGTTAGGTACTCTCCCAGAATATTTCCAATTGCTTGAAAACAACTTTTTGACCAAAGATGCGGAGGCAGTCTTGGTAGACGTACCCAGATCAGAATGGAGTCCAGTTTCTCACTGGCAGCATCAAAGGTGGGGTTCCAAAGCTTCATTAGAACCACAGAAGAGTCGATCGCCCAACTTTTTTGGAGTGCAGCCATGGCCTGAGAGGGATCTGCGAAGATAATCATAAACCAACCTCTGGAGAGGCGAAAGATAGTGGGCGAAGAAATGGAATCCGCGCCCTAGTTTGATGCAACCCAGGCTCTCAAGGTTTTTTCGTTGAATTGTTGGCCATAGGCTTTCCTGACTAGTGTTTTTTCTGCCATTACAAAGGTCCCATCCATACAAAGGTCTTCACCTAGGATGAATTTAGGGTCTGCTTTGGATGACCCTAGGCATTTGTTTTGCTTTTTTCTTCTTTGCCATGTGGTGCCTTGAGCTTAAGAATCCGAATTGTAGGGAGCACTTCGGCCCGAAGCCCCACTTTGGCCGAAGTCCTAGCCTTTGAGGTTGTAAGTGTGTATATTTGCGGCAGCAAAACCTCTCTCCAGCTTCGAGGGAGCATGACCTAGGGAGAAGTCTTGATTCACATAGGGGAAGTAGAAATATGTAGAAAAGTATTGGCCCAACACTTGGTCTTACACAACCCCAAATCTTGGGTCTTGAAATATCACTTACGGCAAAGTCTCGGGGTGAACCCCCAGTTCCCCCAGCCCCTTTCTAGGCATCAAGTTTACCGTAGGATCCGGGAACGTCCAAGAGACTTTTGATGGGGATGGCGGAGAGAATAATTCGCATTGGGAAGAAGAGAAAGAACCTTTGAAATCATGTGAGGGGAGCGCGTTGCTGGAGAGCGAGGTAGTAATGTGGCTAGAGGAGATGGGAGCCATCTATGCCGAGAGTCTGTTGTCCCAAGTTTATCTTCCAAGACAAAAAGAAGAACCTCAAACTGAAGCTGGGAAGATGCATGTTACCCTAGAGAGCTATGAGAAGAAGTCGTTCTGGAGGACCGCAGAAGACGAAGAATGCAGTAGAGTTCCTAGAGGGGTCGTTGTGGACAGTTGTAACCAGGCAGAAGTTTGTGGCTGTCATCTGTCCCTGTCTAGGGAGAAGCTCTCTCGAATTTGGTGACTAATCAACCTCATCCTCATAAGTAGCCATAGGATCACCCTTTATGATTTACAGGCCAGCCACACCTTTGTGCCAAGACTATTCACCAGCTGACCAAAACCTCTTCAGGAGAGTAGGGCGTCAGAAAGGGATCAAGAGGGTTTTGAGAAAAAAGTTAAACTTGGGCGTGACGGATCTGTCCTATAGTCATGTTAGGGAGTAGCTCATGACCGAAGGGTGCAGGCCATAGACCCACTGACTCCTCCGAACCGCAAAGCCCCATTCTAAACCTATTTTGTCGAAAACACTCTCGTTTCTCATCCTTTACTGAGATCAAAAATTAGTTGTGAATTAACATTATTAGTTGATCAAAAATCTTTCCAATATAGTATTTATATTAAACTTATAAGAGTCTATGTTTGTGACTACATGTTAATGTGACTTTCTTTGATTTTGAATTTGTCATTTAGGTATGGGGTGTCTTTTTCTCCTTGAGTTGATTCATGGGATTGTTATTTCCCTTTCCCCTTTAGTTTATTTCCATATTTGATTCCTCACATAGCCATGAGAATAAATAATTTTAGTTTTTTTAACAAAATAAAAACACCACAATAAATCTATGGAGAGATTACAGCCAAAAATTATTCAAAGGTGTTGAATTGTATCAAATTTTTATGATATCTATGTGCTAGCAACCTAGCCTAATGATGTCCAAAGGAAAAATGTCCCGGTACTTTTGAGGGGTATATATTCTACAAAACAATCCAGATAATCTAATAACCCTACAAAACATGAAAACTAACAAAAGACATGTCTACTCTTCGCTTCTTCTAGTGTTGTGTTTCTTATTTTTGGAGTTGGCTGTTCAATTTCCATTACATCATCAAGATAGCGCATATTCCCACTTTAAAATAAATACTATGATTTGGATATAAGTATGGTAGACCTCCTGAACCTCCCTTAGAAGGGTTCCCTTGCGATGCACCATAAAAAAAACTTGGAATATCCTTATTTATAGCCACTTTATCTTGTATAAGAGAGCTAGATTTTTCCTGCACCTTTGGGTAGGCATTTAAATATTTAAGTATTGGACATCATGTTTGAGGGGAATAGTCTCATTATCTTCAAACATCTTTTGATTTATAGCAAGCCATACTTCTCAGACTATGTTAAGTGGAAGTTCTCTTGTCTTGGAAAATTTCTTCTTGTTACACCAGGTTTTGAAGGCCTCTTCAAGACTTCCCCTTCCCAAATATTCCTAATCCCAGTTAATCTTTCCAACTCTTTTCATACCTCCTTAGAGTATGAAAATTCCATCATGAGATGAACTATAGATTCTTCTGCTCGGTGATAATAGTAGCACCATCCTGGCCCTATAAAATTCCTCTTTTGAAGAATATCCCATGTGGGAGCCTTGTTGTGTAATCTAAACCACATAAAAATCTTTTTTTTAGTGGGATTTTAATTTCCATATAATTTTCCACCACAATATATGTTGGTATTATCTTCCATCTTCTGTTAGTGCTTTGTAGCCTAATCTTGGAACATAAGCTATAGTTGGATTCAAAGACCAAATCAATTGATCATCTTCTTCCTTGAACTTAATATTGTTCCCTATCAAGAGATCTATGTATCTTTTCCATTCTTTTGCATAATCTGCCCCCAACCCAATTTCTTCCCATAATAACCCCTGCTAGTGTCAATTAGTGGACCTTCTCACATTTGCAACTTGTCTAAGACTAACCTTTATTCCTTAAGTCCTGAATCATTTGAAGGGGAGGTATATCCATGCCTTTTCTCCCTACCCAGGAGTCAAGGCCAATTTTCACTTTATTCATTTTTCCAATTGTCCAAATCAATGAGTTTCCAACCAAGTGGAAATCATAGATAACAACTTTTCATATTATTGAGGTGCTATTTTTCTCTTTGAGGGGATTTCTAATCAAATCCTCCACTGTATTATGGGTTGTATACTTATCTCTTACTATCTAAATCCACAAACTTGTTCCTTGAATTAGCCTCCATACATTTTTTGGAGCAAGATAATTTGAAAATATAAAGGTATTTTTTAAGCCCCATCCTCTAATGGATTTTGCTAATGACAACTTTTTTCAAGAGGCTAACACTAGTCCTTTATTTTTTTGGTCTCCAAACCAGATAAACTTGTAGCAAATTTTTCTAATGGTTTCTAGAACACCTTTTGGGACCTAGGAAAGTGATATCGAGTAGACTAGAATCACTTCTAGAACTACTTTTACCAAAACCAAATGACCTCCCCTAGACAACCATCTATTGCAATGGGTGTTTATTTTCTTCTCCAATTTAGTTATCAACCATTGCCAATCACATTTTTTATATTGATTTTTCTTTGAAAAAAACCTAGATACTTCATACCCTATTCTATATCAGTTATATTATAGGGAAAAAGCTAAGTAATAAAGTTTTTTTCCTGCTCAGATATCCCGTTAGAAAAAAGAGGATCACAGAGAAATAATATAAAACATGTGAGGAAATAAAACACAAAAGATACACAATACAATAGAGACACAAATATATGTGGTTCACCCAATATGGGCTATGTCCACCAAAGAAATTGCCAGTCCTTCCTTTTATTGTTATCCAACAAATGAAGCGCTACAACCTACAACATACCCATTGTAACTTCATATTCTTTTCTCACAATATCCTCTCTTAGAAAAACAATATTCACTCTCATTTACCCTGCCACAGTACAAGTCCCTCATACATAAAAGAGGGTTGCCTTCTAGGGAAAAAAACCCTAACATAACTTCTATTGTCAAATTTGCAACTTAATGATGAACGATTTAGATTGAATACAAAATTAACCCCCGCCCGAGGGGGGGGGATCTAAAATATTGTCGCAGTACCCCTTGGATACAGATGGGGGGGGGGGGGAGAAGCCCCCCTACACCCCCTATTAAGAAATGGGATCTAAACATGGCTGAAAAAAGACCTCTGAATCACAAAGATAATCAAGCTCCACATACAACATATCCCCCATAAGGTCATCATAAATTTTTTCATATGAACAACCAGTCTAGTTGCTTTGCAAACTATATCCATGATACCCTTCACTAGTACATATGACCAAATTTGTGATGGTTTTTTGTTTATATTGCCATACTTATCCGTCGCAATTTCCACGAAAGCCGAGATTTTTTTTCATTGCAATATCCGCAATCCAGGTGTGCATGGAAACATCAATGAAATTAGCTCTCCATGTGTCACCACCTTCAATATTGGTTGACTCTATGGATCGTCGCAATTGGGACGAAATTTCATCGCAATAACAACGAAGAAATGTGGCAATTACAACGAAACTTCATCACAATTGAGACGAAAAGTTATGCCAAGCCAATAACTTACGATGCAGCAGCTGAATGTGCGACGAAAGCTCGTCGCAACTTGTGACGAAAATCCATGGTAATATCGACGAGTGCAATATCTCAAAACCAAATTTACGACGCACATGCGGTACATGCGATGAAAATTTGTGGCAAATTGCGACAAAGTTGCGTCGATATTGCGACGATGACTTTAGGTTTTAAAAAAAAAAAATTACATGAAATATGGTATTACCATATTACATTGTAATATGGTATACCATATTGTATGCCATATTACAATGTATATTCACATTTAGTTATTGTGGACAATGTAGTCGTCACACTGGTGGATTTAGTGGC
>ML776883.1:0-22903 GCA_009831015.1 Picea engelmannii
AACATATTTGGATGATGAAATTGATGAGGGATTTTGGTTGAGGTACATGTTGGGTACATGGTTGAGACAAGTAGTTGATGAGTTGGCACATACATGAGGTGTATAGTTAATGATGTTGGTACATCTTGATGAGTCATATTTTACGTGTATTTGATGCATGATCGGTACATATTTTGTGCATGGTTGATGCACTCATTTATGGTACAGGTTGAGGTACAGGTTGGTGCATGGTTTATGCACTTTTTATGGTACAGGCTAATTACATGTTGAGTTACAGGTTAGTGCATGGTTGATGCACTTGTTTATGGTACAAGATGATTGCAGCTTGAGGTATAGGTTGGTGCATGGTTGGTGCACTTTTTTATGGTATATATTAATTATAGGTTGATTGGTACATATTGGTGCATGGTTGATGCACTTGTTTATGGTATAGGTTGATTAGAGGTTGATTGGTACAGGTTTACAGTGGTATATCTCACAATGATAGTGTGACAGTGGTTCCATCATTCTACTTCTACGTCAGGGCAGTTGGACGAGGAAAGGACAAGTGGTTGTAGCCTAAGAACATAGGGGGTCATAGCCTCCTTCTGGTTGTAGCCAGAGAATTGGGGTGTTGGAGCTTCCCTCAGGTTGTAGCCTGAGAAATTAGGAGGTTGGAGCCTCCTTCCAGTTGCAGCTGGAAAACAAAGGAATTTGGTGCTTCTAATGAATTTAATTCTTAAATACATATAAGAAAAAACATTATGTGGTTTTCTCCCACTTTGGGTTTCCACGTAAAAACACTGGTGTATTGTGTATGTGTATGATTGCTCATTTTTTCATTGTTTATTTACTCTGCAAATATTGGATGATAATGTTACATTGATATAACACTTGCATATTGTGGTTAAAAAGGATTGAATTTCTCGATTACTGATTCACCCCCCCCCCCCACCTCTCAGTAATCCAACCGTCACAAGGGATCCCACCTACCTAGTTATTATTAATTAAAGACCCTTAAATATTATTATTATTATTTATTTCTCCTAAAATAATTAGTTAAGTCAAACTAACCTAACTAAAGAAAGTAGTTGAACTACTTCAACTTATTTGGAAAGAATAAAAGTTGAATGAGAAGAAGACACAAGAGGAGAATGGAGGGAGAAAGCAAGACTAAGGTTTTCTCTTTTCATTTCATAAGATAGTTTTAGTTTTCATTCATTCTTGAGTTTATTCAAAGCCTAATTGTCTTTGCGACAGTAGGGTCTTATTGTAGACAACAAGGTTCAAGACTGAACCAAACTTTTCAGACACTTGTTTTAGAGGTGTTGATCCATCCTTGATAGTCTGTGTATTCTTGTCTATTTGTGATTTAAGTTTCATGGATGATAAAGAATATCTTGCAGAGTCAAATTGGCAACAGTCTGTGGCAAGATGATCCAGATTATAAATTTCATTTTTACTTGATTTCCAGAGTCTTTTTGTATGGTGTTCATCGGGGATCTCTAAATCAAACTTTGGCCCATGCCCTCACAGGGTTTTGTAAAGAGAAAAAAAAATTTGATACCTTAGATGAAATAAATCAGATTGATATTTTGTCTTATATACATTGTATTAATGACTTGGTTACTTTTCACTTTTTTATCTCCATGTTTACCTTCTGTAATCTGTATATATTTCATAAACTTATATAAACTTTATTTTATATTGCAACATTCTTTTCATAAATAAATCAGCCTTGATCCTAGTAATTAATACTTATGGATTGAGAGAATAATTTTGAGGCTATAAAACCAAGGGTGATATTCCTGACTATCTTATCCCAGCCAGAAAATATTTGAAAATGATTAAGGTAATTTATACCTTTTCCTCAACATTTATTTGGCGACCATACTGGGGAGATCTTCCATATCTCTCTGGTTGATTGTATTCGTGATTATCATTGAATATTTCTACTTTTGTTTTTTATTCTTTCACTGTTTTTTTTTCCTTGTGACAGTACCTCTTACAAGGTAGCCCAATATTGAGCCTGGTCTTAAAGATCAAATTAGCATTTCTTTAATATTATTCAATACCATCTTAGAAACCGCTAACACCTGGGTTGAGCTTGAATGCTCATGGGTAGTAATTGAATAAGACATAAGTGTTCGAGAACGTTGGGATGTCAGGAAAAGGTAGTCTAGGAATCATCTATAGCTTTTTTTTTCCGAAAGTTTTGATCTTATTTTCATGTCCTTAAATGCTTGCATCTCTAGGAGAAAAAAAGGTTTATCTCCTTAAATCACTCCTATTGTTGAAATAGGAAGAAGAAATGTTGTTTTTTCAACCAACAAGGTATGCTAAGGAGAACTTTGTCAGATTTAGCTAGTTTGTCTTTCTCACCCTTACCCATCATTCAAAAAATGGCATATGTGGGTGGCTCTGGTGGCACTGGAGGTGCTTCTTCATCTCAAACTTCAGCCTCATCAATGATTGGTAGCTTGCATAGCCATCAATTCCCTGTCCAATCTACTACCAACCCCACCAAGGTCATAAAGAAGTATGGACTTTTTCAATTCGAAGAATATGCTACTACTAGCCCGTGGCATGTATCCTCCACTTTAAATCTAGAACCTGCCACTCGGTCGTTACCAAAATTCAAAGAGAATCTTCCTAAGTTTTAAGGAAATAAGACAGTCACTACAAACAAGCACTTGGTGGCATTCTCTAATTCTTGTCACAATATAGGAGATAATGAAAATGATACTTGTATGTGTTTGTTTGTCAACTATCTCGAAGGGAAAGAAGCAAAAGATTTCTTTAATCTCCCTCCCAATATTCTTCCCACTTGGGAAGAGTTAGTTTACTGGTTCAAATCTAATTATGGGCAGTCTAAGAGCCCAGCCGAACAACTATGGGAATACAATAACATTGTTTACAAAGATGGTGAGACTATCAAGTCTTTCAACCTACATTTCACCAAGTTGTATAATTAAATTCTCAAGATTATTCTCCCCCAGAACCAAGCCGATTTTATGCATTACTACAATGCTCTACCTTCCCCTTATCATCATAGGCTTGAAGAAAAATCTATTGAAAGTCTTGGTTCCGCTCTGCATACTTTTCTAGAGTATGAAGAACAGCTAGAAAGAATGGGTCTTCCCAAAGGAGACTCAATTAAACAACCGGACATGTATGCCATCTTACAACTTGTACAAGATATGAATAACCAAATGATAGCATACGAGTGAAAGGGAAATGTCCCTTCACTTACTCTTGGGGCCCCATCTTCTTCTTCATCATCTTTTAGGAATCCCAATGAAAATAACTTTCATCCCAAAGCCATCATGCCTCGCATTTGGTGTAACTTTTGCGAGGAACATCACGAGGAAAGTACGTGTGAGGTAAAGAAGAGTGTCAGAGATAAAATATTTGGAAAAAGGCCTGAAACTACCAATTTTGTTCTATATTTGGCAGAACCAGAGGATGTCATGATCATAAACACTAAGAATAAATCATATGCTTCAAAAGGAAAATATGATCCCCCTCATACTTCTTCTAGCCCAAGCTCATCTTCGCAAGTTGTTGTTGAACAAACTACCAAGACTCTTGACAATCAAAGAACCCCCTATCCTCTTCCCTCTTCCAAATATAAAATTCTCAACCAATTGGCTAATATCAAGGCTGATGCTACTCTTATGGATATGGTTGTCGTCCCTAAGCAACAAAAGCATAAAAAAAAATTATGGAAGGAAAATCTTCCACCATAGCCAATCTATCCAAAGAGGTAAAAGAAGAGGATTCTAGTGTAAATAAAGTAGGTGTAAATAATTGTAGACACCTTGTAAAAAATACCCCATTTTTCATTTATGTAAAGATTATGGATAAAATAGCCCATTGTTGTCTAATTGACGGCGGTTCAGGCCCAAGCATAATGTTGAAAATTATTATGGAAGAGCTAGGATTGTCTTGTACCAATGAAAATGCCAGAAGAATGCTCTCATATAATAGTATACAACAATCGACCATAGGTGAAATCAAATATGTGACTTTGGTTCTATGCACACATCCTGAAATAAGGACAACCCTTAATATTCGGGTAATTGACATGCCAGTAAGTAACTATTCAATCATCTTAGGAAGAGACTGGAAAGCCTTGACATGTGGATATCTTCAACTTGACGAGACACACTTATCCGTTCCTTGGAATGGAAAGAACATTATAGTCCTAAGGGAGGGAAGAATCTCACCGTATATAGAAATAATTCCACATCCTAATGTAAACTATGTCGAAGAGGACTTAGGAGTGTACTCCATCTTTGCAGATGAGGATAACACTACCCTGGAACAAATTGACCTGGAGGATGGAATGTGGCATATTCACTTTGATGGCTCATGCTCCAACGAAGATAATGGAGCTAGCATTATCTTGTACTCACATGTAGGTAAAATTCACAATGTTTCCTATAGGTTAGAGTTTGCTTGCACAAACAACGTCAACGAATTTGAAGCATTGTTTCTAGGCATTGAAAATGCCTATAATCTGGGTTGTGGACACCTTACAGATTTTGGGGATTCTGAGCTTGTTGTGAACCTTGTACGTAAAATATATTTTCCTAGAAACAAGTTAATGAAACGCTACACCCAAACTTTTTGGGCGCTTATCTTGAACGTATTATCATTTAACATTACTCGTGTTAAAAGGGAATTGAATTCAATGGCTGACAAGTTAGTTGTTTTTGCAGCCTCTCCTACTCAGAAAATTCTGTCGCAAAGACCTGATTGTACTTTTCAATATTTATATCGTCCTCATATCCCTGACAATGTAGAGTCATGTCAGGTCTTCCCTAGTGATGAAAGCATATGTGCTTTCATACAAAATGAACCATATAAGCCCAAGGAGATTATATCCATGGAAAATAACAAAATTATGAAGGGCTAGACTCCTCTAGAAAGTTCATTTTCATCGAGTGTTGTAGGCAAAAACGAAAAATATAAAGAAGAGGAGTCAAAAAGGAAAGTGGGTGAAACCATTTCCTTGAAAATTGGAACACTCGATTCTCCAAAGAATGTTAAGATAGGTGCCGAATGTACTGATGAACAAAAGTTGAAATTCATTGAGTTACTTCATGAATTTCAAGATGTTTTTGCTTGGTCTTATGAAGATATTCATTGTTTTGAAACTGATCTTACACATCATGTCATTCCTATCAAGGAGGGTACAAAACCAGTTAGGCAAAAACAAATACTAATTAACTCCACACTTGAAGCGACTATTCGAAAGGAGTTGGAAAAACTCTTGAAGGATGGGATAATTTTCCTTGTTAAGTATTCTGAGTGGGTTTCCAATTTGGTTCCTGTTGGAAAAGAAATAGGTCAGATCCGACTGTGCATTTATTTCCTCTCATTAAATAGATCAAGCGTAAAAGACCATTTTCCTCTCCCTAATATGGAAATGATTTTGCAGCAAGTTGCAGGGTCACAAATGATGTCCTTACTTGACGGTTTTTCTAGTTATAATCAAATCAAGGTAAAAAGGATTGATAAATACAAAACCACTTTTACTACACGTTGGGGCACATTTGCTTATGAATGCATGCCTTTTGGTTTATATAATGTAGGTGCCACCTTCCAAAGAGCTATGCAGATATATTTTGATGATCTTATTGGTAATATTATTTAGATTTATCTTGATGACCTGGTTGTATATTCAAAAAACTGATTAGATCATTTTGGTCATCTTATAAAATTTATCATGCGATGCAAAAAGTTTGGCATTTATTTAAATCCTTCTAAGTCTATTTTCGGCATTACTAAGGGTAAGCTCATTGGGCATATTGTCTCTGATTCATGAATAAGCATATATCCTGAAAGGATCGTTGTTATTTTAAACCTTCCTCCTCCCACTTCCAAAAAGGAGGTTCAAGCCTTTATGGGCATTATCAACTTTGTTCGTAGATTTGTTCCCGATTTTGTTGTAATGGTCAAACCAATTCACAATATTCTCAAGCAAGATCGCTCCTTTTCTTAGACTGAAGACGTCGATAATTCTTTCTTCAGGATTAAGAAATCAATTAGTTCCGCATCGGTTTTTGCAAAACCGGATTTTGAGAAAGACTTTATTATATACACTAATGCCACGGAAGAAGCAGATTATGTTATTCGTGTACAATGTGATGACCAAAATAATGAAAAACCAATAGATTACATGATTCAAAGCTTATCAGATGACGAATTCAAATATTCTTATATTGAAAAACATGTTTTTTCTCTTGTTAAGGTTGTAGAAAAATTTCTCCACTTTATCTTAGGCAAGCACACACTAGTAAAAGTCCCTTTGACTACTGTCAAGTTTTTGTTCTCACAAACTTATATTTCAAGGAATATTTCACATTGGTTTGCCAAGATCCATGAGCATGATTTAACCATCATGACTTCGAAAACAATCAAGGACGAGACTTAGCCCTTCACTTGGCTCAACATGCTTAAGCAAGTGAAGAAATTGATGAACAGGATAATCCTCTTTTAGCACTATTTTACATTGATAGTCAAATCCTTCCTATAGTTGAACATCCCTGGTGTAAAGATCCGGTTTATTACTTGCAAAATAAAAAATGTTCAGATCGCTTAGATACTCATCAAAGGAGAAGGATTTGTCTTGAATCTTCCAGATATGTTATTTTAGGAGGCTTCTTGTTTAGGGGATCTGTCAATGGTATATTACTTCATTGTGTAAATAATGAGGAAGCATAGAAACTGTTACAAGAAACCCATGGATCTTCAGATTCTTTTATTCATGTGGGTGGCCACTTTTCTGTTAAAACTACTTCTTTTAAAATCATCAGAAAAGGTTATTATTGGCCTTCAATTTTTCGAGATTCTTATAACTTTTAAAGATCTTGTGACAAGTGCCAAAAATTTGTTGGGAACTTTCCACCATGCCTCCGCAACCTATCCTACCTGATTTTCCTTTTTCAAAATGGGGTATGGACTTTATCAGTCTTATTAATCCTCCATATTCAGCGAGGCAAGTTTTTATCTTGACAGCCACATATTATTTTACGAAATGGGCTGAAGTTGTTCAACTTAAACATTCGCAGGATGAGCGGGTTATTTCTTTCCTTGAAACTAATATTTTCTCTAGATTTGGCATTCATTTAGAAATTATTATAGATAACGGCCCTGCTTTTATTTCTGCTTAGATAACTCAATTTCTAGCTAAGCTCGGAGATAAACATTTCACCTCATCATCTTATTACCCTCAAGGAAATGGGAAAGTCGAGTCTACTAACAAAAATTTGGCTAGAATTATCAAGAGGCTCATTGAATATAAGCCTTGTCAATGGCACACCCTCCTCACTTACGCCCTTTGGTAAGATCACACTACTACCAAGGTAACAATAGGTTTCACTCCCTTTCATCTTGTTTATGGTCAATAAGTTATTTTTCTTATCGATATGGAACTTTCTTCTCTACGGTTGATGCTACAGATTGAAGAATTGAATTCTTCTAATATCTCTCAACGGATAAATGCATTGTTGTCTTTAGAGGAACAAAGGATATTTTCCTTGGAGAACATAAAGAGAAGACAGCAAACTGTAAATAAATATTTCATTAAAATTGTAAACGTTGTCAGATTTAAGGTAACTGAGAAAGTCTTTCTTTGGGATTCAACTCATGTTGATAGAGGAAGGCATTCTACGTTTCAAAAATTATGGTTGAGTACCTTTAAAATCACTTTTGTCCTGGGCAAAAATTCTTATATTCTAAAGGACTTGGAAGAGCGATTTTTTTCTTATAGCACTAACGGTTCCCACTTGAAACACTATGTGGAACCAGTTTGAAATTCAAAACGTTGTATGGAAATTACTTTTGTATTATAGTTTATGTTTACTGCTTTGATTTTCTTTTGTTGTTTTTATTTTTTTGTTGTTTCATTTCTGTTGTTTTTCTTTTATTAAATTATGTTTCTTTTCAGAAATAAACTTTGGATCAGTTTTTCCACAGCGATGTTATTCTGTAAGTATTGTTAATCAATAACAATGAGATTACACAGTTGTCATGATGTCCTCCTTGTATACATCACTGAAATTGCTCTTTGCTTCCAGTGTTGTTGTTAGATAGATAATTGGATTTTCATCCCTACTTTTTGTCTTCCCTTTCTTCCCTTCACCCTGATATTCAAAAAGAGTGCACCAGAAGTTTTTCTCCTTTAAACAATAAATGCTTTCATTGTGATTAATCGAATGTTATGCATATAGGAATAATCCCCTCATATGTAACACTTTCCATGACTTGTTCCCGAAATCCTGAATCATTTTTTCCCTTAAATCGCCTCACTTCACCTGTTGCATAATCATTCTCATGTATTATTCCTTGATCTAATGTTCACCTGGTATACAAAACTAGACATTATGAGTTCTTAATATGTTGGAAACAGATTTCCCTGTGGAGTCGCTAGTTTGTCGATGCTTAAAAACGCAACGATGAATACTATAATCGCAAATGATTGCAAAGATTTATTATATATTACATTAATAATAAACTAGTAGATGGGACCCCCTTGTAGACTTTTGGCGCTATGGTGGATATGTTGCGCTTATATTTTGTTTGTTTATGTGATGATACCAGGACAGTCTTCTACAATTCATTGTTTCAAATCATGGCTTAAAATGTTATGGTGACATGAGATGGTTGGTTGATTAATGCATGGCGCTGGATGGCTTTGATGACCTATCACAGAATATGTTAATGTTTCCCTCTGGGTGAAAGATTTATTATAATTTTTGGTTTGGCATTGCATTAAACGTGGAATTAATTGGTTTAAATGGTTTTGATAAAAGAAAATAATGGAGCTCTTTTGAATAAAAATTATACATAATCTCTAATGCTATGTATTATCGTGACAAGAGGGGATCACTAAACCCTTGCTACTAGAGTTATGTGCCTTGTTGAATGTTATATGTGGATGCACGTTGGGTTGTGTTTCTAATACATTGTTATTTTAAAGAATTTGGCATTACAAAGGGGTGGCGCATTATGCAAATGTGATATGAAAATGGATATGTGGTTGATTAATTGCTTAGTGCTATGGTGAATTGGCTTAGCTCGTACGTTGAATTGAATGATTTTGGAAGGGAGAAGCGATGTGCATTTACTACACATCACTCAAACTCCCCCTTGATTATGTCACCCTAGTCATTCTTGCATTTTGTTTTTGGCTCTGGTGGTTGTTGTTGTTCCGCATTATTCGGTCATGAAGGAGGTATGCAGTCTAGTTTTCTTCCTCATGCAGGATTTTCTAGGTATGGGTTTCTTACTCTTCCATCCATGATGGTTAATCTGCATTTTGAATCAAATTTTGGCTCAAGATTGCTCGTGGCCTATGTTTTTCTTAAGTTGTTATGAGATATTTTAACTGTGTATTGGTGTTGGGTATGTGGTTTCTTATTGTGATTAGTCTAGACTGTTGGCACTTTTAAAAAAAGGAAATGGTTATGCTCTCCTTGTTGTGTGTAATATTAGCATGGGTTTATTGGATTAAAAGGCAATGAAGCCTCCTCAGCCAGGTTTTGGGTTTATGAGTCTAGCACCTCTGTTGATATTGAGTATCATGTCTTGCCAAGGATCTGAGTTGTGTGTGTATCCTATTTATGGATTGTTACAACAAGTCTCTACGTTTAATTTTCCCACTCCATTATTCGTCTCTGTGGATAGTGTTTTCGACCATGTGGGTTGTATTTTGAATTGTTGAAGGATTAAAGTGTTTTTTTTCCTTGTCTTGGAAAAACCCCGAGTTGTTAGCTATCATTGTGTTGCCCTCACTGACATCTTTTCATGGAAATCATTGCACAGTATGGGTTTAACATCACCCAGAAGTTAATGAAATAATTACACATGTTTTTGGTTGGGCACAGATTTGTGCTTGGATGCTCATCTTACAGTGTTGTTTAAGAGATTGGTTTCATTGTGTTCCCTGTTGGAAGTGGTCGACTGTTGTTTTGGTAACCCTCACAGTCGAGAGTATTGTTACATGTTATATGTCTGTGGTAAATTGTGAAAGGAATGAGTTGTCTACGATTTTCGAGGACTTAATAATTTGATTGAACCACTTGTTCTTGATCTCCACTTGTTTTTTTAAACCCTAAATATAATTTTAATATCGTTTTACTCCAGTCAAAGGTAAATAGACCATTATGCGCACTTGGTTGATTGAGCACGATTTGGTTTTGTTCCTCGTTGGGAATTTATATAAGAAGTATGTACCTAATTGATTATCTGAATCTTGGGCTTGAAGTGTTGAATTTTATTCGGTTCAATCCTTATGTTGATTATATTTGAAAGACACCTGTGTGTGAATTGATTGGGGCCTGATTAAGAGTTTTAACACCCAGTTTGGTTGTATTGAAAAGTGTTTAAATAATGGAAAAGTGGTGGTAAATATTGTGCATGTTCTTATTGGTTTTAGAGAATGAGTATTGGATATAAATTGTTGTAAGCATTGTGTGTATTCTTGTTGGTTTTAAAAGGATTTAGCATTGAAGTTATGAATGGTTGTGGCTCAAAGGGTTATTGTGGTTTATCATATCAATCACAATGTTGTTTGTTATGAATGTTATATAAATATATGAAGGTTGTTGTAATTGAATATTTCTGGGCATATGGATTATTGTTTGGAAGCCAGCAAGCAATTTGTAAAAGAAGTAACAGTTTAAATTGTAATGTTGAAAAGTGAATACTATTGAACCTTGGAGCTCTAAACAGAGATATGTTTGATTATTTGTTTTGATTTATTTTTATATGAACAGTATCCATATTATGTCCTTGTCATTTTACCACTTTTTTCTCATTATATTCCCCTCATAATCCAAATTTCATTTTGGAATCCATGTTCTGTGAAATAAATTAAAAAGGTCTGTGTAACAGCGACAAAAGAGATAACACAACAATGGTTGGCAACTGATATTTTGGTATTTTATTACACAGTTAAATTATTTAATTAATTGTTGAATAATATTCGTGTATTAATCCCCTATCATTATACCACTTTTCGCTCATTACACTCCCTCCATATGTCCCATGAACCCTATCACCCACTGTTCACTTGGCGATTATTAAATGGTTTGTTATGGATGGATTTGCATGTATCTCATGTCAATTTATGAGCCAATTGTTGATCCATGCAAGAAGAATGCCATGTATGGTTTATTAAGGGCTTAGTTACTAACAAACTAATTCTACACGATGAGTTTCTTCACTAAGGGAAGCCATGGCAGAAATAACAGATGCCAGGGAAATTATAACAGAGGTCCTAGAAGGCTTAGATTTTCCATTCATTTTGATGTTGATCCCCAAGAACTAAACCAGATGTTCTAATTTGGGTTCTTTAACTAGATTGGGCATGGAATAGTAAACCCTCAGCCAAAGAGATCTCCCTTCCAGCCTCAGAACATCCATGGAATTCTCGTTCCTCCTCATGTGTCCTTGCAACCAGAAGTCCCTACAAATGATGGATGCCAAGAGATTTTCAACCTAGTTGTCTCTCACCATCGTGGCTAGCCCAATATGTCATTACCTCTTCCACCACCTATCAATCCTAATGTCCATATTGCTCATAGTGATTCACATGTTCAATCCTCACATGCTAGTAAAATATTAAAAACTAATGTTCACCATGTCCAAGATAAAGGCAAAGCAGTTGCCTCCCCTTCTTCTCCATCAAATCATTCCTCAAAATCTGTGTCTTCCTGCATGCACTTGAAAGACGATTGTTCCCATGTTATCAGTGAGATACAGCCTCAAGTATCTAATCAACCACGGGCTACTTCCGGGAAATCAAAGGGGAACAACAGTGATAAAAGAAAAATTGTCTCTCATAGTGGAAAGTATGGTTTTTATTTTATGTGTTTTTATGATTTGAGTTGATAAAGATAGTATTAATGGTCTGCAGAAATTTTGGACAGCAAACTTTGTTTTGGATAATGTGGATTATGTGGATATTTATATATTTTTGGATATGATTTAAATTATTTCTGATATTCAAATTTCTAATTTGAAAGATATTTAAGGGAGCTACAAGGGTGGCATGTGTTAAAATGATTATCCATTTGTGTTATATTTTATGATTTGAAAATAAGAAAAGATGGGAATCACAAGGGGTCCCACATACCTAGTTATTATTAATTAAAGACCCTTAACTATTATTATTTTTATTTATTTCTCCTAAACTAATTAGTTAAGTCAAACTAACTTAACTAAAGAAAGTAATTGAACTACTTCAACTTATTTGGAAAGAACAAAAGTTGAATGAGAAGAAGAAGAAACAAGAGGAGAATAGAAGGAAAAAGAAAGACTAAGGTTCTCTCTTTTGATTTCATAAGATAGTTTCAGTTTTCATTCATTCTTGAGTTTATTCAAAGCCTAATTCTCTTTGTGACAGCAGGGTCTTATTGTAGACAAGAAGGTTCAAGACTAAACCAAACTCTTCAGACACTTGTTTTAGAGGTGTTGATCCATCCTTTATAGTCTGTGTATTCTTGTATGTTTGTGAATTAAGTTTCATGGATGATAAAGAATATCTTACAGAGTCAAATTGGCAGTAGTATGTGGCAAGTTGATCCAGATTATAAAATTTTAGTTTTACTTGATTGTCAGATACTTTTTGTATGGTGTTCATCAGGGATCTCTAAATCAGACTTTGGTCCATGCCCTCACAAGGTTTTGTAAAGAGAAAAACAGTTTTGATACCTCATAATGAAATAAATCAGATTGTTATTTTGTATTATATACGTGTATTAATGACTTAGTTACTTTTTTCTTTTTGATCTCCAAGTTTACTTTCTGTAATCTATATAGATTTCAGAAACTTATATAAACTTGATTTTATATTGCAACCTTAACCTTAACATAACTCCCACCATAGAAACCTTAACCATAACATTCTTTTCATAAATAAATCATCCTTGATCCTAGTAATTAATACTTACAGATTGAGAGAATATTTTTTAAGCTATAAAACCAAGGGTGATATTCCCAACTATTTTGTCCTAGCTAGGAAAGATTTGAAAATGCATGAGTAGGGTCATTTATACTTTTTCCTCAACACCATGTTTTGGTTTTTTTGTGTGAATAAAAAGAGAAAATTCCTATTGTAAAACTTTTACAATACAAAAAATCCACATGGTTGCGGTCTACTGGTTGTTCCACCAAATTAGTGTAAATTGGAACAGGTGGCAAACTATGATGTCATTATCAAAAATGGAAATCCGCCATCTACCCTGCCAAACAGAAACTAGGGCAGGTGGTGAATTCGAGTCTATGTAGCAGTGTGCTAAGAAACCAAGACAGACAGAAGACATAGACTGAAAATTAAAGACATAATTGTAAAAATTCTCTGTAGCAGTGCAAGGAGTCGAGCTGTGAATGCTCGTGATAGCCAAAGCAAGTAAATTACCCATTTTCACCTCAGTTTTTGTCACTCAGGTCACTGTTGAGGGGGTTTTTCCTGGGTTGGAGGACGAATGGCCTGGCACAAGTCATACACCTCTCGGTTTTTGGTGTGTTCGAATAGGCCTCGTAAAGCATGTCAATTCTCTGATGCATGAGGGTGTCTCTGTGATTTTGATCAGCCATATGGCTTCTAAGATTAAAAAGGAGCACTAATTGCTCTGTATGGAATAAGGGTGGTGGTTCCTAGCTGAAATATGAGAGTGTCGAGAGTGGTGGTGGTGCCAAGATTGGGCCTCCCTCCTCCTGCAAACCAAAGACTGTTGTTGCATCACATAAGTCCTCTTGATTTGCTTCCCTATCCTTCATTGTCCCGAGCTTCTCCATTGTCTCATGCTCCTCCATTTCCTCCACCTCGCTTGAGTCTTTGATTTTAATGGTGTCCTTGAGGTCAGGGTGGAGGAATTCCTCTAGGAATTCCTCCTCAATTATGCATGTAGTCTCTTCCCTAGCATCATACATTTGTTGTATTGTGGTTGAAGCACTTGTGCTTGTTGGGAATTGGTTGGGGGGTTGCCAATTGTCTAGTACAGTGAAGAAGAGGGATTTCGGAGGGAACTGGATAGGTTCCTCTGGAATCTCCTCCTCCACGTATGCCATCGGCGACGTTCTGGTCTTATCCCTTCCCTGAGTACGGGATATGGACAAGGCTCGCTCCAGACGTTGCATCCTTCGTTGTCTAGCAGTGAAACTATACCAGGAAGGGATGCAACATGGCCTGGCTCTTTTCCTCGACATAGTAGGGAAAGGGAGGGTGAAAATGAGAAAGGTAAGAGTGATGGGATCCAACTTGTTGTTGCACCAGTTCTCAGAGCATCTAGGCTTGTGGAAGGCAGAGGTAAAATGGCTCCATCCTCTGCTACATAGGAGGATAACGTTGAGGCCCAACATGACCGTTGCATTGAGCTTCCCCCATCCATTTCATCTCATGAATGCCATTTTTCTTGCGTGAGGGAACTGTCCTCCATTGCTTGATGGGCAGTAATGGCTTCCTTCCATTTAATGGTGAGGGGAAGGGAGTCGACCTGCCATATTAATGGCTTGGGTATGGGTCAAGCTATGTGGATTCCCTGCTCTATGTGGCACCCCATCTAGGATTGGATAATCATTCCTAGCCAGGTCCAAGCATCGATATGAAATCTTGGAGAGGGGAGAGGTTTGTGCATTCCAGTGAATCAGCTCCATCATGGAAGCCACCCCTTCATTTTCCAGAAAATCAGCTACTTTGTTTGCCTCTCTTTTCACATGTGAGGGGATGATGGTGATGTTGGGTTGTAGGAGGGATCCAAACTCTTCCAGGAGTCCTGAAAGTCTCCAACTGGGAGAGACCTCCAGGGGGTGTGCCCCATGAATAAATTCGGTTATGAGATGGATGATAATCTGGGAATACCCCTCCACTATGATCTTGTTTAGGTGGTGGTCCATTGTTTTCTTGATTCCTGTGAGGAGGCTCTAGAGCTCAACATCATTGTTTGTATTGAAACCGAGAAAGCATGTTGCATACTAGAGAATTTTCCCTTCTAAGTTTTTGAGGACTGCAACAAAGCCTATCAAACCTGGATTACCTTTTGACGTGCCATAAAAGTTTAGTTTAATGAAAATCGTGGGTGGAGAGGACCAGGTTCTTGGGATGTTGGTTGATCTGGTGACCATACGGCTCTGTATTGTGTCAGTAAGATTGAGCTGCCAGGTTTGAAGGATATGACTTTCGCTCAGGTTTCACTTTAGGTCTTCCTGGGACCATTGCCCACTCTTAATTCTTTCCCGAATCGAGTTCATGATTCTTTCCCACGTTGAGTTGGGGGGGAGTAGGCAGTCGATCAAAAAATCCTTTTGTTTCTTTCCATCCAGATTAGCCACATGATGAAGCCAGGTATAAGCTTCCAAATGCGATCCAGGATTGGGTTTTGATAGGATATTGAGTCCCATTTTTCCATTGTGCTTATGATACTAGCCATGTTCCTATTTGAGCAGCGCATTATTTGAGTCCCCAAATCCCAAATTGTCTCACTGTAGTGGAAATGGTTGAATAGATGCTCCATCGTTTCTTCCTATTGTTGACAGAGGGAGCAGATGGAGGGGCCTATGAAACTTTGTTTCCTAATATTGTCCCAAGTGAGGATGCATTTTTGGAATGTGAGCCATAAGAAGATGGATACCTTAGGCCAGAGTTTTGGATTCCAGATCTTACCCCATATTCTCTCCTTGGGTTGGTCCTGGTAGTTCCCATGTAAGTAATAGGCTTCCTTGACTGAGAATTTTCCTACTATGGAGTGCCCCCATCTGATAATGTTTGGACCTTCTCTGATGTAAATTTTTCGTTGATTTGCACAAGCTTTCTAGCCCATAGATCCAGCTCTGTTTGAAGGTGAATTTCATGTGGTTTAGTATTCCAATTGCGCCATGGCCAATGATTGTCATTCTCTCTCCATAGATCCTTTACCCACCAGAAGTCCTCGGGCTGCATTTGTTGTCGTAGGGGAGTGAGTTCTTCAAGAGTGGCTAAAGGTGGTTTTTGTTGCCAAGATTCTTTCCAGAATAGGGTGTGTTCCTCATTTTTGATCTCCCAGAAAGCATGCTTCTGAATTAGCATTCTTTTTTTCCAATCTATGTTCCATATATTGGATCCCTGAATCTAATCGTTGAATCTGATTAGTTTCTCTTCTTTGGTTGTGGGAGCATATTTATTTTTCCATATTTTTACCCTGAGTTTTGTGGGGTGCTTGAGCCATCACCACCACAGTTTTTCCCCAATGACTTGATTTAGTTTCCCTGGGTCCCTAAGCCCTAGGCCCCCTAAATATTTTGGTTTGCAGATACTTTCCAAACCTATGAGAGCCCACTTCTTGTTTGGGTGATTCCCATTCCATAAGAAGCAGTGTTGAATGTTTCTAATGGCTCGAATGACAGACTAGGGGGTTGCTAAGGAGGTAAAGAGGTAGGTTGGAAAGTCTTGAAGAATGGACATTAGAAGAACTTGTGTGTCTGCAAGATTAAGAGGTTTGAAGGTCCATTTGTTGAGTCTATTGGAGATGGAGAGTAGCAGGATGTCCTAGGAGATGTTACAAGCGGTCGCTCCTGTGATCGGAATGCCTAGATAATTGGATGGAAGGGAGCTCTTGGGGATGCCCAGGATACAGGAGATATTATTTTGGACAGCCACCAGGGTATTGAAGAAGTAGAGCTTAGATTTTTCAAGGTTCAAGGCCATTCCTGAAGCATCAGAAAAGTCTATGGGGATGGAATTGATCTTATTGGATTCCTGGGAAGGCAGAGTTTTCAAAAGGAGGGTGTCATCAACAAACTAGTTGTGACAGGGGGTTGGTTGAATATTATGCATAGGTAGGCCTTTAAGGGAGCCTTCCATAATGGATGCCTTGAGGCAGTGGCCCAGTCCCTCCGCCATTATGACAAATAGGAAGGGGGATATGGGGTCCCATTGTCGGATCCTCTTGTGGGAGAGAAGGGTTGGGAAGGCACTTTGTTAACCAGGATAGAGAAAAAGGCTTAAGAAGTGAGTCTCATGATCTAGGCTACCTAGTGATTGTCTAATCCAAAGGCTTCGAGGAGGGAGCACATGTACTGCCAACTAATTTTGTCAAAATATTTAGAGAGGTCAAGTTTGATGATCATACTTGGAGTCTTTGTCTTTTTCAATGAGTGGATGACCTCATGAGCTAGGATAAAAATGTCCATGATTTGTCTGCCTTCGACATATCCTTCCTGTTGTTTGGATATAATAAAGGGCAGAATCAGTTTGAGACGCATGGCTATGACCTTTGTGATGATTTTGTAGATGACATTACAGAGAGATATCAGTTTGTAATGTTTGGGATGCATGACCCTTTCCTCCTTTGGGATGAGCATGAGGAAGGTGGCATTGAAGGCTGAGAGGACTTGTCTCGAGGTTCTTGATTCCTCCACCACCTACCAAACTTATTCTTTGATCATTGGCCAACAATAGTGGAAGAAGTTCGTATTGAATCCATATGGACTGGGAGCTTTACCTGGGGGCATTTCCTTGACATCTTGATCAACTTCCTCTTGAGTGATGGGCCTCATCAGAGCTTCATTATGTTCCTGAGTGATTAAGGAGGGTATGTTCCTGGTGATTTTGTGGATCGTTGTCATTCTATCATCATCGGGTTCTGTTAGGAGGTCTTTGTAGTAGTTGGTTAGTTCTTCTGTGATTCTATTATGATCCCTGATGGGATTACCCTGAGCATCCTCCAGCTGGGTTATTTTTTTGATGTATCTATGATGCACCATGGATCGGTGAAAGAATTCAGTGTTCTTTTAGCCTTCTTTGAGCCATTGTACCCTGGATTTCTTTCACCATAGTATTTCCTCCTGCTCCTTTATTTCTTCCAATTTCGCCTCGATCTCCTCCTCTTCCTTCATTAAGGTTTTCATTCTATTCCCCATTATGAAGTTATTTTGCATGATTTCCAATCTCTACTCAATATATTTCATTCTTTGCAGGATGTTCCCATAGACCATTTTATTCCAGTATTTGAGTTGTGACTTAAAAATTTTGAGTCGTTGCTGGAATTTGTGCATGAAGGTGCCATGTTCTATTTTTTCTTGCTTCCACCAGGAATTTGAGAGTTGATGGAAGTCAGGGTGGGAGAGCCATAATTTCTCAAATCTAAACATCTTGAGTTTGGGTGTCACCTTAGCATCTAGACAGAGCGAGACGGACCACTGGTCCGAGCCTATTTTCGATAGGATGTTGGCCTCAATAGAAGGATCTTCCAGCAACAGAGCTTCTGAAATGAGGAAGCGGTCTAGCCGGCAAGCTAAATGTTGATGTTGAGATCTGTCATTGGACCAGGTGAAAATACCAATCCTAGTTTCTATATATATTAGATCCAGTTGGTCTATGAAGGAGAAAAACTTATTGTTGTCTTGATCAAGCCTTTTGGTGCCTCCTGTATTTTCCTCCAATGTGAGAATAATGTTGAAATCGCCTCCTGGCATCCAGTTGGGCAAAGTCAGCAGTGATTTGACAACGGTTATTTGTTTCAAGAAAATCTCTTTGTCTTGGGTGCTCTGAGGTCCATAAGCATTTGTGATCTTGCCTTATTTGGTAGATCCTATGAATTTGAAGTGAGTCATAATCGTGCCCACAGTGGAGAAGGGTTTATCTATGATGATTGTTGTTGGAATCCATAAGATCGCCAGACCTCATGTCACCCCATTGGAGTCGATGTGAAGGGATTTGCAACCTCTCCAACAACACTGAAAGATGACCTCTTCTTCTTCTCCAGCACATTTTGTCTTTTGCAAGAGGAGAATGTTCAGATTCTCAACACGTATGCAGTCTCGAATATTCCTCTACTTGGATCTTCCATTGAGCCCTATAATATTCCATGTTATGATCTTCATCATGATTATTCGGGAGGTGGATGTAGGTATCCCTCTGTGATCCTTTGGATATGGCTTGAGTTGAGCCTAAAGTTACCTACTTCCTTGGTGAGTTGTTGGGTCGATTTGCGTCCTAGTATTTTATTTTCTTGGGAGGTTCATTTTGGCTCAGTAGTTGGGTCTAAGGATATACCTAGTCACGCGATGGAGCCTATGGTGGAGTCAATGAACACCTTGTGAAATTTTCTGAGTTGTTCCACTGGAATGGTGTGCAGATCCTTTTGGTTGAGAGATTCCTCCAGTTTTTCAAGATCTATGTCCGCCATATATTTCTCATCTAGCTGCATGAGAGTATCCCCACTTCCATCCAGATTATCCCCTTGGTGATCTTCTTTTCCTTTTTCATATTGGTGCGTGTATTTCCCTTTTTCCTTCTCATGGTTGTCATTTTTGTGTGGGTTTCCTACCTCTTCTTCTCTCGGAAGTTGGTTAAGAATCTCATAAGAGTTCTTTGTGGGTATTTTTAGAGTGTTGTCTTGATTCTTCTTCCTAGGTGGGTGTTGTTTCCTTCATGTGACCATGGTGAATCCATCCTTTTTCTTTCCCTCTCCGTATTTGGAGATCTGGGTATTCAGGGGGAAGTCCCAAAAGAGGTGGTCGTGCTCGTGAGACTTCCTGCAGCAAAAGGGAATATGTTCATAATCCATTGTTTGATTCCAGTCTTCATCCTGATACTCTAGGGTTACTAAGCCTAGTAGATATTTTGAGATATCCATGTAGACATAGATCCGAGTGTAAGAGGTTGTTTTTCTTTGTTTCATGGCTTCTAAGGATTTAACATATCATCCCACAGTATTTCTTGTACCCATTAGGATTTCCTCCAGCCAGAATTCTTGCGGCATGAAGTAAATCGTGATCCATATTGAAGTCGTTGTAAAGTATTCTTTCTCTAGGATGAAGTGGTCCATCCAGAATCTAAGAAATAGCCCTACTGAGTTGTAGAAGTATGGCCCATTATCAAAAATTATGTCCTTGTCTTCCAGATTGTAAAGGATGATCATGAAGAACCCTTTGGAGTTGAGATGAACTTCATAACCTCCTTTGGGTTTCCACCAGTCCTTGATCCATCTCAAGAGATCTTGTTCTGAAGGCCAGAGACCCAGGAAATTTCCTATGAGGGTGTGCTCCCACATGAACTAAGTGTGTTCCCCAACCCTAGTTGAGATTATGAGATATCTTGGACGCTTATCAGATTCGGGAATGCATTTTCTTGGTTCCCATCCTCGAGATGCCTTTGGATGACACGTGCTTGGCTCCACATCCATTGCTTTGCTGAATACCTTCTCTTTGTCCAGGATTTTCTCTCTCAGGTGAGGCGGTGGCTCAAATGCAGGCCTCTTGGCATGCAGTCCAGCTCTGTCATTCATTTCTACATTCTTGTACGAGGGGGATTACCCCCCCCCCCCCATGGACTCATCTCGAACTATCAGCTGCAACTTATCTATTCAAAATGGCGTGTCTCGTGCAACCATTTCGTCTGCGGGAGGAGTGGATCATATAGAGTTTCGCTAGGGTTTTGCTAGGGTTTCATAGGCCATCACATAATTCACAATGTTTTTCTTATTATTGCAAGGATGTTTCTTATTTGGATGCTTGGTTTTATCTTTCTATTGGGCCACTAATGCTTTGTTAGATGTACATGTAGTGTTGATCACTCCAAGTTGCAAGATATTATTTTTCTCTCTAATCAAAGGATCAAAAAAGGACTCAAGAGTGGGAGCTTGGTAAGCACCCCTTAGAGCTTCTCTGGTGGCATAAAAGGTAGATACAAAGACAAAATATATAGTTCCAATATTAGTAAGAATAACATGTATGCATCGGTCATCCTTCAAATCTATTTTACAATCTTTAAGTAAAAATCTAAGTGTTTTAAACTTAAATAAATAATATTCAATGCAAGGGAAATCATTGGGACTTAAACTCATTAACTGATTTTCAATTAGGTGGGCTTGAATCCCCATTGTATTTACCAATTACGTCTTCTAGCTTAGCCCATGATCCATTGTTGAATTATGTAGCTTGTGAGGTCTTCTACATGTGCTTGGTGTCTTAGCATGTGGGGGAGATAAAGTGGTCTCTAGAAATAAACTTTATTTTATAAAGTTTAAGTGAATTTTTAATTTGTGATGGATAAAGTGATATTTTAAGTTGTGTTAATGAGATATTAAAACATAACCACAGATCCTGAGAGGGATAGGATTTAATCTCATCCATCATATCTAAAATAACTTCCTAATTCCCTCATGAAGAGATAAAAAGGAGATCTAGAGGAAAAAAAAACGCAATTCATTTTATTCATTTAATGAGAAGAGAGAGCGTAAGTCGGAGAGAAAACATTGTACCAAACTAAGGGACGATTCCCAAGGAGAAAGAGGACATGAATCCCAAGGAGAGAGGACAATAATTAATGCAATAAGTCAGCCACACGTGTGAGAAGAGTTGGCACAAATTTCAAGGAAGTGGTGCACATAAATCAATGAGGTAGACAATACAACATTTATTATTGGTATAGTGCAAATATTTTGAGACAATCATACAACATTTATTGCAATACATATATTTCTAGGAGCAGACCGTACAGCTTGGTGTGAGAGGCACATAAATCAAGGCAGCAATATATTTTTGAGTTTGACACAAATTTCTAAGTTTGGCATAAAAATCGAGGTGCACTTGTTCTTATTTCTCTTTCCCTAATAAAACTCATCTCTCTACTAGTTTTCCCTTCGGGGTTTTTCTAGGGACATTTCCCAAAAATATTGGTGTCATTAAATGGTTTTCTTATTTATGTTGTGCAAGTAAAAATTCAATGTGTTTCTAATTGCAATTTTTGGTTTATGAACAACATTCATGAATGAGCATTAAACTGTGACAAATAATTTTTTGAAACAAAAAACCATCATTTTGAACTTTAAAATTTTAAATGGTATCATAGCATTGATACTAACAGGGGAAACCAAACAAGTTGACACGAGGGTTTGCATGAGAATTGCAATTTGTTCATCGGAAAGAGGTTGGGCCTTGTTATCAGTTGAGTAGGTCATATGGCTACAGGTTTGAGATTTGAGGATAGGTTGGAGGGGGTTGGAAGCTTCAATCCATAGAAGGAAAGGGTTTTCTTATTGTTGGAGGAACAAGATTTGTGGGACATGTTGAGAAAGTTGTCACTATTCCTATGGATGCATCATTGTTGGATAAATATAACAAAAAGAATGTTAAATCCAAGTGGATAATCCTTGATGTCATTTAATATCATGTCATTCCTCATGTAATGAGGAAAAATAATGCCTTCGAGATGTGGGAATATTTAACCAAGCTATACCAAAGTGACAATCAAAACAAGAAGATGTTGTTGAGAGAAAAACTAAGAAAAACCAAGATGACCAAAACTGATACAAATGCATCATACCTTACCAAGTTTTCATAGATTCGTGATGAACTAGGGGTTCTTGGAGAAAAAGTGGAAGGGGCGGAATTGGTTATAACTTCCTTGAATGGTTTTTCAAAACCATGGGACGCATTTGTTCTTGGTATTGTTTCCAGGGAAAAACTTCATGATTGGGAGAGACTTTGGGATGAATTTATACAGGAGGAAATCATAGTTGGTTCCAAACAAGGAGGCCAACAGTAGGTGGATGATGAGGAAAATGTGGCTCTTTCAGCAAAGGGAAAGAACAAATCCATGAAAGGTCAAACAAGTAAGACTAATTCAAAGGGTGAACAAAAAAAGGACATTAGCAAAGTTAAGTGTGTTTCATGTCATAAGATGGGGCACTATACAGGTTAGTTTCCTAACAAGAAAAAGAAGAGACAAGTTGAAGTAGATGAGTTTACTGCTAGATTTGAGAGAGAGTTGTCTTTGTTGATATGCCTGTTGTTGGGTATTCTACCCTACGAACTAATAAGCTAGGGCTCTAAACTTATACGCAGATCATGACCCTTAAGATTTAACTTTTAACCTCCTACCCAAAATCTCAACCCCTTTTCTCAGGCAAACACGGGAAGAATAAACCAA
>ML776883.1:23003-48840 GCA_009831015.1 Picea engelmannii
ACTCTCAAATGGTTGAAATCAATGAAAACCAACAATCCATACCAACTGTCCATCAACCTAAGCAATTGTCTGATAGTGACTCCCATATTTTCTTCTTTTCAAATCATAAAATATAACACAAATGGATAATCATTTTAGCACATGCCACCCTTGTAGCTCCCTTAAATATATTTCAAATTAGATATTTGAATATTAGAAATAATTTAAACCATATCCAAATATATATAAATATCCACATAATCCACATTATCGAAAACAGAGTTTGTTGTCCAAACTTTCTGCAGACCATTAACACCGTCTTTATCAACTCAAGTCATAAAAACACATAAACTAAAAGCCATACTTTCCACTCTTAGAGGCAATTTTTATTTTATCACTGCTGCCCCCCTTTGATTTCTCGAAAGTAGCCCATGTTTGATTAGAACCTTGAGGCTGTATCTCACTGATAACATGGGAAGAATCATATTTCAAGTGCATGTGGGAAGACATAGATCTTGAGGAATCATTTGATGGAGAAGAAGGGGAGGCATCTACTTTGTCTTTATCTTGCAGATGGGGAACATCCATTTTTAATATTTTACTAGCATGTGAGAATTGAACAAGTGAATCAATATGAGAAATATGGACATTAGGATTGACAGGTGGTGGAAGAGGTAATGACATATTGGGCCAGCCACGATGGTGAGAGACAACTAGGTTGAAAATCTCTTTCCATCCATCATTTGTAGGGACTTCTAGTTGCAAGGAAAAATTAGGAGGAACGATAATTCCATTGATGTTCTGAGGCTAGAAGGGAGGTCTCTCTAGCTGAGGGTGTACTTTTCCATGCCCAATCCATTTGAATAACCCAACTTGGAACAACTGGTTCAGTTCTTGGGGATCAACACCAAAATGAATGGAAAATATAGGCCTTCTAGGACCTCTGTTATAATTTCCCTGGCCTCTGTTATTTCTTCCATGGCTGCCCCTGTTGAAGAAACTCATCTTGTAGCAACAGTTCATCAGTAACTAATCCCTTAATAAGCCATATATGACATTCTTCTTGCATGAATAAACAATTGGCTCAGAAATTGATACGAGATACATGCAAATCCATCTATAACAAACCATTTAATAATCGCAAAGTGAACAGGGGGTGATAGGGTTCATGGGACATATGGAGGGAGTGTAATGAACAGAAAGTGGTATAATGATAGGGGATTAATACACAAATATTGTTCAATAATTAATTAAACAATTTCACTGTGTAATAAAATACCAGAATATTAGTTGCCAACCATTGCTGTGTTATCTCTTTTGTCGCTGTTACACAAACCTTTTTAATTTATTTCATAGAACATGGATGCCAAAATGAAATTGGGATTATGAGGGGAATATAATGAGGGAAAAGTGGTAAAATGATAGAGACATAGTATGGATACTATTCATATAAAAATAAATCAAAACAAATAATCAAACATATCTTTGTTCAGAGCTCTAAAGTTCAATAGTATTCACTTTTCAACATTATAATTTAAACTGTTACTTCTTTTACAAATTGCTTGCAGGATTTCGAACAATAATCCGTATGCCCAGAAATATTCAATTACAACAACCTTCATATATTTATATAGCAGTCATAACAAACAACATTGCAATTGATATGATAAGCCACAATAACCCTTTGAACCACAACCATTCATAACTTCAATGCTAAATCCTTTTAAAACCAACAAGAATACGCACAATGCTTACAACAATTTATATCCAATACTCATTCTTTAAAACCAATAAGAATATGCACAGTATTTGCCACCACTTGTCCATTTTTTAAATACTTTTCAATACAACCAAATTGGGCATTAAAACTTTTAATCGGGCCCCAATCAATTCACACACAAGTGTCTTTCAAATATAATCAACATATGGATTGAACCAAATAACATTCAACACTTTGAGCCCAAGCTTCAAATAAGAAATTAGGTACATACTTCTTCTAGAAATGCCCAACGAGGAACACAACCAAATCGTGCTCAATAAACTAAGTACGCATAGTGGTCCATTTACCCTTGACTGGAGTAAAACGATATCAAAATTACATTTAGGGTTTAAACACAACAAGTGGATATCAAGATCAGGTGGTTCGATGAAATGATTAAGTTCTCAAAAATCTCAAAAATCTCATTCCTTTCACAATTTACCACAGACATATAACATGTAACAATACTCTCAACTTTGAGGGTTACCAAAACAACAATCGACCACTTCCAAAAGGGAATGAAATGAAACCAATCTCTTAAAAAACACTGTAATATGAGCATCCAAGCATAAATTTGTGCCCAACCAAAAGCATGTGTAATGATTTCATTAACTTCTGGGTGATGTTTAACCCATACTGTGCAATGATTTCCAGGAAAAGGTGTTAGTGAGGGCAACACAATGATAGCTAACAACTCAGGGTTTTCCAAGACGAGGCAAAAAAACACTTTAATCCTTCAACAATTCAAAATGAAACCCACAGGGTTCAAAACACTATCCACATAGACGAATCATGGAGTGGGTAGCTTAAACATAGAGACTTGTTGTAACAATCCATAAATAGGATACATGCACAACCCAGAGCCTTGGCAAGCCATGATACTCAATATCAACAGAGGTGCTAGACTAAAAAACCCAAAATGTGGTCGAGTAGGCTTCACTGCCTTTTAATCCAATAAACCCTTGCAAATATTACACACAACAAGGAGAGCATAACCATTTCCTTTTTTTAAAAGTGCAAACATTCCAAACTAATCACCATAAGAAACCACATACTCAACACCAATACACAACTCAAATATCTCATAACATCTTAAGAAAAACACAAACCATGAGCAATCTTGAGCCAAAAGTTGATTCAAAATGCAGAGTAACCATCATGGGTGGAAGAGTAAGAAACCCATACCTGGAAAAGCCCGCATGGGGAAGAAAACTAGATTGTATACCTCCTTCATGACTGAACGATGCAGAACAACAACAACCACCATATCCAAAAACAAAATTCAAGAATGACTAGGGTGACAGGCTCAAGGGGGAGTTTGAGTGACGTGCAGTAAATGCACGTCACTTCTCCCTTCCAACCTCATTCAATTCAATGCACGATCCAAGCCAGTTCACCATAGCACTATGCAATTAATCAACCAAATATCCATTGCCATATCACATTTGCATAGTGTTCCACCCCTTTGTAATGTCAAATTCTTTAATATAACAATATATTAGAAACATGACCCAACATGCATCCACATATAACATTCAACAAGGTGCATAACTCTAGTAGCAAGGTTTAGTGCTCCCCTCTTGTCATGATAATACATAACAATAGAGCTTGTGTATAATTTTTATTCAAAAGAGCTCCATTATTATCTTTTATCAAAACCATTTAAACCAATTAATGCCACATTTAATGCAATGCCAAACCAAAACTTATAATAATTCTTTCACCCATATGGAAGCCTTAACATATTCTGTGAGAGGTCATCAAAGTCATCTAGTGCCATGCATTAATCAACCAACCATCTCATGTCACCATAACATTTTAAACCATGATTTGAAACAATGTAGAATATTGTGATGGTATCATCACATAAGCAAACAAAATATAAGCGCAACATATCCACCATAGCACCACAAGTCTACAAGGGGGTCCCACTTACTAGTTTCTTATTAATATAATATATAATAAAGCTTGGCAATCATTTGCAAGAATAGTATTCATTGGTTCGTTTTTAAGTGTTAACACATGGGTCCCAAACTCTCTCAGAAAGCTTCTACTCCCAATGGTGACAAATGACCAAAATAAAAAATCAAGAAGACTAATACGCATTGCAATTTTTTTGGGTGATATGATCATCTGGAGTTGTAATGTTTTTAAAATATGGAATCCTTAGAAGCATTAGTGAAGAAACAAAACATCAATCTTGATTCTTCTTCTCATGGACATGCACTTACCACTTCTGTTTTTTTGTTCAATGCAATATCTACTTCTTCCAATGAGTGGATTATTGATTCTGAAGCATATTATCATATGGCTAAGGATAAAGCCATTTTTTCTGCTCTTAATGAATGTAGAACTATTTTTTGTTGTTGTTGGTGATGATATATCTCTTAGTGCCGTATGGTTTGGAATAGTTCAAGTAGATAATGGTAATTTCAATTTTAAATTATGTGTTCCAAGTCTTTCTTGCAACCTTCTATCAGTATATCAGATCACTCATTTAGGTGAAGGGAAAATCGTAGAGTTTTCACCTCACCAAGTTGTAATCAAGGCTTTAAAAGATATTAATCATGTTATAGCAATTGGAATTGTTGATGATATTACCAGGTTGTACAAATTTGACAACTTTGGATCATTATCTTTTCATTTAGTTTTTGTTGCTCATAGCAATGAGTTGAACAAACTTTGGCACGAGTGGTTTTTTCATCTAAACTATCTCTCATTGCAACAACTATGTAATCAAAATATGGTGATTAGTCTTCCTTTCATTTCTTGTAGAGATGGTGTTTGTGCTAGTTGTGTTCTCGGCAAACATCATTGGGATAATTTTGAAAAACGTGCCTCTTGTCATGCCTCGACCCCTTTATAGTTTAGTTTTAGACACATTATTTTTTAGGGAGGACTTCCTTGTTGGTTGGTTTCATTGATCTGGATTGGGCCAATGACCCTAATGATCGAAATTATATTGAGGGTTATGTTTCCATCCTTCATTCTAAACCTACCACTTGGGCTTGTAAAAAACAACATGTTATTTCTCTTTCTTCAACAGAAGTAGTATCGAGCAGTGGTTAATTCAAGTCAAGAATCCTTGTGTCTTCAATATATCCTTTCATATTTTGGATTCCAACAACAACATCCAACCACCCTATGGTGTGACAATTGGAGTGGCATCAAGTTTTTCAAATATCCAGTTCAACATCAAGGAAACAAACTCATTGAAATACAAATGCACTTTATTAGAAATCTTATTCATGTTTGGGTTCTGTTGATCAGTCTTAAATCCCTTGACTCAATAGTAGGAACCAAACCTACCACCAAGGCCCAATTAGAATCTATAGCATTTAATAGTGGAATGGTTCTGCAGATCTTGCGATTTGGCCAAATTATCGATGGGATTTATGTTTTCTTGTGAAGGCTCTTCCTTCAGTTTGGACTATTCTCTTTTGTATATTTTCTCTTGAGTGGGACCGATATGAGATGTAAGTTGGTATAAAACAACTTGGCAACAAAAATGGATTTACTCTTAACTAAGGGGAAGAGGTTGAACTTGGGTTAACCTACTGCTCAAGCATGTAGACGATAATTTTATACCACAGGCCTAGTACTAATAGATTAACCATGTGAGCATCGAATTATTGTTTGAGATACTAATTACCAGAAAGAAAACACATATGCAATGAGATAATGGCAAGCAAAAAAATTCATCTACCAAAACCATTCATCACATAATAACACAATGATTCATCTTCGTCATTAAAGCAAAGAACAAGAAAACATTGCACCAGATAACTTGACAATAGAATTAATTGCTCTTACTCATTACAACATCATTCATGAAACATGATAGGAAATAGTTCTTCTCCATGTCCAATCACACATGCAGTTGATGAAAATAACTTGTCTTTGGTCCAGAAGGACTTCTCAATTCAATGTAGCTTCAAAATAATTCTTAACAACCAGAAAGAAAAAGTTCTTGCCACAAACATCGAACCCTAACTAATCGGTCGATGTCTTTATTTATAATCTAAAGTTCAATTGAAAACAACGGCTAAGTGCAGTTTATGCAAAGAAAAATATGCCACGTGGCATCATCTTCTAACAGTATCTTTAACAGTCAACTCAGGATAGTTCTTTGAAAGGATGACTTCTCTTGTACTCAGACCAACTGATAAACAACTCTTCACAGGGGGACATCAGATAATTGCACCATAGGAATAATTGCCCAGCACAGGGAAAAATGTAGACGAGGGTTCATTCAGGGTTTCTAGATCAGTGACTGTATGTTTCAGATAGCTCTCCGTATCAATTATGATCATATTCTTGTATCCCTTAAATGGTAGCAAAAGGTGTGCCCAGTCTGTGCTAAAGTACCCATTTAACTTCTCAGACAAATCTCGACTTAGTAATAACCCATAGGCCTTTGGGATGTCTACCACAATGATTTCAATCACTTGTACAAATTTAGGATGTGTCTCTATTCTGATAATTACATCCCTGATTTCCCCCATGACTTTGACCTGGGTCCTGTCTAGCTGTATCACGTGTTTGTCGCTCTGTAGAGGAACGACATTTAATTTTCGGCAAATTGACAGGGGCATAATGTTGGAAGATGCTCCTGAATCTACCAAACAATTATGGAGGTTCCTGTTGAAAACTTTGAACGTTAAGAGAAAAGGTGGGACAAAAGGCTCCCCCTTCTTATCTTCTGAACATTAATTCACGGTTGGTTTATTTACAGAGTCTGTGGAAGCTAGATTCCTTTCCTGACCATTGCTAGTCATAGGGTCTTCTACTGAGTTCAAATCTTGTAGCAGGAATTCCTTCTACCGAGGGATTCTGCACATGTCCATGATTGATATGTTCGATAGTCCATATCGAAAAATTGACGCTAGGAATTTTTGAGACCCGATTGTCATGAAAGTGTTACCCATCTTCATTTTGGATTAAGACCAGAAATAATTGATTTTGGATGGGTGGACCATTATCAATGGAATGAAGAAGGCATGAACATAATAAAATCATATTACTTGGTTTCATCACATGTGAATCCTTTAATTGTAAAGCTTCGAGGACACATATTTTTGAAGGAGGGTACTATGTTATGACCCAAGGTGGGCATATATGGGGTTAAATGTATATGATATGTACCCAAGGTGGGGTGGGGTGGGGGGGGGATATGGGGCTAAATGTACATGTAATGTGTAAATGTATATGTATTAGGGTCGACCTAATAGTAAAGGGGCTTCATGTGTAGTATGTGAATAGGTATACATAGAGATCATGTATTCATTATTGAGGACATGTGAATTGTGTTTATGTAATTGGGTATTTGGAGGAGGTTCTCATATTATTTAAGGAGTTATTATGTAACTCATTTATCTTATCTATATTGGAGCTGTGGTCCATGCTCACATTAGTGTACATGGTGTGTACTTTTGGTTTATTCTGATATCTTAAGCATTTGGTTCATTACACTCCATGATGTCTCTATTGTCCATTTTGAGGGGATTTGCCCCAACTAACTGGTGGGAGGCTGTGCCTAATTGAAATCCTTTGTGGCACTGTAATTCCATACAATGTTTTCCTGAAACAAGATAGAGAAGAGATAAATATACTTCTACAAGATTAAAACTAAAAATTGAAACTTGAACGATTTTGTCTAGTTGAGAGTGAGATAGAGAATAAAAATTAGAGCTATGAACTAGAGTTAGAAACAAAAGACCCAAAGCAATGGTATATGTTGTTAATAATGTAGTTTCAAATAAGTTGTAATTTTAACCTAAACATAAATACAAGGGTGCTACTCGTAGCATTACTTTTCAATTTGGGGATTGATTTTAATATTTGGTTGTAATAGTGCCAATTGTTAGGTGTTAAGAATATGGTTATGTTATATTGAATAGAAACAATAATATCATAGGAATTACCAACGGAAAAAAAATAATGTAGAGAATAGCACATCAAAATGATACCTTTATTGAAACATAATCAATGTTCACTTGCCTCATCGAGGGGGAAACCTCTAGCAGAGCAATGCTCTATTACAATAATTCTATAGACAAGGCTTTCTCATGCCTCCTACTCTTATTTATACTGATTCTATCTTCCAAAGAACATTCTAGAGGAAGATCTTTCTAGAAGTGAAATATTTTGTTATGTCTTTTTACATTGACTTGTTCACATTTATTAAATAGGCCTTATTAACTAATGTCAACCTTCATTACATGGAAAATATATTATTCTACCTACATGAGGGGTTAGAGAGGTTAGTTCCCTAACATGCCCTCCCCCTTGAAGAAAAACCTTGTCCTCAAGGCTTGAGATGAGGAAATTGTTGCAGAATGGTGGTTGGTTTCCAGGTAGCAACTTCTGGAGTTGTATATTTTCACTGAACTAACACTTCATTGATGGTGAACCGATGGAGATGATGCTCACTATTGGAGTAGGTCATTTTGGGACAAGTTTTGGGAATGATGAAACCACGCGACAAGTCGGTTGAGGAGTAGCGCACATAGAGTAAAGGAAGAAAATTAGCGCAATTTTAGGAGTCAACATGCGCAAAAGATGAAAATTGGTTAGAAGTAGTTAGATATTTTGGTCCATTTTGTAACGGGCTAAGCCCTAGTATCAATGTATAAATATGTAATGGGTTTTTGGGTAGAAGGGGTCATATGAAGAGAGTGAGGTGATATGATGATAGTGAGATCAAATGAGAGAAGGTATTTGTTGAATATTTAGAGAGGAGAATGAGCTAAGTGTGTACTTTATGCATGAATGGCTAGGGAATATTGGGTAGAACTGATGTATCTTATGTGAGTGCAATGCACACCTATTGTAAGGACTAAACATGAATGAATAATATAAGAATCTATCCATTGTGGATGTAGCCAAGTTGGGGTGAACCACATTAAATTACTATGTTTTGATGTGTTTGATACTATGATGTGTTGGTTTAATATGTCTATTGCACACATGTATTAGATGCTTATGGGTTAATATGAATATATCTGATGATTCCATGTGCATGTTGAATGATTAAGAAAGATGGACCAATCATCTATTATTATGCTGTTATGATTTCACGAACAAAGTATATTGCATGTTTTTTTTTTAAGTAAGAAGATTTGTATTACCTTTCATAAACTAAATATACAATATTTTCTTTCATGCTAGAGTAATTTCTAGTCTGAATCTCCCATATGGAAAACCGATTCAGTCGACACAACAAAATAAACTTAAAAAATAAAATATACTATTCAAGAAAGACAAAAATGGACTGATTATCTAGGTGTCTCTGTCTGATAAAAAAGGTGCGACATAAGGCCTGATAAGAGTCTAGGTGTCACATAATCAATAAATAGAGCATGAATACAATTATAAGCTATGGAGAAACTAAAATGAATTCCATAACTTGAAACCAGTGCCAAGTTAGCGCTCATGTACTTTCTTCTACTCTTCCGTGCGTGGGGTAGTTTATTGGGTGCTCGTTGCTGGAGAATTCACTGTCACAGCTGAAGCACTGGTCATTGTAATAGGGGTGTGAAGGGATCCGATCAAGGAGGTGAGAAATATCTCAATACACTCCCCCCATCTATCCATAAGTTCCATCCTGAAACACATGTCGTCCATGTCCCTACATGCATTGAAGATGAGGCTTTGCAAATTCTCCCAGGTGGCAAGAAGGCACGTCCAAGCATCACAGTTTGAGAATACATGTAGAGGAGGAGAGGGAGGGGTCTTCACCATGGGGGTGGAGGGGTGGGGTGGAGGTGGTGAAGGGGCATATGGGATATAGGGAGGATGGGAGGATGATGCAATATCTGCTAGTGGGACGAGGGAGAAACCTAGTGAGTTTCCATCATTTTCAAACCACTCAATTCGATATGTCCAAGGAGAAGAGAGAGGGGGACGAGTGCACTAGCGAGGGGAGGATAAAGATGAAGAGGATGTTGAAGAACTTGGTGCAGGAAGATTGGGTGCAGGTGGATGGAGAGCCATTCGGTTGTAAGTCTGATACCATAGAGGACCCCTTTTTGGCTGCCCGCGCTGCCTGGGAATTACCAAAAGAGGGAGAAAGAAAGAATCAAGCACAAAAGAGCAGGTGGGGAAGCCAATACATAAGAGAGTTTCGAAATGACGCAGATAAGCAGGGAAAATGTCATGGGATTGCGACGAAAGAGCAGCCGCCAAATATGACAACCAGAGCATAACTTCACACAAATGCATAAGTAAAGGGTTAGGTGGCTCAACCATCACCATGACGAAGATAATGGGGATGGCATGCTGGAGTAGGAGAAACATGTATGTAAAGGAATGAATGCGAGGGGGATTCAAGGTGATTGGAAAATCATAGAGGAGCATGGAGCTAGGGAGGGATCACGTGGCCTCATCAGAGCTTGAGTACACCATCTGTCCTGATTGTCTGTGATGGACAAATAACACCCCATCTGGGGATTTGTTTGTTGTGAGAGCCAGGGAAATACAATCTTTAAGGATCAAATGGTCTTTGTGATCACAAGGCGTGAAAATTAGCTCTAAACCCTCTTGATTCACTCCAATATTGGCGTGATTCTCTTCAATTTGGTTCTCTTTCCTTTAGATATGTGAAGGAATGAGAGACAAGTGGGGCTGTGCTAAGGCCACAATTTTATTTAGGCCATTGGTAAGGGACCAATAGGGGGATATTTTCTCTGCATATACCCCATGGAGGATCTTTGTAGATAGGCCTAGAATTATCTGAGAGTCCCCTTCAACAATTACCTTGTGGTAAACCTGCTCTTGGGAAAGCTGCAGGCCTTGAAGGAGGCCCCTGAGTTCCACTGTGTTATTGGATTTGTGACCAATGCTTCCTGCGGTGATGAAAAAAATGGAAACTTGATGATCCCGAAAGACTGCCCCAAACCTGATAGGTCTGAGATTTCCTTTATAAGCTCCGTCAAAATTTAATTTGATGAATATGGGAGGTGTAGGTGACCATCTTGAGGGGATGATCGAGGTATGGGATTTCTTGAGAGTGCTAGAAGGAGTTGTATTGTTGTGGAGATTCTATATTGAGAGGATGGATTGTTCATGAGGGGGAAATATTAGATCATCATCTTTACAAGGCTGTGAGTGGATGGTTTTGATGATAATGTATTGTATTTTCATCTAGACGATCCACCACTCGAGGTTATATGATTGGAAAATACATCTGTTTCTCTCCTTCCAAAGCTTCCTAAGGATGAAGCTTGACAGGAGTTACCAAATGCAGTTTAAGATGGGGGATCAGAAGGCCATTTCTCTCCATCCTTCTATGGTGTCCTTGATGCCTTCTAAATTGCAGTTTGAGGTTCTCATTATCAAAGCACACTAGTCCCAAACCTGATAGCTAAATAGATAGAGATTCACGAGGTAATTTTTTGTTTCGGCCACGACAAGACATAGCGAGAAAATGGAGGGACCTACAAATCCTTGTTTCATAAGGCAGTCCCAAGTTAGAATACTTTTATGCACTATGAGATAGAGGAAGGAGCTAATCTTGGGCCAAATCTTGGTGAGCTAGATTTCCCCTTAGATCGGCTCCTTGGGAAGAGTGTTAAAGGCTGCCTTGAGTTTATAATGCTCTTGAATGTTAAAATCTCCACGCGGAGTATGTCCCCATCGCAGTATGTTTTCTCCCATACTGAGATGGATTTTGCGGGATATGAGCTCTTCATGCCAGGATTGGAGATCCATGTGTGCTAGAACATTAATATCTATTCGGGAGGATTTCCAAGTATGCCAAGTGGCATCGGAGGGGGAATCTTGCCAGAAGCCATCCACGATTGTGAGACCTACCTAAGCTATAAGGGATAGAAAGTCTGCTGCAAGTGGTCACTGCTCCAAGGTGGGAAATTGTTGCTAAGAGTCATGCCAGAAGGAGGCGGTTCTCCCATATTTCACCTACCATAAAGTGTGTTCGGTGATCAGTCTGTTGTTTTGCTTTGCTGTGTTCCATATCAATGAGCTAGGCCCTTTATCATTCCATCCAATCAAATGATTTTTTGCAGTGTGGGGAGTATATTTTTGTCTCCAAAGATGTGCCCAAATATTAGTGGGATGTTTGAGCCACCACCACCAAATATTATCACTTAGAACGTTTTTGAGAGTAGTAGAGTCCCTTAGGCACAATCCTCTATGCAACTTCGTCTTGCAAATATTTTCCTAACTGACTAAGGCCCCTTTGTGCTAGTGGGAAAACCCCCCCTTTAACTACACCAGGGTTCAATATGTAAATGTAACACATAACCATGTAAAAATTAATAAATTCTCTATTCTACCCCAAACATACCAAAACTAATGCAAAGAAAGCAAATGAGAGAAGAGATCGGGTAACTATACCTTTGATCCCATGTCTGGTGATGATATCCTCAAGCTTGGGAGTTCCACTGACTGCACGTCTCCTCCCAAGGTTGACCTGCATGCAAAGATGGGAAAACAAGAATTAAAATCATGTTATTCTATTCATGAGTTAGGTTAGATATTAAATTCTAAGTATAAATCAATAAAAATACTCAAAACACCATCATTTGGGACATGAAAATGTGATTCTTTTATTCATCATACAAAGATTATACCTTACAATCTGTGTCGGCCACCATTCCGTGAACTTGGTCTGAGCTCCTCTTTACCATGCTCCAGGTGCACCTTGAATGGAATTCTTCTCTCAACCTTATGATCACCTCAATGAGAAGGAATGGGTTGAATGGAGGAAGAAGGGGTTGATGAGGGAATGCTGAGGCAATATCTCACAAAAGGAAACAATATCTTGGGCATGGAGGGGAAGTGAAATTGGGCAGAGTTTCATTTTTCTTATTCTTGGATGTGAAATAAATCCCTATCACCTCCTTTTATATGACAAAAGGATGCTTATTCAGTTGGGTGATGGGATATAGCAAGTGGATTAGTTGGAAAACTTTGAATAGACCGTGAATTTCAACGAATTCCTTGCAACTTTTTAATTTTTGTAACTTTTGCAAGTATACACGGGTTGTAATGGTGCAACATGCATATGTACATGATCTGTAATGGTGCAACAATCATATGTACGTGATTTGTAATGGTGCATGGTGTGTACATATTCTAAAAAATGGTTTTTTAAGAAGAGCTTCTCAGTAGTGCTTTAAAAATATGCAAGTAAGAGGGCCAAGGCCATGTATGCATGAGTAGGGAATTTTAGGGATATAACATATGCCCCCTAATGTGTGAGGTCAGAATATCAATTGATGGCATAAATACATTACAATTTCTTCACCAATGTACGAAATCGAGTGAGCCCAGGACTAAATTTCGGGAGGTGCCATCTGCAAAACAACAATTGTCTCTCCGAGGCGGGAATACCCATGATTGGGATGAAATAAATCATGGATTCCAATCAAATACACTGCATATCCATGTCATATAAATATATAAAGTGTAGCTGCGAGAAATACACAGTGGATATACATCTCAAAATCAGTCGAAGATATACAAGTATAGTATAAATCTTCAAGAAGCTAGTGACACCTGATGGTTGGAGATGAGGACTTCATAGCTCAAGAAACAACTTCAAGATATTCAAAACTCAGGTAGGAATACAATGGGAGTGTATAACTCACTACCCTTAGGTCTTTAACGAATCGTTGGGAAAATACATGAGGATCTTAATGATCAGGCATAGAACTTCGTCGATTTTGAATCAGGACTTAACTGGACTCTCGAGATGGCGGACTCATGAAGGGAAAGATACAAACTGTGGAAAGGATGACTCAAGTTGAGTGAAAAATCTCTTGGCCTAAAGCACGGAAGATGATTAGACTCATGCAACATGAAATTGACATAATTTCACGATGCAGGAGGCAACATGAAATCTCCATGTGTTTGGAAGAGTAACCAAACGGAGGAGGACACAAATCTATGTAGTGAGAACAAATTCCTAAGGTCATACTAGATCCCAATGCTTGACGAACAAACACAAGGATGTGCTTTGTCCAAGGGAGACTCTATGTTCTGTTGAAAAAAGAATACATATTTCCCGTCCCCTCTTTTTGGAATATTCGATTCTTTTGTCTTTTTAAATTTTTAAAGAGATTGAAAAAGAAAAAAATAATTCTATGTTACAAAGGAGGAACAAGTGTCACAAGAAAGCATACTAGTTCCAAGTGCAAGGAACATACTAATTCTGATAGAAAGGAGACATGTGCAAGAAAAGGACACTAGGGGAAAATTCCTCCATGGGTCAAGGTGTCAAGTCGCTGAGGAAAGAAATGCTACAAGGCTTGCGTATAAGGCATGCTTCAAAGGTTCGGTTGAGAGAAACAAGGAGCCGACATTAGGCCAAAGATGTAGATATGCAAATGCGATTAAGCAAGACACACTGAGACCCCTTCAATGTAATTTTTATGAGCCTAGAGAAGGTAATCTCGATAGTTTTTTCACGTTTAGAGAGTCTGGATAAACGTAAAAGAAGACTCCATGGAGTACCTTTTTTGGAGATATTCTAGTCATTTTTAAAAAGGCTTAAAATTGAACCGAAAATCTGTCTATTCAAAACCATTTTAACGAGTGTGAAAAAGACAAGATCACTCGACAATCTTTTCAATTTTAAGGAGTCTGAAAAGAGCTTAAGTATGGACTCACAACCTTTTTTTGTGTTTAGTCTCCTTAGCTCGAAAACGCATAAAAGTAACTGAGGAGAACTCTCCCGATGAGACGAATATCCCGAGGCATACCTTTTTTCGATATAATCTACAATATGGAAAAAGGGTTAAAATCATGCTAGTAGATGTTCTTCTAGACCAATTTAACGAGCATGAAGGAACAAGGTCACTCAACAATCTTTTCAATTTTAGGGAGTCTGAAAAGATCTTAACTATGGATTCTGTAAGGGTTCCTTTTTTGTAAGTAATCTCCAAGGCCTGAAAAAGGTGATAAACCAAAACCAAGGAGAATGTTCCTTTTTTAAATATTTAGTCCCTCAGGCCCAAAAAAGGGTTAAAATTATGCCTGAGAATACTCTTCTAGCAAACCAAATTTCCTAGAGAATACCTTTATTCGTAAAATTAGTCGTTCGGACCGAAAAAGGGGTAAACTACCACCGGAAAGATGTTCCTTCAAATTTGAGTTTGGAGAACGTGAAGGGAAACAAGATCGCTCAACAATATTTTCATGTTTAGAGAGTTTGAAAAGGGATTAAAGTGTTAGAGGGTCTCCGATTCAATTGCAGGATGTCTAGGATTCAATTGCAGGCTGTCATCTGAAACCTATATTTCTCTTAGTCAACAACTTGGCATCGATTCTCCTCAAATCGTGATGTTGGATCATGGTTTTCTTTGCTAATCCTTCCTTGCATTGAATTTTATGACAACGTTGATAATCTCATGTTATAGTAATTCTTCACAGAGCACATACACAAATGAGTCCAAGGGTTAAGGGTTAAGGGTTAAGAACTTCCATTGATAAAATTTCCAAGTTTCATCAAAACACAACACATTTTGCAAATGATTGAGATGGTGATGGTTCAAAATATGTTTTTACCTCATCTTCAACATTACATATTTCCACCTATCTTCAAAGTGATTATGAAGATGCTTGGATTTTAGATTCAGGAGCATCTCAACACACGACTCTCATATGTGACTTCTTTTGGAATTTTCAAGAATGCCATCTTAATTCCGTCTTTCTTGCAGATAATACCGAACATACTCCTTATGGAAAAGGTGTAGTTAAATTTTATTTACCTGACATTGGAGAAAGAATGATTTCAAATGTATGGTATGTACCAACCTTTAAAAAGAATTTGTTGTCTTTAGTCACTATTTGACAAGCAGGACATCAGGTGATTATGGAATATGGATTAGTTAAGATTAATTCAGTCAAACAGAATATGAAGACAATGATGATAGGTTATGAAGATGGAAAACTATTAAGGATGAAAGGCGAAATTATTCCAAGGAATTCTAACTTTGTAGGAGCAGTAAGTACAGGTATTTCACCTATAAGATTGTGGCATGTAAGATATGGACATCTCAACTTTGAAAGTATCTCTCATTTGCAAAAACAAGGGATGGTTAAGGGACTTCCAACTTTCAAAAAGGAAAATGCAAAATGTGAAGCTTGTATTTATGGAAAACAAAGTTGAGAGAGGTTTCCAACAAGTTCATGGCGTGCAAATAGGTGGTTGAAACTAGTTCACAATGATGTTTGTGGACCACTACAAACTTCTTTAGGTGGTTGAAAATATTTTTTACTCTTTATTGATGATTTCAGTAGAATGACTTGGGTTTACTTCTTGAATCAAAAGTCAAAACCATTTGAAAAGTTTAACATTTTTCGCCAACTTGTTGAAAACGAAGTTAAAGAAAAGATAGGCACTCTCAGGACAAATAATGGAGGGGAATTCACTTCTAATGATCTTGGCACAGGGGTAGACCCAAGGTTCAACACTTCAACAATGCACCAACAAAACCCTAACTACTGACCCTTTCAGAAACACCTGCGAAGCAGATGAAGTCTCACCCGAGGTAGAGGCAGGGGTGGTTGTAGGACTCAAGTGTCTACAACCTAGCTAGGACAATGATTTGTGATCACAGTACTTAAAAAAATACTTAGTAGTTAACATTAATTAATATTTAACTCTTATCCACTTCGCAAGAGAAAACCCTAATTATAGAACATCGCAACATTCAACAAGATCTAACATATACAAGCACTTAGCATATAGAAATATATCAGATATAGCATTCATTCACATCACTAAGCACTAAGCTACTATATCAGATGAATTTAACATATATTGCTACACTAAGCATAACTCACATAGAAATCATAATCCACAAAGCAACCACAACACAAGATATACGTGGTTCACCCCCAGCATGGGGCTATGTCCACCAAATATTCTTCTCTTTATTATCTTTGTTCAATGCACAGAGCCACAAGACCCACTCCACATAGGACAGGAGATCTGCGCGCACCTCGCCAGATCCTCCTTCCCTTAGTTAGGTTACAACACAAATCTTTCTTACATAGTCTTCACACCAGCTTCTTACAATCACTTGCACTTAGCTCTGCAACTATTAACACATAGTATGCACAAAGCCTCTAGCTCTGCATTGAGCCACAAAAATTCACTACTACTTGCACTTAGCACATTAGCCTCATTACCCTTAGCACCACTTACTTACATCGCCTAGACTTCTATTTATACATTACAAATGGGGCCTAAACATGGGTAAACCCATGGGATGACATCCCATACCTGTTACATAAACCCTAAACCCAAAAATCCCTAAAAAGGGGCCAAGATCCTGTGATCTCTGCTTCGCCTTGTGCTCTGCCTTCAACTAGCCTATCGAAGTCCAAAAAATGGTCGAACATGACCATGGATCTCCAAAAATTGGTCAAGGGCCAATAGGCCCCCAACACTTACCTATGACTTGTCCCGAGTCACTCAGATCTGGGTAACTCTGCCTTGAAGGCCTCGATCTTGGCTCGAGATTCCTTGACCTATTTCTTCGCAAGAGCCTCCTTCTCGGTGAACTCCTGAATAACCTTCTTGGTCATAGGTCCCTATAAGCGTTGTTCTACTGTGGTGACCACTTGTTCTAGTTCTGCACCTCATCCTTCAATCTCCTAAAAAAGTGTGCCAGCTTCATCCTGCACTGGCTAGAGCTTCCGAGTCACTTCCATGACTTTACTTTAGATAGCATGGACCTGTTTCTCAACCATGCGTTGTTCTTGGGACCTTTTCATCCTCTCGACCGCGGTCAATGGCTTCAACTGTGCTTGCACTATTGCTGCCTGCTGCTTTTCCTCCTGAAGATGTGACTCTAGTGTCCTCTGCAAGGTGCTCTTAAGTCTGTGCACTTAGACTGTTGATATATTTTCATTCTAAGGCCAATGCCTTGATTCTCTACACTGCACTCCGGGTAGTTTCTTCCCTTTGGTCTCTCACTTCCTATAGAGTTCTTAGCACTGCTTGTAATTCTAGTTCCACTACTCTTTGTTGGAGCTACTGAATGACTTAAGAAAGATTCCCCACCTACCTCTCAGTGTCTCCTTCTTCCCTCTGTTATGAGCCCGTCACAGAGTGAAGTGCTCTAGTGACTGCTTCTTTAACTTCAATCTGCTCTACGAGCAACTGTTCTTTCTCCTTCTAGATCTGCGCTTTATTCTCTGCAAACTTCGCTTGGAGGTCATCTTTTTCTTACTGCGCAACCCGACGTTTCTCTATGGATTCCTCTTTTTCTTGCTTCAGGGCCTCTGTGGCCTGTTCTTTTTCCTCCTAGACACGACGAAGGTGAGCTTCTGTTGAGTCTGCTAATCTGCATAGCTGGGAAGGCTCATCTCCCAACGCTACTCCTTCTGATGATGGTGGCGCAATAGACACTGCACAAATCGAATAGAGGGATTTCTCTACCCATTTCAACTTTGCTACAATCCTATCATACATGGTCTCCCGACAATGGAATCATTTTTTGGCATAGGGGTAGATCCAGGGTTCAACGCTTCAACATCGCATCAACAAAACCCTAACTACTGGCCCTTTCGGCAACACTTGCGAAGTAGATGAAGTCTCACCTGAGGTAGAGGCAGGGTTGGTTGTAGGATTCAAGTGTATGCAACCTATATGGGACACATATCTGTGATCACAGTACTTAAAAAAACACTTAGAAGTTAACATTCATTAATATTTAACTCTTATCCACTTCGCAGGGGAAAACCCTAATTATAGAACATGCAACATTCAACAATATCTAACACATCCAAGCACTAAGAATATAGAAATAGATCATATCTAGCATTCATTCACATCACTAAGCACCAAGATACTATATTATATGCATCTAACATATATTGCTACACTAAGCATAACTCACATAACAACCATAATGCACAAAGCAATCACAACACATGATATACGTGGTTCACCCCCAACATGGGGTTACATACACCAACTATTCTTCTCTTTATTATCTTCATTCAATGCATAGAGCCACAAGATCCACTCTGCATAGGACAGGATATCTGCGCGCACCTCGCCAGATCATCCTTTCCTGAGTTAGGTTACAACACAAAGCCTTCTTACACAGTCTGCACACCAGCTTCTTACAATCAATTGCACTTAGCTCTGCAAGTATTAACACATGGTATGCACAAAGACTCTAGCTCCACACTGAGCCACAAACATTCACTACTACTTGCACTTAGCACATTGGCCTCATTACCCTTAGCACCACCTAATTACATCGCCTAGCCTTCTACTTATACATTACAAATGGGGCCTAAACATGGGTAAACCCATGGGATGACATCCCATACCCGTTACATAAACCCTAAACCTAAAAATCCCTAAAAAGGGGTTTAGATCCCGCAATCTCTGCTTCGCCTTGCGCTCCACCTTTGACCATCCTGTCAAAGTCCCAAAAATGGTCGAATATGACCAAGGATCTCCAAAACTTGGTCAAGGGCCAACAAATGAATTCAAAACTTATTGCACAGACAATGGGATAAGAAGACATCTTACAAATGTCTACACTCATTAGAAAAATGGAGTCATAGAAAGAATGAATCACACCTTGTTAGGAATGGAAAAACCCATGTTAACTTTTAAAAAGTTAAGTATTACATATTGGGTAGAAGCAATCCATACAACTATCTACTTAAGGAAAAGATCTCCAATTGCTTCTTTGGATGGAATCACACCTTATGAAGCATGGTTTGGTTTCAAACCTCAAGTTAAACATCTTAGAGTTTTTGGGTTAGTTTGTTATGCCTTAGTTCTGAAATAAAAAAGAACTAAGCTTGACTCATGAAGCTTGAAATTCACAATGATTGGGTATTCTAATGAGAAGAAAGGCTACAAATTTTTTTCCAATGGAAAATGTATTGCAAGAAGGGATGTAATTTTTGATGAAACTGAAAGTAAGAGTGCTAAAGAAATAGAAAGTCTTCTTCAAAAGTTAGAAACTCAAGGAAATAAAAGAAAATGAAAAATGCAAAGTCAACCAAATTCAAAAAATTGGTATGAACTTGATTTTCCTTCATCTGAAGATGATACATCCAGTCCATTTACTTAAACAACACCATCTAGGTCTTCCAACAGTTCATCAGAATCTCCTAGCAGTGACAATTCATCTGACAATGATTCTCCACCTCCATAGTCTTCAACTGATTGACAAACATCAATTTACATTAATCCAATTTACAATAATGGTAATTTAGATCCCCAAAGAAGTGAACATCAACTACCAAAATGGGAAGTTCAACTTTTGAAAGATGTAAGGCTTGATGAGCAGAGTAAAATAGGAAGAAGGGGGTCACACAGAAGTGAAGAATTTTTTTCTTTGATAGCAAATATTTTACTGAACCTTCCACATACAAAGAAGTAATAAAACAGAAAGAATGGAAACAGACTATGATTGAAGAGTATCAAGCAGTAATTGATAACAACACTTGGAAACTTGTTGATTTTCCTACAAGTGTTAAACCCATTAGATGCAAATGGGTTTACATAATTAAATAAAACCAACATGGAGAAATTGAAAAGTATAAAGAAATACTTGTGGCTAAAGGTTTTGTGCAACAGGAAGGCATTGATTGTGAGGAAATTTTTTCTCCTACAGATAAATGGAACACCATCCAATTAACACTTGCATTGGCCGCTTAGAAAGGTTGGAAAGTTCATCAAATGGATGTAAAAAGTGCTTTTCTCAATGGAGACTTACAGGAAGATGTATATATGCAACAACCACCAGGTTTTGAAATTGAAGGGCAGGAACATAAAATCTGCAAATTAATCAAGGATTTATATGGGTTAAAACAAGCTCCCCGAGATTGGTATACCAAAATGGATGAATACCTTAGGAAAGTTAGTTTTCAACAAAGTGAATCTGATGATACTTTGTATATACGCCAACAGGGTCCATATCTGGTGATTCTTGTTATGTATGTATATGATTTGATCATTACTAGAAACAATGATGATCATATTGCACAGGTGAAAAAGGAGTTACATGTAGGTTTTAAGATGACATATTTGGGATTACTTCACTACTATCTTGGAATTGAAGTATTCCAACATCCACATCATATTTTTATTTCTCAGAGTAAGTATGCAGCATAAATTCTTCAGCGATTTAGAATGCAAGATTGCAAACCATCTCTTACCCCTATGGAGCAACACTTGAAACTTTCAAAATTTGAAGGGGGAGAAATGGTAAACAACACTACTTATAGATAGTTAATTGGTAGCTTGATTTATTTGTCAAACACTCGATCATATCTATCTTATGCAATCGGTATTCTTTCATGCTTTATGCCACAACCACGTGTCAGTCACTGGAATGCAGCCAAAAGAGTTCTTCGATATATCCAAGGAACAAAAGATTTTGGTCTTCTTTACAAAAAGACTAAATTTTTTGTACTTGGTGGATTTTTAGATGCCGACTTTGCTGGAAGTATTGATGATCAAGCATCAACATTAGGTTATTTAATGAACATGGGTTCAACAAAAATGTCATGGAGTTGTAAGAAATAAGCTACAGTGGCCACTTCTTCAGCAGAAGAAGAATACATCTCAACATGAGAAGCAATATGTGAAATTGTTTGGTTACGTAGAGTTTTGCAGGACTTGGGCATTTCTCAAGCAGAAGCTACATCATTATTCATCGACATCCATTCAACCATTAAGATTGCCAAGAATTTAGTTTTTCATTCAAAGACAAAGCATGTGGACACCAAGTATCATCATATCAGATGACTCATTGCAAAGGATGTCATCAAGCCAATTTATTGTCCTTCAGAAGATCAGATCTCCGACATTTTCACGAAACCTCTTGGCAGGATAAAATTTACTAAGTTCAGGGATGAACTTGGTATCTGTTTTAGTGTATTTTTGTATCATAGGGGGGAATGTTAGATGATCCAAAATAAAAATATCATAGTTTAAAAATTTAGGATAAAATAATTATTAATTTAGAATAATAAATTAATAATCTAGAATAATTGATTAATAAATGGAGACATTTAGAAATTAAATATTGTTGCGAAAGATATGGATCTAGAAAGGTGTCGTATCTTAGGCTCTAAATTAGGAATATAGTTAGAAGATTGTTAAAATAACATTTATTGTAAATGGACACTTGTTTATTTAATAAGTGATCCATAACTAGATTTTGTTAGGACATTTAGCTTATATATATCTAATTGCAAGAGTGCTGGAGTGTTCGTGTGTAAACTCTTGCAAATTATCATATGTAATTTCTTTTCCTATTTAATAAAAGTGTGTGTGTCTGAGGACACTTCTTGTTAGATTACTGAGAGGGGGGGTGAATCAATAATAGAGAAATTTAATCCTTTTTAACCATATAATCCAAGTGTTATATCAATGAAGCATTATCATCCAATAACTGCAGAGTGAATAAGAAATGAACAAATGAACAAACATACACATACACAATATACCAGTGTTTTACGTGGAAACCCAAATCGGGAGAAAACCACAAAATGATTTTTCTTATATGTCTTGAAGAATTACATTCATTGGAAGTACCAACTTCCTTTTTTTTCCAACTGCAACTAGAAGGAGGCTCCAACCCCCTAGTTTCTTAGTCTACAACCTGAGGGAAGCTCCAACTCCCCAATTCTATGGCTACAACCAGAAGGAGGCTACAAATTGCTATGTTCTCCGGATACAACTGGAAGGTGGCTACAACCACCTGTCCTTTCCTCGTCCAACCGCCCTGAAGTAGAAGTAGAATGATGGAACCACTATCAACCTGTCACTGTGAGATATACTGTTGTAAACCTGTACAAATAAACAAGTGAATCCAACCATGTACCAAGTATGTACCAATCATGTGTCAACTACTCATCAACTATGACTCATCAATATGTACCAACATCATCAACTATACACTTCATGTATGTGCCAACTCATCAACTACTTGTCTCAACCATGTACTCAACATGTACCTCAACCAAAAGACCTCATAAATTTCATCATTAAAATATGATTTGTAGCTCTGTGATAGACCTGGTTTATATGATCACATTCATGCAAACCTTCCTTAACTTCAACAACAAGAGACTATCACTTTCATCAAACTTTTCTTTAGTCTCACATGCCTAGTTTTGGATTAGTCAACAACCCTAAATTGAAGTAATCATAACTTTGTACCTATAATGTATAAATATATGAAACTAATATACAATGTTCTTTAGTGTTTTTTATGCAATTCCTCCAGGTGTCACTACTTGGAACCTCTCAGAAAAGGATTTATAGCAAAAATGGCATACCTTGCTGAATTTTGGCTTATTCTAGAGAGCGACCTTGTAGAGCATGCCCCACACGAAATATTTGTTGAATTGATCTGAAACTATTACAAAGAATAATAAATACTGTGCCCTAACTAAAAAAATTTGTTTCATTGAATTTGGATCTTTTATGGATAATTTATGATGTTATTACCCAAAACACCTATTTTTGACTAGTTTAAGGACTAGCCACAAACCCTATTTTTCATGGAGTGTAACTCCAAAATTACAATGAACCACAAAAGAATTTTTTTACCATAGATACTTGGATATGTTTTGTCAATGGAATAACAATTTCATGGTCTAAATCATTATATAATTTTTTTTATAGAGAAAATGGTGATATGACCTGTAAATAACATACCTTAGAAAGCACCATCAAAAGAATTTATCATTCCTTGCATTTCGGCCTTCTTTTCTTCACCTTCCCTCATAATTTTGGCTTAGATATCCTTGGTTACCTCATAAACCTATAGATATTCAATATGCTCAAGTCTGATTAAAATGAGAGAGCTTTGCCTCTTATTTATACTCTCCATGTAGCTTCCTTAAAAACATCTTCTAGGTCACTTGGCCCCACTTTCCTTATTTTAGGGTTAACCCACTCCTAATTTCTCCATTAAATTTGTTATTGAAATAATTTATTTTGTATTCACTTTGAATTATAATACACTCATTAATTCACTTTATTATTTACCTTTTAAAATCTCTTAAACCACTTTGACTACTTTGACCTTTTGAGGCTTCTAGATGACATATGAGGGTCCTCCAACTTCATAAGGCCATAACTCTCAAACCGTGATGAGTTATGTGATGTTCCACATACCAAAAGAAATTGAATGACATGTACTATCCATATAGAATAATATACCTAACAAATTCATTATCCTTCATCTCATTATTCCACAATTAAGCATGGGTTCTCTTACTCCGCAAAGCATCTTCCCATGAGGGATTTCACCATAAGGGGACCACTTTGGAGTTCATCCATATTTACTTCTTATCAACCATGACAAGACAATAATGAGTCATCTTTACATCAAACAATATTGGGTCCATTACCCAAACCTTTGTGCTACGGGGATTTCTTCAAGGGTTGACATCAATGACAACCCTTAATCAACACTTCTACCATTATAAAGAAGATTCCAGGGGGATACTTTTCTCAGTTAATCCATACAAGATCGAAAATAATAAATATAGTCTCATCGGATGTTGCTTTCAAATTTTAGAGTGAACTTGAAAGACAACAAAATGTGCTAATTTGGGAGTCCCGAGGGAACGGAAAATAATGATTGTGCATCAGATGAATGAGGCTTAATCTTGTAATAATGACAATACTAACAAGGAATCCCAAGACTATAGTCATTACTGACAACATGGATGCCAAAAATGTAACAAAGATCTACCTAGGGAATCCATGTACAGGTAGGCTTTACCACCTAATTACAACACGTCTAGAGAAACAATGAAGGTTCTATGTCACACTTCGGTGGGGTCGATCCTATGGAAAAGCAGAAAAGACAACGAGATGCCGAAATTGGAGATGAAATCCTAACTTATATGCAAAAATTTGGAAAAAAAGACTTTTACCAAAGGATACTAAAAAGTGACCTATCCCCCAAAAAGTTACCAAACCAAAAGGAAAAGAGTACTGGAACATCCAAATAAGAAACTTGGAATTAAGTGATCACCAAGCTAGGAAAAATGACAAAGGGGATCAAAAAACGGCAAAAAGGGCCAAAAAGGTCTATAAATAGAAGCTGACAACTCATTTTCACCATTGCGATTCGAAAATTAACCAAAAGGAGAAAAAACCCTTTGCTAAAAGAGTTGATTATGGGAGCTTCAGTGGATGAAACAAACTTCTACTTGGACCAAGTAAGTACAAAATCATCCCTCTTGCATTTCAATACTTCAATTTTGCATTTATTTCGGTTTTTGAGGGGGCACGCTCTCCTAAAAAGAGCGGTCTTGCGTGTATGCAGGTTGTCCAAGGATAGCCCGCATATGTATTCAGGAAGAAAAAATATGCCCATGTACATACACGACTATGGCATATATATATCCCACATACACTTTTGCAAGCTTGGAAATATAAAAATGCAAGTACTAAACTTCCTCCAATTTTCCATGGAATAAGATGTATGTCCACTGGAGGGAGAGGGAGCACGAGGATTTTGACATTTTGGTCGAAGAGGATCCTACAACCATCGCCACACTAAAATAATGTGGGATATGGAATTTCTTCCAGTGTCCGATTATGAGGGCACAACTCAGATTAATCAACGCTCTCATTGATTATTGGCACCTGGATGTAGAGGCATTCATGCTAGAGTGTTAGTCGCTGCCCATGACCGAGGAAATTTAATTCCTGACTGTCCTCTCAAGGAGAGGGGAACCAGTAATTCTGACGAAATCCCCCCCTGGGCCTTTCAACATCAAGGATTATATCTGGATGTACTGTGAGGCCGACACTGAGAAGGTATGTTCTCAGGTGTCGATTCACAAGATCACTATTTTGACTCTGTGAGTGATCTTATTGTTGATTGGGTAGATTACTAGATCCACAACCCTACATCAGGCATCCCGGGCACACATGCACTATTCCATTTAGTTTCAGATGGCACATATTTTTGACTGGAGCACGACCATGCTTATGTGCATGAAGAGACAACTAACAGAGTGTTGACAACATACCAATAAGAACTTCGGGTTCTGTTATCACCCCATAAATTATGGGAATCAACTTATGACTTGGATATTGTGGATATTATCTGTATCTAG
>ML776883.1:64556-88619 GCA_009831015.1 Picea engelmannii
GCGGGGCATGCTGTACAAGTCGGGTCTTCTGAACAGACCAGAATTGAATAAAGTTTTATTATCTCTCATATATTCTTGGGTGGAAGGAAGGGGCAAGGATAGAGAGTTCAGATCTCTCTTGATATTGGAATATTGTATCTTCCTCTTGGAGGTTTATCCCTCCCTTTACATTTGGAAGCTGTAGCTACCTTTGGAAGTCATTACTTCCCTTGAACAAAAACTATTGATTATTTCTCATATATTGTGCATGGTGTATTGTGGTGTATTGGTGTAACTCTTATACTATTGTTCATTTATCATTGGATATAATTGAATGGTTTAATTATAAGTTGAATTTTTTTTTAAATTGTACTTGATTCTAATTCACCCCCCTCTTAGTATCAACAATGATAAGCTGGTATTTGCTTTATGGGCAGATAGACTGACCACCAAAAGGTCAATTGGTATGTCACCATACCAACTAGTTTACGGTACTGAGGTTGTTTTCCCAACTTCTTTGGGAGTCCCTGTCATGAAGTTACTTCAAGAAATGCAAGCTGAGCCAAATGACTCCTAGAGACGAATCAATCAGATGATTCATTTGCAACAGACTAGAGAATATGTTTTCAACAAAACACAGGTCATCCAAGAGAACATCAAGAAAATCTTTGACAAACACACCAAGGAGGATGATTTTGAGCTGGGAGACTTGGTTTTGAGATGGGACGCCATGAACGAGGACAAGGGAAATCATGGGAAATTTGACAATTTGTGGACAGGGCCCTACATGATCCAAGCTGTCAGAGGAAACAATGCCTTTTTGCTAAACACTGCCGATGGGTCAGATCTGCCAGGAGCACTTGTGAATGGCAGAATGCTGAAACATTACGTCCCACCTCAGTAAAAGATTTGAAGAACTCACTCTCCATTGTACATACCCATCTTAATTTTCAGTCTTTACTTGCATTTTCTGAAGTGAGGAACATTGGTCAGTTGGTTGAAGCCCGAAGAAAAGGCCATAAGCTATTGATCACTGTTTTTCAAAATTTTCCTTAGAATAAGTCTAATGAAGGCTACTAGATAGATGGGTTTAGGATGACAGGAAACTGGATTCTTGGCACTTAACAATGCAAGTACCATCCCCAGGTGGAGCCACTGCTATCACCCCATAAATTATGGGAATCAACTTATGACTTGGATATTGTGGATATTATCCGTATCTAGTGTTTTTATTGGCAATTGATTTTTCATTTTAAAAGAAAAAGAAAAAAGAAAAAGAAAGGAAAAAATAAAAATAAAAAGAAAAAAGAAAAGAAAAAGAGAAAAGAAAAAAGAAAAAGAAAAAGAAAAAGAAAAAGAAAAAGAAAAGAAAAATAAAAGAGGGCATAAAAGAATTGAAACAAAAGCCTCATGCAATAATAGTAACTTGGTCATACCTTTCAAGCATGACCAAGTTATTTTAAATTTTTAATGTTGATAGGTTAGAGAATAAATCTGACCAGACTGTCTAATCCTGGTCAGATAGCCCCTAGGTTAGATTAGTGAATAAATCTGACCAGACTGTCTAATCCTGGTCAGATAGCCCTTAGGTAGAGTAATTTCTTAACCCAACAATTTAATCTGGGTTAATAGTCCTAGAAGATAGGTTAGCATGTAGGTTAGTTGCTTGTTTTGCTTGACCACCCATGAAACCAGATCGATGAAATTTCTACTCCGTGTCCCCATGGCCTTAGAATAGCTTAGATGGAGTCTCCTTGGTGGGGTTTATGTGAAAATTTGGGAAAAAACCCATAAAATGCTTTATATCCTAAGTTTTTCCCCAAAGTACTTATGTTTCCACTCCTTGATCTATGTTTCTTGCACTTATTAATGGTCCCGATCATGACGCTAAGATCTACAGCTCACAGCTCATTCCGGACCCCCCCCGACCATTCGGATTTTAACCGGGGGGGGGTGTCCGGAATCGATAATAACATGGATGCTCATCTGGACGGCTCAGCGAGGAGCACTTAGATCATCGACCCACATTGGATTCCGGACCCCCCCGCCCATTCTGCCTTTAACGGAGAGGGGGGGGTCCGGAATTGGTTATAACTTGGGCACACATCTAGACGGCCCAGAACCGAGCGCTTAAATCTACGGTTCACATTGNGGGGGGGGGGGGTCCAGAATGGGTATTAAAGAATGCGCTCAGATCTACGGCCAGGAAACAAGCACGCAGATCAATGGATCACAATGAATTTCGGACCCCCCTTGGTGTTCTGCTTTTAACCAAGAGGGGGGGGGGTCCGGAATAGATATTTCCCCTTTGGTGGGCCCCTGGTCTTACATGGCGTCGGCCTATTGGTTCTCAAGTCCCATCCCTCACATTCTCTCTGACAGCTCGTCACTCATGGACGTCATCCTCCACTAAATCCACTTGTCCCACTTGTTCCTGGGGTTGAGTCCCATCCCATAACTGCTGTCAGTCCCTGCTGTCAGGCCTTTACCTTTTCCATTCATGACCAGCCCCCTTCGAAGACTTTTACCTCCAATCACCTACCTCCACATCACTCATCCATATGCTTTGGCCACCATCATTTGCCACCTCATCCCTAGTGGCCCGTTGTCCATTTATTACAGGATAACATACCCGTTATCCTGTTGACCTATCTCCCACGCCAAACCGACCCATTTTTGAATAAAACTACCGTTTCCCTTTTCATTCGTTATTCATCCATCACGCCTGAAACCTCTTATTCCTCCATTGCCTCAGCATCGCCTTCACCCGCAGTTAGTCGACCCCACTAACATATTGTTTATTGCAGGTACAGTTGCTGAAATGGTGTCAAAGACAAGACAAGCGGAAGAAGAAGAGAATCCTTTTCTTCCTCCTCCAGTGGACCTGGATAAAATTCCCTTGGTCGATAAAGATCATTTGATAGTAGATACTATTTGCAATTTCGACTTTTCTGATCTGCAGTCATGGCTCCGGGAGGTGTTCTTGGACCAGAGCGACAAAATTGGACTCTAGGAGTCCAATTTGCCCTTGTATCTCTTTCCCCAGATTCATCATTTCCCAGAATTCGCCCTCAAATGCCAAGCCCATTACATCCCCGACCAGAAAGCCATCGTTTCTTGACGTCCTCTTCTTCATCACCCCCGAAGATATTGACCAGATGATGCAAATTACCTGTGCTGAATCTGCGTCCCCATTCAATTTAGAAATCCTCACTGAGCTATATCAGAAAATGACATTCCCTTAGAGAGCTCAAATATTCGAGCTTTTTCTCCCCACTTCCGCTCCACTCCCTTCCAACAATCCCCCTTACCCTTCTTCTATGTTCTCTACCAAAGGAAATCAAATCATTTCTTTCCTTTGTGCCCTGCTTGGGTACTATACTGATCAATGGGTAGATGAGCCCATCCTGGGTTTTCTGTCCATTTTCTCAAACGATGAACAACCCACCACGCAGTTCGACTACATCCTCCTCTTGGCCAATAATATCCATGAACAATTTGTGAATTTTTCCACAGAGGGCATGTTTAGATATTCCTCCATTCTGGCTTACATGTTCGTCTACTTTCAAGCCGATGGGTTCAGTTTCTCCATGTAGAAGATGGACGCCGACGGGAGGCCTCAGCCAGTCACAGCGTGGACTTCTCTTCTGAAACATAACTTTGTTGAATACGACTTCAAAGCATTCATCGATCAATTTTACCACCCTGTGGTAAGTATGTTGAGTGGTAGGCCTGAGCCACGAATAAATGATGAAGTCCAGAGAATTCTGCATCTCTCGGACAACGCAAAAACATGAGACTGGTACTTATATTAGAACCACACAGAAATCAGAGTTTTAGGGTGTGAATTAGCGCCTTACAAACTCCCTCAATATTTGCCGGTAAGGATTTTTGCATTAGAATATATTAGGCAGATAATGAATTCAGATGACATTCATTTTGTTTCCCTGAAGAAAAAACAACAATTGAGAATCAAGGGGCAGATTGGTTCTTTCATCTGCAATAGCCGTGGCGCAGGGGAAGAAGCAGATAGAATGTTGAAGGATATGAAATTCCCTATGAGTTTCACCTGGCACTATGATCCATGCGGGATCATTTCATATATGTGGGTGAAAAATAAGAATGTCCCTTATGCCCATGAGTCCAAGCCAAAGATCGATAAATTTGCAAATCAGACTGTATGGGTGCCTGACACTTTGATGGATGTGGAACAACAAGGTGATGTGGAAAAGCAGGTTCCCTCGACTAGTGTGTTACCCACTACCACACCTCAGTTCCCCAAGGGGAAGAGGCTATGACAGGAGTCGTCTCCCCCTGTGATAGAGGTGTCATCAGAGGAATTCCAAATACACTCCAAAAAGCCAAAGACAGTTTCAATGCCTGGCGCGACAGTAGAACAGGAAGTTTCTACTACCACAGTAACTACCACAAAGGGAAAGACAGTCACTCTACCTTTCGGCTCGAGTCATCATAAGGCAATAACAACAGTAATAAAATCCACAAATTCTCCCCTAGATACTCCGCCGAGTAAAACTGGTCCCAAGTTAGGCATTTTCAAAAAATATGACTTGATCAAGAAGAAGAACCAGACACTCACTAGCAGCACTTATGCCCAGTTTCAGAAGCAGTCGTCCACAACTCAGCATAGGCTTCTTTCATCCTTTGACACTGAAAAGGGTAGGATGCATATGGCTTACTTCCAAGCACAAGTGCTAGATCCCAAAGTGATATCAGACTACAAAAGGGCCACCTTTGAGTTCCAAGCAAAGGACGTGCATCCAACAGATCAGATGGATCTGCACAAGAAAACTGGGGAGATGGTTTTCCACACATTGGCCCACTCCTCAGCTTCTGCATCAAAATTTTGGGTAGCTTTGAACAATGCCCAGACCCAACTTAAGCTAGAGAAAATATCATCTTTCACGAAAGACAACAGAATCAAGACATTGGAGGAGCTGGTCCTCAAGATCGGTTATGACCCTGCTAATGTCAAGGCAGCCGAAGAGATGATTAAAAAGAAAAATGTTGACATCGCATCCTTAAGAAAACAACTAAAGCTCCCTCCAACAGAGGACCCACAAATAAAGGAGATAGCAGAAAAGGAAGGTGAAAAGGATGAGATGTTGAAGTTACTCATGGAGCAGAATGCTCAACTAAAAGAAATGGAGTCTGAGATGGAGAGACTCCTAAAGGATAAAGAGCAGGCAAAGCCAATGGAAGGAATTCCATTGAGTGCTATCCCAATTGCAGGATTGAGCACAACAACATCGACAACCATTCCATCTGCAACATCAGTGCCACTACCAGAAGGAACAACAGACCTTGCCAAGTCCATGGAGAGGATGAACCTGCAAGAGTTAGAAATCAGTAGGCTTAAGAAAGAAGTGGAGAACCTCCAAGAGCTAAAGACTTCTTTCCAGACAAGCCTATCCAAAGAAAAGTAGGTGAATGAGCAAATCAGAAAGGAGTTACAGCAACTCCAAAAGCAGACAATGGTAGGGAAGACCTTGGCTGAGGTCAAAGAGATTGTGTGGACAGATATTTCCAAGTCCATAAATGAAATTTGGCCAATGGTTCAAATCATCTTTGAACAAAATGATTTGCTCGAGAGGAGCAAACAGGCTATTGAGAAAATCAGAATGGATCTGGGAGACATGCTAGCACAAGCAAATGAAATCATAAGGTTCCTGAATTCCAAGACTAGGGAGGAACTTGAAGAATTGAAGATTGAGGACAGGACATAAAACTATACTTGAGGTAAAAATGGTTCTAACCAAAAGAGGTCTCATGCTTCAGCTTGAGGAGAAGATTCAAGTCATGGATCAAGGAGTACAAAAGGTTTTCAATAAGATAGATGCTCTCCAAAGGAAGGGCCTACCTGGCCTGAAGGTCATTAATGACAAACTAATGACACTCCCTGATTACAAGAAAAGGTTGACTGAAGTGTCCAAGGATAGTTCCAAGTTTGCAGGGATACAGGGAAGCATCATAGGCAAAGCATTCATGGATGCCCTGCAGTTGGATATTAGTATCCAACATGAGATTAAACACATATTCATCATCAAGCCTACATTTGCTAAATATACAGACATGGATGAAGTATATCGAAGACTGCTTAAAGTCACAGTGCCAGGTCATCTTAGATGGGAAGAACTGTGTGATCTACTATATTAGCAGATGAGATGTCACAATCCAGTCACCTGTCCAGTCAGAAGAGGTTGCGAAGGCACCTCGCCAATGACCTACCCCAGAAGTTCTGCAAAGAGTTGTATCGAGTCATCAAGCAGTTTTGATTAGTTAAGTTAGTTAGACTAAAAATAGAATGAGCACGTCCTGATCAGTTATGACAGGAACGTTTGTATTTTGAATTATAAATACTTCATTTTCCAAAGTATTGGTTGTTGTTGATTCGCACACCCTATTGCTATCAAACTGTATCATTTTTTAAGAGATCCACCATTAATAAAGAAGAGGCATTTTACAGGATTCTTGCGTATGTTCACCAGTGATGTGATTTTCTAAGTTAAATGTTTTTCTTTCTCTGTAATCATTTTGTTTTCTGGGACTAATCTTTATGAATAGTGTAATGTTGCAGGATTTATCTTTGATACCCTGTTTCTGATTCTAAAAGATTTTAATGTTTATCTTCTAATATCTTCAATTAAGAAATTCTTAACTGCTTGTTAGTTGAAGTTATTTTTCTTATCTTTTCTTCTGTCCATCATTTTAATTACTAAAAGATTCAGTGAGTGTATTATCTCGCCTTGTGAAAGTTTCTTTGGCGTTTCTGGTTATTTCTCAGATTTGATTAAATACAGACCCCACAGCCCAATGGATGTGTAGACCTTCTCAACCAACTTAAAAAACTCTTTTACAACCAAACCAACAGTTTCTTTAACTAGCCTAATATATGAAATCAAAAGCGAAGCTAAATTATATAGAGAGATCCCTCTCTGAAGCTGGAAGGGCTAGATCCCAGCTTTAAAAGCGGTTGGATAAGGTTACCTTAGTAGATTTCTTCTCTTTCAACCTCTAGGAAATTTACCAAGTGCTAATAGGTTCGATACAATTCTATGTTCCTTCTTTTTCGAGAGGGTTCCCAGTCTTAGTCCCAGAGAGAAAGTACGAGGGAATGTGGCCTCCTTCCCAGTCGTATGTATATGGGTGACATTTCTACCATGGTAGGGGGGAGGGAGGACCATAGAGGCATTTGATGAAAATTTCTTCGACTGGTGGGCATGACAAATTCCGACGATCGAGGACTACCCTTATGCCAGAATCAAATTCTCTAGAGATCCAGACATGCCCATGCCTCCCAACGAGGAGTGAGGTGAGATAGGTAACATGCTTTTAATGTTATTTAATTTTTAATTGTTTATATATATATATAATTTGTATATGTGTATAGAGAACCGACTCTTGTGTATCTTCTATGTACATATGTGGAACCAATGCGCCCAACGGACTTTGTGAGGACTCGATGACGTCCTCAACTAGAGGAAGGACCAAAAACAACCAGAGGATCAAAAACTACAGGGGGACCTCTAGCCAGAGAGGTTGAGAGATTTTTGAGATGAGTGGAGCGCAACCTCACTATGCTCACTCACACCGTACCCATGTTGAGATAGAGGATATTTTGCCGTCTATGTAGCCTCACATAGTAGGGTTTCCACAAACATGGCTCCAATTATTTCAGTGTTTGGCCAATGCTATTGTGCATTATGGTAGGGCCAATAGGCTCCATGCTTAGAAAGGCTATACCTTTGATGTGCTGAGGGAACCTTTTGTACATGTATTTTTTGAGGGCATAATCCTAGCAATGTATATTGAATACTGTTTTTGAGGCATTCGTGCCCACCTATGTACTCATGACACTTATATATATATACATATTTTCTGTCTTATGGATTACATATTTTACAAATGTATGTACATGTGTATGTGTGTGCTTTTCTTTTTATGTGTGAGCAACATGCGAATCTAATATTTGATTAGGTAGAGTATCTGTCATATGATTAAATCTCCTAGGAACATGGATATATGTAATGTAATCAAAATAACGTTCTAAGAGACATACCCAAAGGAAACGTCGGTGAAAAGTGGGATCATAAACACAATAAACTCCATTTAACTGGGACACAACCAACTGAGCATCTAGATAGACCTAGAGGTGAGAAATTCCATATGAGAAAGCGTCACGAAGCAAATCTATCATTGCACTGTACTCAGGTACATTGTTTGTAGCGTCACCTAGACAAATACCTCTAGAAGATAGCAATTGTCCTGTAGGTGTGAAAATCATCCAAGCTGCGGAAGCAAGCCTTTGAGTGTGTTAGCTAGCACCATCTGCGAACTCAAAATACACCTCCAATTCACTTAACATCTGCCACAATGAAAAATAAGACATAAATACTTACACGTCCACAAAAAAAAAAAAAAAAAACTATATAAGAAGCTATACATATGTACAATAAGTCACCCAGGTGACCAACCTAAGAGTAATAATTCTTGAGGTAGAGCCCATTTCTAGGCTCCTCCAAGGCATTTCCTTCAAAATAAACCAGACAGAAAGAACACTTCTTCAAGACCTCTTTCACAATGAACTATCTGAACCACATGGGTTTGAACTTTCCTGACCCCAGGGAATATTTGTCTTGATAATAGAATAGGACAAGATCACCTTCGAAGAAAATCCGAGGACAAATGGACCGATCATACTGACACTTGACTCATTTCTTATGAGCCTCATTGGATGAGGTGAAATCATGACGTTGCTCATCAAGCTATTCAAGATATAGTAGGTGTTACTGAAGCGGTGAAGAGTCTGACAGTAATTCCACTGCCAAATTTAAAGAAGGAATCCAACACTCAATAGGTAAGACTGCTTCCAGCCCGTATACGAGTTGAAAATTTGAAAAATCGGTGGAAATCTTCACAGAGATTTGGTAGGTCGACAATGCTGAGTACAACATCAAATGCCAATTTGACTTGGCGGAATTGATCGTGCGTTGAAGAACAATCTTGAGAGACTTATTCATAGCTTCGACCTGACCATTCACTTGCGAGTAATAAGGTGATGAATGTTCTTGTTTGAACCTGAGATTTGACGTTAACTCAATCATCATTTTGTTTTGGAAGTGAATGCCATGGTAAGTGACAATCTCCTTCGGGATTCCGAACCTTTCTACTATTTGATTAAAAATGAAATGAGCTATTGTTTCACCAGGGGTTTTGGATATATCTATTGGAATTGTTGTATCGATACTTTCCATGTTACCCTCAGCATAAAATCCATTTGTATCCATAGGATTGATAGAACAAGACTTATCTCCATTCACGGTTGAAACAAATTCTCCCGCCTCCATTCTCCTTAACTCGGTAAGGAAGTAAGATCTATGATGAAGATCATCCCAAGGTCTGTCGGGACCAGTCAATACCTCGAGAATCACCTTTTCAGAGGGAAAGACCAGGTCTAAAGGATATTGAGTGGCAAGAAAACCTTGAGCCCAAATTAGATCGAGAACTGGATCTAACTCATGTGGGGGAGTCAGATTGGGGTTGGTCAAATTTTGCTGGACAATTTTGTACGCAACCTCAATCACAGACAAGGGCATGGCCATGCCAGGATTCCATATCCCTTCCATCGAAGTCGATGGAGAAGGTAGAGTCCATAGATCATTAAAGTAACTCGTTCAAAACAATGACACTTGTATAATTACAACCCTAGGTTGGTTGAGAATAACCAATATAAGCTTGACATCGCCAGAAGGTAGTATGTTGATTAAGGTTGGTTGTCATTGATGTCAACCCTTGAAGAAAGCCCCATAGCACAAAGGTTGGGTAATGAACCCAAGATTTTTTTATGTAAATATGACTCATTATTGTCTTGTCATTGTTGATGATAAGTATAAATGGATGAACTCCAAAGTGGTCCCCTTATGGTGAAATCCATCACGGGAAGATGCTTTGCAGATTGAGTTATCCTAGAAGTATGGTTAAATAACCCATGATTATTTTTGGAATAATGAGATTAATATCAATGAATTTTTCATTGAAACTATCCTAGATGTATAGTTATTTTCATGCCATTTCCAGTGGTATGTGGAACGTCACATAACTCCTCACGGTTAGAGAGTTATGGCCATGAGAAGTTCGAGAACCCAGGTTTGGGTAATGGACCCAAGTTTGTTTGATGGATAATGGTATGAGTTTTGATATATTTGCAGGTAATAATATTCTATATGGATGGTACATGTCATTCCATTTCTAGTGGTATGTGTAACATCACATAACTCATGGTTTGAGATTTATCGCCTTACGAAGTTGGAGGACCGTCTTATGTCATCTAGAAGCTCCAAAAGGTCAAAGTAGTCAAAGTGGTTTAAGAGATTTTAGAAGGTAAATAATAAAGTGAATTTATGAGTGTACTACAATTAAAAGTTAATACAGAATAAATTATTTAAATAATTTATTTAATGGAGAAATTAGAAGTGGGTTAACCCTAAAATAAGGAAAGTGGGCAAAGTGACCTAGAAGATGTTTTTAAGGAAGCTACTTGGAGAGTATAATAAGAGGCAAGGCTCTCTCATTTTAGACACACTTGAGAATATTGAATAACTAAAGGTGTATGAGGTAACCAAAGGATATGTAAGCCTAATTTATGAGGGAAGGTGAAGAAAATAAGGCCAAAATTCAAGGAAGGATAAATTCTTTTGATGATGCTTTCTAAGCTATGTTATTTACAGGTCATCTCACCATTTTCACAATAAAGTTTTTTCTAGAATGATTCAGGCCATGCCATTTCTATGCCATTGAGGAAACATATCCAAGTATCTATGGTAAAAAATTCATCTTGTGGGTCATTGTATTTTTGGAGTTACACTCCGTGGAAAATAGGGTTTGTGGCTAGTCCTGAAACTAGTCAAAAACATGTGTTTCAGGTAAAAATGTCACAAATTATTCATAAAATATCCAAATTCAGTAATACCAAATGTCTTGGTTAGAGTAAAGTCTTTAATATTATTTTTAACAGTCTCATACCGATTCAACAAAAATTCCATGTGGGGCACGCTCTACAAGGTCGCTCTCTAGAATAAGCCAGAATTCAGAAAGGTATGCCATTTTTTCTATAACTACTTTTATGAGAGGTTCCAAGTAGTGACACCAGGAGGAATTGCATAAAATACACTAAATAACATTGTATATCAATTTCATAGATTTATTCATTACAGGTACAAAATTATGATTATTTCAAGTTAGGTATGTTGACTAATCCAAAACTAGTCATGTGAGACTAAAGAAAAGTTTGATGTAAATGCTAGTCTCTTGTTGTTTAAAGTTAAGGAAGGTTTGTAGGTATGTTATGATATACACTAGGTCTATTGAAGAGTTATAAATCATATTTGGATGATAAAATTTATGAGGGATTTTGGTTGAGGTACAAGTTGGGTACATGGTTGAGACAAGTAGTTGATGAGTTGGCACATACATGAGGTGTATAGTTGATGATGTTGGTACATATTGATGAGTCATAGTTGATGAGTAGTTGAAACATGATTGGTACATACTTGGTACATTGTTGGTGGCAATTTTTTATGGTACAGGTTGATTACAGATTGTTTGGTACAGGTTGGTGCATGGTTGTTGCACTTGTTTATGGTACAAGTTGATTACAGGTTAAGGTACAGGTTGATGCATGGTTGAAGCATGGTTCAGGTTTATTGGTACATGTTTATAGTGGTATATATCATAGTGATAGTGTGACAGTGGTTCCATCATTCTACTTCTACTTCAGGGCGGTTAGACAGGGAAATGACAGGTGGTTGTAGCCACCTTTCGGTTGTAGTCGGAGAACATAGGGGGTTGTAGCCTCCTTTTGGTTATAGCCAGAGAATTGGGGAGTTGGAAATTCCCTCAAGTTGTAGCCTCCTTCCAGTTGTATCTAGAAAACAAAGGAATTTGGTGCTTCCAATGAATGTAATTCTTCAAAACATATAATAAAAATCATTCTATGGTTTTCTCCTGATTTGGGTATCCACGTAAAACACTGATGTAATGTGTATGTGTGTGATTGTTCATTTCTTATTGCTCATTATTGGATAATAATTCTACATTGATATAAAAATTGGATTATTTGAAGAAAAATGATTATAATTACGCCATTACTGATTCACTCCCCCTCTCAGTAATCCAACAATTGGTTTAAGAGAAGGTTCCTTCATAAATCAGTTTAACCACTAAAAGGTAGATCATGGAGAGTACCAACTTGTATAAAAATGGAATACCACAGTTTGATGGATAGAATTATGTTTTTTGGAGCATAAGGATGAAGACATATATACAGGCACATGAATTTCAAGTTTGGTAATCAATTGTAGATGGATACACAACACCAGCAGTTCCACCAACAAATGACAAAGCAGTGAAAATCAGGTGAGAATAATTCCAAAGCCAAAAATGCACTTTTGAATGGTCTCAGTGATACGATATTAACCAAAGTTGCACATTATAAATCTGCTAAAGATATTTGGGACAAGATTCGAAATATTTATGAAGGAGATACAAAATTCAAAGAAACAAAGCTTAAAAATTTCAGAGGTCAGTTCAAACAACTAAAAATGAAGGAAGATGAGAATATTGCAACCTTCTTCTTACGAGTCGATGAAACCGTGAATGAAATCATAGGATTGGGAGAATAAATCGAAGAATCTTTAATTGTTCAAAAGGTACTAAGATCTCTTCCTATGAGATTTAACCCTAAGATATCGACACTAGAAGAAAGATCGTATCTAAACTCAATAAGCATGGATGAACGACATGGAATCTTCATAGCATATGAAATGAGAACTGAACAGGAAAATCTTGATGTAAAAGAAGCATCCTTCAAAACATCCAAAAGATGAAAGAAAAAGAAAAAGGAACAAGAAGAATATAGCAACAACAGTGACATCTCAGAAGATGATGAAGAAGTGGCCAACTTCATCAAAAGATTGAACAAGGGAACCGACGATAGGTATAGAGGTAAGCTTCCTTTAATTTGTTTTAATTGTGATGGTATTGGTCATTTTTCTAACAAATTCACTCATAAGAAAAAGATAAATGATGAAGGTTACTCAAAAGGAAAACACACATATAAAGGCAAAAGAACTACAACGAAGTTTTTCAAGAAAATCTTATGCACCAAAGAAGACATCTCATCATCACATGAAGATGAAGTCAGTGACAGTGAGACATGAAGAGTTCTATTCATGGAAGTAAGAGACTCTAAAAATGAAGAAGAATATGAAGAAGTCGAAGAATAAATTGAAGAACCAGAAGTTGACTACCGAGAATAATTAATGTGTGCCATAGAAGTTATCAGAAGAGAAAAGAAGAAAAACAAGAAAATACAAGAAGAACTAGACAAGAAAAAGGATACTCGAGAACTAGAACAAATGATCACAAAATTGAAGGTTCAAATAGAATAAGATAAAAGAATTGATGAAGCACTCAAATAAAAGCTATAAGAAAATGACAGAATCATTGGAAACATGGAAGAAAAGATTGTTGCACTAAGAAAGGATATTCAAAAGAAAAATATGCAGAATAGATCAAAAGTTTTGGATGAAATTATCAGTAGTTAAAAATCTCATCTTGACATCTAGACTTGGATACAATGAGACAGAAAAGGGATCAATCTCCAAAACAACAAAGAAAGAAACATATCCAAAAAGTTATGCAGAAACAATCAAAGGGGATAGGAAGATATACAAGGAAGATTACAGGGACACTCCTCCACCAAGAAGATTCAGATTTCAAAATCAACAATAGACAGATAGGCCTCAAGAAGAAGAAGTATTCATAAGAGAACCTCCTTTTAGAATATCTTCAACTCCCAGGTATCAAACTATATTTTTTGGTTTATGTTATGCATGTAATAATTTTGGACATAAAGTTGTGAATTGTAGAGCTAACAACAGGAACAATAACAACTTTGAGAGTCATACACAAAGGGGTTATTCAAGAAGACATAATGAAACATGGAGAAGAAGTTACAACATGTTTGAATCTTTGAGCATTGAAGTGGAATGTTACAAATGAAAAAAATTTGGACACGTGGCCAATGATTTCAGAATGACAGTCCTTCCTAAAGAACCTCAACATAATAACAACAATCACAGACAAGAACCTCATAAAACAACATGGATAAGAAAACAAGATCAGTATAACAATGAAGAATGTATAATTTCTCTAACAACTAAGTAGAAGAAACGCGGTTGGTATGTTGATAGTGGATGTTCAAAACACATGACAGGTGATAGAGACAAGTTTCTTACATTACAAAAGGAAAGGGATGGATCATTCGCCTTTGGAAATGATGATTCAGCCAAAATCATTGGAAAATACATAGTCTGAATTGGGAACAAGAATGAAAAGGAAAAAAATGTTCTACTAGTAGAAGATATGAAACATAATCTTCTAAGTGTGAGTCAAATATGTGACCAAGGTTATAAAGTTACTTTCAATTCACAAAAGTGTGAGATAAGAAAATAAGGTTCAGGGAAATTGGTCACTACAACTGCAAGAACTTCAAGCAACATATACATGTTAAGTGAAATTAGAAATGAAAAGTGTTGTCTAGGAAAGGAAGATGAAAGTTGGCTATGGCACATAAGAATGGGGCACATACATTTTGATAACCTTTTCAAAGTCAGCAAAAAAGAACTAATTAGAGAAATTCCCCAGATCACGAAACCAACCAACACTTTATGCAAGCATTGTCAACAAGGAAAGTAAACAAAGACCAAGTTTAAATCAAAGGAATATTCAACAACAAGACCACTGGAAATTGTGCATATTGATCTAGTTGGACCAAATAAAACAAATGGACCAAATAAAACAAAGGGCTTAAAAGGTGAGAAATAATTCATGTTATTAGTTGATTATTATGCAAGAATGAATGCAGTTTGCTTTCTCAAGAATAAGTTAGAAGCTTTTGAAAACTTCAAGATCTACAATGAAATGGTTGAAAATGAAATGGATTCAAAAATCAAATGCTTGAGATTTGATAATGGAGGAGATTTCACCTCAAAGGAATTTATGGACTACTGCAACAATCATGGAATAAAAAGGCAATTCTCCATTGCTAGGACACCTCAACAGAATGGAGTTGTTGAAAGAAAGAACATGACAGTACAAGAAATGGCTCGAACAATGTTAATAGATTCAAAATTGAAAAATATTTTTTGTACACAAGTAGTGCATACATCAGTTCACATTCAAGATAGAGTAATGCTTAGAAACAACACTGAAAAATCTCCTTATGAACTATGGAAAGGAAGACCAACAAATGTAAAACACTTCCGAGTTTTTGGAAGAAAATTCTATATCAAAAGAGAAGCTGGTGGAATGGGAAAGTTTAACTCTTGTGTGGACAAAAGAGTACTTGTTGGTTACTCAAGTATAAAGAAAGAATACAAGTGTTACAATCTAAGATTGAACAAAGTTGTGGAAAGAATCAACGTAACAATTGATGAAACATGCATACTAGAATCAAAGGAAGAAAATAAATCAATGAAACAACCCTTGGAAGAAGAAGAAGATGAAAAGAATCCGACAAAAGCAAAAGAACAAGTTCAACAAGTGTCTCCAAATACACCCAGTAAACGAGTATAGAAGAATCATCCTTTAGATCATATTATAAAAAACAAAGATGTAGGAATTGAGACTAGAAGAAGAATATGTTCACCAAAACAAACACACCTAGCACTCTTATCTACAATTGAACCAAATAGTTTTGAAGAAGTCGACAAGGATGAATCTTGGAATAAGGTCATGGATGAAGAATTGGATCAAATAGAGAAAAATGACACTTGGGAATTGGTTCCAAGACCAAAGAATAAGAATGTGATCGACACAAAGTGGGTCTTTAGGAATAAATTGAATCAAGATGGACATGTTACAAGGAACAAAGCTAGATTGGTATGTAAAGGATATGAACAGGATGAAGAAATCGACTTTGAAGAGACATTTTCTCTAGTTTTCAGAATGGAAGCAATCCGTTTGCTTTTAGCTTATGCATGCTCCAAAAACATTAAAATGTATCAAATGGATGTAAAATCAACTTTTCTGAATGGGGAACTTGAAGAAGAAGTCTGCATTAAACAACCAAAAGGATTTTAGTTGTCAGAAAATGCAGATTATGTGTGTAAATTAAACAAGGCCTTGTATGGTCTAAAACAAGCTCCTAGAGCATGGTACTTTAGACTGGATAAGTATCTGCAACAGGCAGGGTTCATAAAAGGAAGTGCAGACAAAAATCTATACATCAAGGTAAGTCAAGGTAATATTTTATTAATTGAATTTTATGTTGATGATATTATTTTTGGTAGTGATGATGACATGTTAAGCCAAAAATTTGCAAAAGATATGCATAATGAATTTGAAATGTCGTTACTTGGAGAACTATCCTTCTTTCCGGGACTTCAGATACGCCAAAGCAACCAAGGAATTTTTATTCTCAAACTAAGTATATCAGAGAAATGCTAAAAAGGTTCGGTATGGTGATTGCAAACCAGTTATCACTCCCATGTAAACCAGTTGGAAGTTGAGCAAAGATGATGATTCGAAGTCTACAGATCAGGGGTAATACAGGTCAATGATTGACAACCTACTATATGTGACAACATCCAGACCAAATGTAATGCAGGCAGTTGGACAGGTGGCACGATTTCAAGCAGCACCAAAGGAATCACATGTATTAGTAGTGAAGAGGATTTTTAGATATCTCAAAGGAACATAAGAGTTTGGATTATGGTATCCAAAAGGAAAGGATCTATCACTTATTTCCTACATAGATGCATATTGGACATGTTGTATTGATGACCAATGAAGCACCAATGGAACATCATTCTACTTGGGTGAGTGTCTAGTATCATGAATAAGTAAGAAACAATCATCAATATCCTTTTCTACATCCGAGGCAGAGTACATTGCAACAACATCATATTGTACACAGGTTCTTTGGATGAAACAAACTTTGACAGATATACAGGTTGACTATGGTGAGCCCATTCCAATCTATTGTGATAATACAAGTGCCATCAGTATCTCAAAGAATCTGGTAATTCACTCCAATATGAAGCACATTCCAATCAAGTATCACTTTTTACAGGAACAGGTTGCAGAAAAGAACATCAGAGTTGAGTATGTGGGCACAAAAGAACAAGTGGCAGACATCTTTACAAAACCACTTCCACGAGAAGCCTTTGAATATCTTCGCCAGAGACTCGAAGTTATTTCTACTCCAAATTGAATGCTTTTGAATGCTTATCTTGTATGTCTTATATATACACGAGGAAGCACCATAAGAAGATAGTTCAGTTAGGGGGAGCAACCCTGGATGGAAAGATACCTTTTCCATTGATGACAAATGGAGAGATATTTATTAGATGCAAAGGACATAGGCATGATTCTAGGGGGAGTGGATTTATCAAATGCAGAGAACAAAGGCATAGTTCCAGGGGGAGCATGGGTGATATGATTTTAGTATTACATCAGAGTGTTTCCATCAATACCAAAGGGGGAGATTGTTGATTAAGGTTGGTTGTCATTGATGTAAACCCTTTAAGAAAGTCGCATAACACAAAGGTTGGGTAATGGACACAATATTGTTTGATGTAAATATGACTCGTTATTTTCTTGCCATGGTTGATAATAAGTATAAATGGATGAACTCCAAAGTGGTCCCCTTATGGTGAAAGCCCTCACGGGAATACGCTTTGTGGATTGAGTTATCCTAGAAGTATGGTTAAACAACCCATGATTATTTGTGGAATAATGAGATGAAGGTTAGTTAATTTGTCATTGAAACTATCCTAGATGGATAGTTCTTTTCATGCCATTTCCGGTGGTATGTGGAACGTCATATAACTCCTCACAGATAGAGAGTTATGACCATGAGAAGTTGGAGAACCCAGGTTTGGGTAATGGACCCAAGTTTGTTTGATGGATAATGGTATGAGTTTTGATATATTTTCTGGTAATACTATTCTATATGGATGGTACATGTAATTTGATTTCTGGTGGTATATGGAACGTCACATAACTCCTCACGGTTTGAGAGTTATGGCCTTATGAAGTTGGAGGACCCTCTTATGTCATCTAGAAGCCCCAAAAGGTCAAAGTAGTCAAAGTGGTTTAAGAGATTTTAGAAGGTAAATAATAAAGTGAATTGATGAGTGTAATGTCATTCAAAGTGAATATAAAATAAATTATTTAAATAATAAATTTAATGAAGAAATTAAAAGTGGGTTAACCCTAAAATAAGGAAAGTGGGCAAAGTGACCTAGAAGATGTTTTTAAGGAAGATACTTGGAGAGTATAAATAAGAGGCAAGACTCTCTCATTTTAGACACAATTGAGCATATTGAATACCTATAGGTTTTTGAGGTGACCAAAGGATATATAAGCCAAATTTATAAGGGAAGGTGAAGAAAAGAAGGCCGGAATTCAAGGAAGGATAAATTCTTTTGATGATGCTTTCTAAGGTATGTTATTTACTGGTCATCTCACCATTTTTGTAATAATTTTTTTTTCTAGAATTATTCAGATCTTGAAATTTATATGGAATTGAGGAAAAATATCCAATTGTCTGTGGTAAACAATTCATCTTGTGGGTCTTTGTATTTTTGGAGATACACTCCGTGGAAAATAGGGTTTGTGGCTAGTCCTGAAACTAGTCAAAAATAGGTGTTTCGGGTAAAAACGTCATAACTTATTCATAAAAAATCCAAACTCAATAAGAAAAAATGTATTGGTTAGATTACAATATCTAGTATGTTTTGTAATAGTTTCATATCAATTCAACAAACATTCCATGTAGGGCACGCTCTACAAGGTCGCTCTCTAGAATAAGCCAGAATTAAGCAAGGTATGCCAGTTTTCCTATAAATAATTTTCTGAGAGGTTCCAAGTAGTGATACCTGGAGGAATTGCACAAAACACACTAAAGAACATTGTGTATTAGTTTCATATATTTATTAATTATAGGTACAAATATATGATTAGTTCAAGTTAGGGTTGTTGACTAATCCAAAACTAGTCATGTGAGACTAAAGAAAAGTTTGATGTAAATGCTAGTCTCTTGTTGTTTAAAGTTAAGGAAGGTTTGCATGTATGTGATAATATACACCAAGTCTATTACAGAGTTATAAATCATATTTGTATGATGAAATTGATTAGGGATTTTGGTTGAGGTACAAGTTGGGTACATGGTTGAGACAAGTAGTTGATGAGTTGACACATACATGAGGTGTATAGTTAATGATGGTACATATTGATGAGTCATAGTTGATGAGTAGTTGACACATGATTGGTACATACTTGGTACATGGTTGGTTTCACTTGTTTATGGTACATGTTGATTACAGATTTTTTGGTACAGGTTGGGGCATGGTTGATGCACTTGTTTATGGTACATGTTGATTATAGGTTAAGGTATAGGTTGATGCATGGTTCAAGTTTATTGGTACATGTTTACAATGGTATATCTCACAGTGATAGTGTGACAGTGGTTCCATCATTCTACTTCTACTTCATGGCGGTTGGACGGGGCAAGGATAGGTGGTTATAGCCACCTTTTGGTTGTTTCCCAAGAACATAGGGGGTTGTAGCATCATTGTGGTTGTAGCTAGAGAATTGGGGAGTTGGAGATTCCCTCAGGTTGTAGCCTGAGAAACTAGGGGGTTGGAGCCTCCTTCTAGTTGCAGCTGGAAAACAACGGAAGTTGGTGCTTCCAATGAATATAATTCTTCAAGACATATAAGAAAAATCATTCTGTGTTTTTCTTCCGATTTGGGTTTCCACGTAAAACACTGGTGTACTATGTATGTGTGTGATTGTTCATTTATTATTGCTCATTATTGGATAATAATTCTACATTGATATAACACTTGGATTATTTGAAGAAAAAGGATTATAATTATGCTATTACTGATTCACCCCCCCTCTTAGTAATTCAACACAATGGGTAATAAAAAGTTCCCATCAACGATGAAAACAAACCAAAAACTAAGCTGATAGTGCTGGGTTGCAGACTATCAATCATCGAGATCGTGGAAGCCCCTGATGAAGGTTCAGGACATGAGAAATACAACTGGTCAATGGTCACTATCCAACCCTCATGTGGAAAAAACAAGACTTGAATAACCATATCAACCACTGCATGCATCACATAAGTCCAAATCCTTCCTAACAACAGGTTGTAGTCGAGAGGCGCATCGACCAATTAAACTTTGACACACAGTTTTTCCTCCCAACTACACGGGGAAAGAAGGAATGATCCCATGTGGTCTGAACGATCGATCATAAAACGCTGTAAGCAACATAGGCGACTGAGACAACCCAGGCTAGCCAATGGCCTTCCAACATGCCAACAACATCACAGAAGTTGAGGCATTCTTGAAACCCACTGTACGAATTTTTTTTTGAGTGAAAGATTTCATGGTATAAGCCACTACTATCTGAAACAGAACATGGTAAGGAAGACAAGGTTTTAAGTTGGTTGGATAAAAAATGATCGCTCCTGGGTTACAAGTCTCTGCTGAGTCCAAGGAAGATAACAAAGCTTTTCGCTGTGAAGGGAAACTCTGGAAGACTTCCAAAGAAGACATCGTGTAAGGGGTTTGTGCCAAATCTTCCACAACATAGTAGTTCTGGGTGGCCCTTGCATTTGGATTATGAGAAGCCTTTTTAAACACACCTTTTGGGATGCGAGTCATCATCTCACCCATTGCCTTCTCAATATGGAGAGGAGTCATCGGTTTCGTGGATTATTTTCCCTTCTCGATAGATTCTGACATTCCATAATCTCGAGCATTGGTTGCTATATTAGCCTCGACATTCATCATGTAAAAATTTGCGTCCAGGTTGTTATTGGTGGCACGAGTGTTGGGTAGGTGTTATATTCTATGCATGTGTGTGTGTGGGCGTGTCATATATGACAACTGCGTCTGACGATCCCTCTAGTAGTGCTCTTTGTGTCATGTGTCGGGCGCTTTCCTAGGGGGGCCCCAGGGGGGGGCAGGTATTCTCCCCCTTGGTTATGCGCAGTGTTCGACAATGGGCGGTAGCTTGGGGAAGTTCCCCAATTTTTTTTTTTTGGGCGGTTTTTGCTATTTTTAGCGGTTTTGTAAATTAATCCCAGATGGGATTAGGGTTTTGGTATCTATGGAATACCTAAAAATATTGTATATATATTGTATAGTGAATGGTTGAGTTCGATATAATGAATATAAGAAAGGTTTTCCTGGTTGAGGGTTTCTGGTATAAATATCTGTGTACTATGTGAATGAGTCATTGATTAAATTTTGTTTTGCTTAAGAATCTATATGCATTGCTTTACTTCACATGTTTAAAACTTACATCTGGTATCAGAGCTCGTTTTTGGCTTCAGAGGGACTCCTTTGTTGTCGAGGGTTTGGCTCAGTCTTGATAGATCAAGTTTATCTTGGGTCTGTGATAAACTTGGGTTTAGTGGGAGCTTTTGCAGTGGTGATTTGAGTGCAGAAAGAGGAATGGCGAGTTCTTCTAGAATCGAGATAGATAATTTCAATGGTAAAAACTTTGAGATATGGAAGCTCAAGATGGAGGACCTTCTTGTAGACAAAGAACAATGGATCGTTGTGGAACCTAGTACACAACCCACTGGTACACCGTCTACTAGCACACAGGCTACTGGTACACAACCTACTAGTACACAAACTACTAGTATACCACCTACTGGTATGTTGAAGGAATACTGGAAGAAGTTGGACAGAAGAGCAAGGAGTAATATTCGACTCTGCCTAGAAAATTCAGTTTTGTTGAATGTCTTGGGAGAATCTACAGCCAAGGACCTATGGGATAAGTTGGGGAATTTTTATCAATCAAAGTCCTTGGTAAACAAGCTATTTCTTCAAAAGAATTTGTATCATCTTAGGATGTAAGATGGAGATTCTGTGATAGAACATCTAAATGCCTTTAATACTCTAGTAAGTCAACTTGTGTTTGTTAATATTATGATTGCAAAAGAAGATAAGTGTATTACTTTGTTATGTTCTTTTCCAGACTCTTGGGATAATCTGGTTGTAGCAATTGGTAGTACCACTCAATCTACATTGAAGTATGAGGATGTAGTTTCATTGTTGTTATCTGAAGAGATGAGGTGGAAAATCATGGATAGTCATAGCTCAGATGCTTTATTTATAAGAGGTCATCCCCAAGATAGGAATCCCGTTAAGACTTCGAGGGGGAGATATAAATCTACAGGTAGATCTTAGTCTCCAGAAAAATATTTGAGGAAATGCTGGAAGTGTGGTAAAACAAGGAATTATAAGAAAGATTGCAAGTCTAAGAAGGTTGATAAACCAAAGGGATCTGATAGTAACTCTTCCACAGAGGCGAAAACCTCCACTGAAGAAGGAGGTGATGTTTACCTGGCATCTACAACTACACATGCAGATCGTGATGTATGGTTGATCGACTTAGGTGCATCATACCATATGACTCCTCAGAGGGAGTGGTTCTCTGAATATGAAAAATACGATGGTGGTGTTGTATTCCTAGGAGATGAATCGACAACCAAAATCTTGGGACGTGGAAGGGTTAAGTCGCTGCTAAAAGATGGAAGGATTAGAACTCTCCCTGGGGTTCTGCACATTCCAAAAATATCTAGGAGCCTAATCTGTAAGAAAGTTGGATGATGCAGGAGTGAAAATTGTATTTGAAAAGAACACTTGCAAGATGGTACAAGGAGAAATGGTGTTAATGAGGGGAGTTCGGTGTGGAACTATGTAAAATTTGTTGGGAAGAACTTATAATAATGGGTGTAATAGTTATGTTGTCCCTGAGTAGAGAAATGAAGGAGACAAGACCAATACTATCCCAGAAAAGAACACCATGTTGTGGCATCAAATACCGGGGCATATTGGAGAAAAGGGCCTGCGAACACTACACGGTAAAGGTATGGTTGAAGGTATGTCTAATTGCACTCTAGATTTTGATTTCTGTGAACATTGCATATATGTTAAACAGAATTGAGCAAAATTCCCATATGGTGTTACAAGAGCAAAGGGGATCTTAGAGTTGATACACAGTGATGTGTTTGGACCTATTCCTATTCCATCCCTAAGTAAATATGTGTATTAGTTTCATAGATGATTTTTCAAGGAACACATGAATTTATTTTCTTAGAAAGAAATATGAGGTATTTGATAAATTTAAAGAGTTTAAGGCTCTGGTAGAGAATAAGACAGAGAAGAAAATAAAGGTATTGAGAACAGATAATGGTGGAGAATTCTACATAAATGAATTTGAATAATTTTGTAAGAAGTGTGGTATAGCAAGGCAGAAGACTACTCCATACACTCCTCAACAGAATGGAGTTGTAGAAAGGATGAACATGACACTGATGGAAAAAGAAAGGAGCATGCTCAGTGGTGTCGGGTTAGGACAAGAATTATGGGCAGAGGCAGTGGTTACATTATGTTACCTGTTCAATCGATCACCTTCATCAATGTTGGATGATAAAACTCTACACGAGGTATGGTCTGGAAAGAAACCCTCTCTTCAATATCTTAGAGTGTTTGGTTGTGATGCTTATGTACATGTTCCAAAGGAAAATAGGAGTAAGCTAGATAAAAAGGATGAAAAGTGTATCTTTATTGGTTATAAATATGGTGTGAAAGGTCACAAGCTTTGGAACCCAAAAACCAAGAAAACTGTTTACAGTTGAGATGTTGTTTTTAGAGAGGTAAAAGATGTGTCCAAGTAGGAATTCCTACCAATGCAAGATGAACCTGATAAAATAGAGCTTGAGTTGGATGATGCAAAATATGAATCATCTGAAGAAGAGGAAGAAGAAGAAGAAGAAGAAGAAGAATAAGAAGAAGAAGAACCTCATACCCCATTATTGAGGAGATCAGTGAGAGATAGAAGGCAACCAAAAAGGTATAGTCCACCTGATTTTCGTTCCAATTTTTTTATTATCTATTACTGATGATGATCCTAGAACTGTCAGGGAAGCAATGAATTCAGAGGATAGTAAACTCTGGAAGAAGGCCATGG
>ML776883.1:94002-105126 GCA_009831015.1 Picea engelmannii
TAAGGGGGGAGGAATGATCCAGGTGGATATTGGTGGCCACCCACCTATTCCACTTGGACCCCCACCATTGCTTCTTTCAGTTTTTCATTTTTCGCACAATTTACTATTTTTAGTAGTTTTTTCGGGTCCTGAACTTTTGGGGCCATTTTGAGGCCCTAAACGATGTTTTTTTGGGTATGTTGCTATCACAAAACAAGCATATAATGATGATATTTTGTCTTGATTGTTGTAGGCATTAGATAGATCTTTCCAACAAGCTATCATATGCCTAAAACGAAGATCGTATGCAAAAGTTACGACCCCGGGAAGTTGATGCACCAACTTACCCAAACGGGGCCCACATGACTTTTGGCGCTTCATCTCTCGGGGTTAGGTTTTTGGATGTCTAGGACTTTTTGCATTCCCATTTATTGTAAAAGGGCCTTCAGAGCCTCATTGTAATCATCTTCTCATGGATGCGAGTAGCGGACACATCTCTTCTCAGAGATAAGCTATCAGCACCCTAGCTAGTTTATTTCCATTCTGTCTGTAAGCATATTTCAATCATTTGTTATTAATGAAATGAAGTCTTATTTCCGCTGCATCTCTGTGTTTATGTGTATTTCTGTATTTCATTGTGTTCCTACATAAATCCGGATCACACTTTGAAGAATTTTACAAATTCATTGACAAATTCTGTGAGCACAGAAAATTTCTCCTGGTGTAGAGAAACAATGGGCATTGCTGCCCTATATTGTTGACTATATAATCCCCTGGACCCCTAGATGCAAAGAAAACAACAAGTGGGAGAATGTTGGGTAGGTGTTATATTCTTTGCATGTGTGTGTGTGGGCACGTCAGATATGACAACTGCGTCTGACGATCCCTCTAGTAGTGCTCTTTGTGTCGTGTGCGTCGGGAGCTTTCCTAGGGGGGTCCCAAGGGGGGCAGGTATGCCCCCCCCTAGTTACGTGCAACGTCTGACAATGGGCGGTAGCCCGGGGCAGTGCCCCCCATTTTTTTTTTGGGTCAGATTTTTCTATTTTTAGCGGTTTTGTAAATTAATCCCAAATTAAGGGATTAGGGTTTTGGTATCTATGGAATACCTAAAAAAATTATATATATATTGTATAGTGAATGGTGAAATTCGATATAATGAATATAAGAAAGGTTTTCCCAGTTGAGGGTTTTCGGTATAAATCTCTGTGTACTATGTGAATGAGCCATTGAATAAATTATGTTTTGCTTAAGAATCTATATGCATTGCTTTACTCCATAGGTTTAAAACTTACAGCGGGGGGTCTTTGACTACCCGCTACGACGCTCGAGGATGCTGAAGCTTGAGCCATGTTTTTCCCTAATGAAAAAGGGCTCGTCAACAAAACATGTTGTTTCTGTGCCAATAGCTTATGAGCTTCTGCAAGCCGAGGGAACAAATGAGTCGGTTGGTCTTCCATGAAAATATTACACAGATACTTCGACTTATTCTTCTCCATTTTTCCCCTGCTAACATTGTTGGTAGCCTTTTTATCCCCTTTACCCTTCTTGTTCCGTTGTTTCTTCTTTCCCTCAGGCTGTTGGTTGAACTTAGGGTTCATCAATTGCACACTATGTACATCCAACATATGGGTAGAGGGGACAAATGAACTCAAAGTCTGGCTGGCCACAATATGTTGTATCGACAATTGTTGCAACTGATTCGACAACAAGTCTGTGGACTTGTTTTGTTTTGATCCCACAATACCATCGGCATGGGGTGCATACTTTTTCTTGGAATTATTGATAATAGACCACGACGCATCTGGAAAAATCTTATAGAGCATGCCGAACTAAGAGTAGATCAGTTTAAGCTGCTACACTCTCATTATTGCCTCCCCTTCTGAAAAAACTCTGGAAGTCGCTACGTCTTTGAATATGCAGAGCACCAAAGACTTTAGGAACCACTCAAGCAAGAAATCAGGAGGCACCTGGACATTAATTAAGCTCTTTCAATGCCTCCATTCTCAGATATGATCAGAGATGTGGTTGGCCTTGGTTTTCTCAAAGTTGGCCAACAATTCAGTGCCGATATTGTATCTCACAGGTAACTGAAAATGGTTCAAGAAGACCATCACCAAGTCGTTGAAGTAAGAGTACTTCGAGTGATCAATAACAATATACCATTCCATAACACCCCCTATAAGAGTGTGTTGAAAAACGTGAAATTGGATGGAGTCGTCCCTCTGTGAGTTTGATGAGCACCATAAATAAAAAGTTGTCACATGTTCACCTGGATCCTCGCTAGGCTTGTCTTCTAATTTTTAAATATCTTAGGGAAACTTAGTCGGCATGGGGGGAAAATGTGGATCATGACAAATTGGGTCGTTCAATAATCTCGACAAGTCTGGTAGATGTAGCTTTGCCAGAAACGATAGTTTTGGTTGAGAACTATTTATTGGAAAAGAGGGTCCTGGAGTTTGATTGGCACCAGGTTGCTAGGAAAATTTGGACTACTGGCCAGGGTTCTGGTAAAAACCATGGCCTTGAACAACATATGGAAACTACATCTTTTGGGGTATCATAGGATGACTCCTGTAATTGAACGACATAGCTTGTGCGAGGATTGCTCCCTACATTGTGTTCCAAGGATTTTGGAAGGGGATGCTCCCAACTGATCCAATGGGCATAGGTACAGAGCCTTGCCTAGGGTTCCATTGAGAATGGAAGGGGTTGCCCCTAATCAAAATCCCTTGTGAGGGAAATGATCCCTCCAAGGAATTCCAAAGACCTTGTGTGGAGAAAACTCCAGTCGTCGCTCCTTGTGAAGGAATAGTACCTTGCATCGAGTTATGTTGCCCAAAACTGGGGTTGCCCCCAGCCAAGACAAAAACTGAAGAAAAAGTGTTTCTCCCAAATGTGTCAAACAAAGAGAACGACATAGATCCCATTGATGTTGTATAAGACGAAGGTCTTAAACTACCTCCACCAAGCAAGATATAATTAGTGTTTGGCCCGATTGGCTGCTGAAAAGCACCACCGAGCGAGGGGGACAGAGGAGGTATATGACCCCCATTGTAAGGGATATCATTAAAAGGGACATAAGTGCCCCTGGTTGACCCTTGCACAAGATAATTTGAGCTCCCTTCCCCTAGACTCGTGGTATGTAAGGTAGAGTAGGTAAGAAACGAGTTTGAATCAAAGCCGGGAATCCCATATGAGAAGGGCTATCCCATCACACTTTGAGTAAATGAAGCAGTGGTCGAAGCCAATAATGATATTAGACCACTTCTCGAAGTTGAGGGAGTCGATACCACTGTGGTCAAAACTAGGGAAGGTGGGAGACGAGGTAGGATGCCTCTTGAAGTAGTAGTCATAACGAGAGTATGAGGAATCCTAGACGAAGTAACAAAATTTTCTTCCATTACTTCTTGTAGGACTAAATGGTGCTAAGTAGGTGTCACCTTAGGAGGGACAACCTGAATTAAGATCGGCACCGACAAGTCATTAATCAGAAGGTTGGCTGGTCTGAGAGCTTCTACCTCAAGTTCTGAAATGGTAGGTTCCTCTGGAGTTGAATAGTCTCCTTGTGGAGCAGGCTCAGGCACAGTTTCTTGTGTCTTGGTCGCTTTGAATGAACCTTCTTGGTCAAGTCTTCACCGTAACGGTGGTGGATGTGGCTCCAATGTAACTGGAAGTAGGCCTTGAATCCTTCACAACCGACATAGTTGTTGATGTTCCACCTTGTGAAATGATCAACCGAAACAATAAGGATTAACTAGCGTTTAAACACCAAGCACACACTAAAAATATTCCTAAAGACAAATCAAGTAGTTGACTATCTAGTAGGAAGGTCAGTTATGCCAATTGACACTAGATCAACTAACCGGTGTAAGTGCAACTTGAACACAGAAGCACCCTCCAGGTATACTCTATGAAGCGTGATCCGACGCCTACCCTAGGTACCATGATATACCCTCGCAGTCACCTGTGTAAGTCCCTAGAATATGGGAAACTAAGTTTCCAGCTCGCAGTTAGTCACTAGGAGGGTATAGTCAACAGTCAGGTGGATCGTAATGAGCATGATAACAAGTCTGAAGCCTATCAAGGGTATCAAAATTAAATGGACCGGAAGACAACAAAGGATCTCGAATGGATTCAAGGTCCACGAAGCTCCATAGGCATATGAAGTCAATATTATTCTCGAGACAGACCCTCAATATGCGTTCCCCACTATGTTCAGTTTGTCTTTGGAGGGGTTATCACCGATTACTTTCCTCACATGACCTCATGTTTATCCCCTGTGTTAGAGGGAGGTCCCGGATAAATTTTACGACATTGGACTTAAACACTCCTTAACTCAGACTCCAATGTTTGATTTAACAACCTTGAAGAGTTTCGTCTCCAACCTAATTCAAGGCCCTAAAACCCTAAACTAGCTTGTAAACCCTACAAACATAAAAGTCTAGGGTATTTTAGATTAAGCATTCTTTTTAAAGGCTTGATTTACTCATAAGGTACGGTGGTGAAACTAATGGTGTTATAAAGAGACGAAAAGGAGGAGAAAATTAAATCACTTGAAAGCAAAATTACTTCGAATTTAAAAGCAAATCTTGTAACTAACTCTTCGTAAAATCAACTTTTATTAACTAACTTTCCAAGATCTTGTAAAGAAAATATAAAACTTACTTCCGCTTGACTACAAGCTACTTATGTTTCAAGAAATCAAAACAATATCTCACAAAAGGAAACAATATCTTGGGCAAGGAGGGAAAGTGAAATTGGGCCGAGTTTCACTGTTCTTATGATTGGATGTGAAATGAGGCCCCAACACCTCCTTTTATATGACAAAAGGATGGTTATTCATTTGGGTGACGAGCTATAGCAGGTGGATTATTTGGGAAACTTCCAATAGCTCATGAATTTCACTGAATTCCTTGCAACTTTTTAATTTTTGCAACTTTTGAAAGTATACACGGGCTGTAATGGTGCATCATGCGTATGTACGCAAAGTGTAATGGTGAAAAAAGTGTATGTACGCGGGTTGTAATGGTTCAGGGCATGTACATATTCTAAAAGATGGTTTTTAACCGCTTTAAAGAGAAAAATAACAACTTTAATTACTTTACCAAACTGAAATGAAAATATTTTTTTTAACCGCTTTAAAGAGAAAAATTGAAGTAAATATTTTTCTTTCTTCAAAGAAAGTAAAAAGGATAAAAAGAAAACTGAAACAAGACTGGAAAAGACCTTTAGTCCACTGTGGATCACATGGATTCAATCAAGAAACCAAGAAGGAATATTTACAACTCAACAACTTGCTTAAAACCTATTTAGGGTAAACAGAAGAAGACTAAGTAAACAAGTAAACTAGGACCTATACCCAGGATATGGCCTTAAACAAAGACTCTGGAGTGATCTAAGAAATCCCTGAGAAGTGTGAACTTCAATCAGGAAAGAGGCAAACTTCCTCTTTTTCAAAAACTTTCTTGAAATAGAGATGCAGGCTGTTGCATGAGCACCCTGCGTATGTATGCGGGTTGTTTACTTAGCAGAGCGTGTATGTACACGGGTTGACCCAAGACAAGGTGCATACACCTCTGCATATTTTCAAAAAATGAAAAGACCATGCAATCTTACTGAAAAGGGACAACTGGTATGCACCCTGAAGGTGACAAGAATCCCTTGACATACTCAGAAAACTTGAAAGAAACTTGAAAGAAAAACAAACCAATCAAACAACCCAAAATCCCCTAAAAACCTTAGAGGCATCTCCAGTATGGTCTCCAGATACACTAGCGAGAAAAAAAACCCCTTTAACTACACCAGGGTTCAAGATGTAGACAGAGAAAATAACCATCTAAAACTTAATCAATTCTCTATTCTACCCCAAACATACCAAAACTAATGTAAAGAAAGCAAATGAGAGAATAGATCGGGTAACTATACATTTGATCCCATGTCTGGTGATGATCTCCTCAAGCTTGGAAGTTCCACTGATTGCACGTCTCCTCCCTAGGCTGACCTGCATCCAAAGATAGGAAAACAAGAACTGCAAGCATGCTATTCTATTCAAGAGTTAGGGTTAGATATTAAATTCTAAGTATAAATCAAAAAAAATACTCAAAACACCATCATTTGGGGCAGGAAAATGTGATTCTTTTATTCATCATACAAATATTATACCTTACAATATGCGTTGACCACCATTCCACAAACTTGGTTTGGGATCCCCTTTACCATGCTCCAAGTTCACCTTGAATGGAATTCTTCTCTCAACCTTCTGATCACCTCAATGAATAGGAATGATTTGAATGGGGGAAGAAGGGGCTGATGAGGGAATGTTGAGGAAATATATCACAAAAGGAAACAATATCTTGGGCAAGGAGGGAAAGTTAAATTGGGTCGAGTTTCACTGTTCTTATGATTGGATGTGAAATGAGGCCCCAACACCTCCTTTTATATGACAAAAGGATGGTTATTCGTTTGGGTGACGAGCTATAGCAGGTGGATTATTTGGGAAACTTCCAATAGCTCATGAATTTCACTGAATTCCTTGCAAATTTTTAATTTTTGCAACTTTTGAAAGTATACACGGGCTGTAATGGTGCATCATGCGTATGTACGCAAAGTGTAATGGTGCAAAAAGTGTATGTACGCGGGCTGTAATGGTTCAGGGCATGTACATATTCTAAAAGATGGTTTTTTAAGAAGAGATTCTCAGTAGTGCTTTGGAAAAATATGCAAGTAAGAGGGCCAAGGCCATGTATGAATGAGTAGGAAATTTTAGGGATATAACAGATTCCCCCTAATGTGTGAGATCATAAGAGAAACTGATGGCCGAAATACATTACAATATCTTCACCAATGTATGAAATCAAGTGAGCCCAGGACTAGAGTTCGGGAGGTGCCATCTACAAAACAAAAATCTTCTCTCTGAGGCGAGCATACCCATGCTCGGGGTGAACTAAATCATGGTTGCCAATCAAATACACTACATATCCATGTGATATAACTATATAAAGTGTAGCTGTGAGAAATACACAATGGATCTACATCTCAAAATCAGTCGAAGATATACAAGTATAGTATCCATCTTCAAGAAGCTAGTGATGCCTAATGGCTGGAGATGAGGACTTCATAGCTCTAGAAACAACTTAAAGATAATAAAAAATCAAGTAGGAGTACAATGGGAGTGTATAAATCACTACCCTGAGGTCTTCAACGACTCGTCGTGAAAATACATGATGATCTCGATGATCAGGCAGAGAACTTCATTGATTTTGAATCAAGACTTGAGTAGACTCTCAGGATGGCCAAATCATGAAGGGAAAGAGACAAAATATAGAAAGGCCAACTCAGTTTGAGTGAAACTTCCCTTGGAAAAAAGCATGAAATATGATCAGATTCAGGCAGCATGACATTGACATAAGTTCATGATGTAAGAGGCAACACAAACTCTCCATGTGTTCGGAAGAGTAACCAAATGGAGGAGGACACAACTCTATGTAGCGAGAATAACTTCCTAAGGTCATACTAGATCGCAATGCTTGAATAACAAACAAAAGGATGTGCTTTTTCCAAGGGCGACTCTTTGTGCTATTGAAAAAAATGCATATTTCCCATCCCCTCTTTTTGGAATATTTGATTTTTTTGTCTTTTTCAATTTTTAAAGATCTTGAAAAAGAATAAAATAATGCTATGTTACAAAGGAGGAACGAGTGTCGCAAGAAAGCATACTAGTTCCAAGCACAAGGAACATACTAATGCTCAGAGCAAGGAGACATGTGAAGGAAAAGGACACTCGGGGAAAATTCCTCCATGGGTCAAGGTGTCAAGTCGGAGAGGCAAGAAATGTTACAAGGCTTGCATATAAGGCATGCTTCAAAGGTTTAGTTGAGAGCAACATGGATCCGACATTAGGCCAAAGACACATAGATGAACATGCAATTAAGAAAGACACAATGAGACTGCTTTAATGTAATTTTTACAAGCATAGAGAGGGTAATATTGGTAGTTTTTTCACGTTTAGAGAGTCTAAAAAAACGTAAAATAAGACTCTGGGGAGTACCTTTTTTGGAGATAGACCAGTCGGTTCAAAAAAGGGTTAAACTTGAACCGAAAAGACTTCTATTTAAAACCATTTTAATGAGTGTGACAAAGACAAGATCACTTGACAATATTTTCAATTTTAAGGAGTTTGAAAAGAGCTTAACTATGGACTCACAACCTTTTTATGAGTTTAGTCTTCTTAGCTCGGAAAAGCATAAAAGCAACTGAGGAGAACTCTCCCGATGAGACGAATCTCCTGAGGTGTACCTTTTTTTGCTATAATCAATAGGCTGGAAAAAGGGTTAAACTCATGCCAATAGATGTTCTTCTGGACCAATTTAACAAGTGTGAAGGATCAAGGTCAATCGATGATTTTTTCAATTTTAGGGAGTCTAAAAAGAGCTTAATGATGGACTCTGTGGGGGTTCCCTTTTCGTAAGTAATCTCCAAGGCCTGAAAAAGTTGATAAACCAAAACCAAGGAGAATATTCCTTTTTTGAAGATTTTGTCTGTCATGCCTGAAAAAGGGTTAAACTTATGCCTGAGAATACTCTTCTAGCGAACCGAAGTTCCTAGAGCATACCTTTATTTGTGAAATTAGCCGTCTGGACCGAAAAAGGGGTAAACTACTGTCGAACAAATGTGCCTTCAAATTTGATTTTGGCGAGCGTGAAGGGAAACAAGATCACTCGACAATATTTTCATGTTCACAGAGTCTAAAAAGGGATTAAAGAAGACTCCATAGGGTTACTTTTATCACTTAATCCAGATAAAATAAAAAAGAATAACTACAGTCTTGTTAGATGTTGCTTTCGAATTTTAGAGCGAGCTTGAAAGACAACAAAGCGTGCTCATTTGGGAGTCTTGAGGGAAAGTCCAAGAATGATGGTGCATCAAATGAATGAGGCTTAATATCATAATCATGATAGGACTAACAAGGAATCCTGAGCCTATAGTCATTACTAACAACATGGATGCCAAAAATGTAATAAGGATCTACCTAGGGCATCCATGTACAGGTAGGCACTACCACCTAATTACATCACTTCTAGAGAAACAATGAAGGTTCCATGTCGCACTTCGGTGGTGTCGATCCTATGGAAAGCAGAAAAGACAATGAAATGCAGAAAGTGGATATGAAATCCTAACTTATAAAAAATGACTTTTACCAAAGGATACTAAAAAGTGACCTATCCCCAAAAACATTACCAAACCAAAAGGAAAAGAGTATTGGAATGCCCAAATAAGAAACTTGAAATTAGAATCAAGTGATCACCAAGCCAGGAAAAATGACAAAGGGGGGTCAACAAGTAGAAAAGGGCCAAAATATTCTATAAATAGAAGCTGATAGCTCATTTTCACCATTGCAATTAAAAAATTAACCAAAAGGAGAAAAAACCCCTTTGCTAAAAGAGTTGATTTTGGGAGCTCCACTGGATGAAATAAACTTCTACTTGGACCAAGTAAGTACAAAATCATCCCTCTTGCATTTCAATACTTCAATTTTTCATTTGTTTTGGTTTTTGAGGGGGCACGCTCTCCTAAAAAGAGCGGTCCTGCATGTACATGGGTTGTCCAAGGACAACCCTGAATGTACACAGGCTGTCCAAGGACAACCCGCATATGTACTCAGGCAGAAAACAAATTTTCTGTGTACATATGCGACTATGGCCAATACAACCTGCGTACACATTTTCAAGATTGGAAAAATAAAAATGCAAGTACTAAATTCCTCTAATTTTCCATGGAACATGATGCATGTCCACTGGAGGGAGAGGGAGCATGAAGATATTGAAATTTTGGTCGAAGAGGACCATACAACCATCACCGCACTAAAACAGTGTGGGATATGGAAGTTATTCCAGTGTCCATTTATGAGGGAACAACCCAGATTACTCAACGCTCTCATTGATTATTGGCACTCGGATGCAGAGGATTCATTTTAGAGGGTCAGTCACTGACTCGCACGACTGAGGAAATTTACTTCCTGACTGGACTCTCAAGGAGAGGGGAACCAATCAATCTGAGGAAATTTCCCCATGGGCCTTTCAACATCGAGGATTATATTCGGATGTACTATGAGTCTGACACTGAGAAGGTAGGTTCTCAGGTGTCGATTCACAAGATCACTAGTTTGAATATGTGAGTGATCGTATTGTTGATTGGGTGGATTACTGGATCCACAACCCTGCATCAAGCCTCTCGGGCACACATATACTGTGCCATTCAGTGTCATGAGGCAAATTTTTTTGACTGGAGCACGACCATGCTTATGTGCATGAAGAGACAACTGACAGAGTGTCAAAATTTTACCAACAAGAACTTCAGGTTCGATACGATTCTACATTCCTTGTTTTTTGAGAGGGTTCCCAGTCTCAGTCCCAGAGAGACGGTACAGGGGCATGTGGTCTCCTTCTTAGTGGTATGCAGATGGGCAACATTGCTGCCATGATAGGGAGGATGGAGGACCATAGAGGACTTTGCTGACAAGTTCTTTGACTGGTGGGAAAGAAAGATTCTGATGATTGAGGACTACCCTTATGCTGAGATCAAATTCTCCATAGGTCCAGACATGCTCATGCCTCTCGACGAGGCGAGATAGGTAACATTATTTTAATGTTATTTGTTTTTTAATTATTTTTATATGTTTATAGAGTACTAACTCTTGTGTATCATCTATGTATAGATGTGGGACCAATGCGCCTAGCGGACTTCGCGAGGACTCGATGACATCCTCGACCAGAGGCAGGACCAACAACAGCCGAAGGACCAACAATTGCAGGGGGACCTCCAATCAAAAAAGCTGAGAGAGTTTTGAGATGAGTGGAGTGCAACCTCACTACGCTCACTCGCACAATATCCATGGCTGAGATCGAGGATCTTCCACCATCTATGCAACCTCACGTAGTAAGGGTGCCACAAACAGGGGTCCAGTTATTCCAGAGTTTGGCCAATGTTGTTGTAAATTATGGCAAGGCCAATATGCCATGTGCTTAGATAGGATAAGCCTTTGATGTGCTGAGGGCACCTTTTGTACATTTATTTTTAGAGGGAATAAGCCCAACGATGTATACCAAACACTATTTTTGAGGCGTTCATGCCCACCTATGTACTCAT
>ML776883.1:112562-133177 GCA_009831015.1 Picea engelmannii
TCTTCTTGCAATTGAGTGATAGTATTTGTAACTGCTTCATCATTTGCGATTGAATATGACTAGATGCAAGCATCATAGAGGATATTTAATACAAATGACATGTCATCAAGATTAAATTTACAAAGAACATGATGGATTCTTGTCGACAAGCCTTTTGAAGATGAATCACCATTGATTAACAAAGTCTGAAATTTTTCACATAATTGATTGTAATCATAGATTTCAAAAGAATCTAAAAATTCATCTACAAAATGAAACCAATAAAAAATGTAATATGCTGGAAAAGACTCAAACCAATGTTTAATCCGACCCCTGAAAGTAAAAGCAAACGATCTGCACAAAACCTTTAAATCAGAAATATCATGCTTGATGCATTTACACCAAAACTTGTTAATATGGTCTTTTGCAGATACATTCCCCCCACCATCAAATGTGAGTTTGGACAAGAGAGAGACTGTCTTGTTGGGAATATCAGGTAATGAGAAGTGGAAAGCATGTTCCAACACAGTGATTTGGGGAGCCATGAAAAATTAATAACTTTGAAACAAAGACTCCTACAAGGCCAACTTGTCAGTCTGGCCCTCCTTCTAGCGCCATTTGTTGACGGACGAAATTGATCGTCTGTCAATTGGAAGAACAAGTCCGGTCCGGGGTTGTCTAAATAATCCAAGTTGTTTGGTATAACTCATTCTGATGGTTTTAATGGCTCCGTTGGCAAATCTAAAAGTCCTAGAAGAAACAAATAAAATAAATAAAAGAGCTGAAATAACTAATTAATTACTAAACACTATACACACACACACACACACACACACACACACACACACACACATGCTCTAATGTAACTGTATTAGTTGTATTTTAAGCTGAAGATATATAAGTCTCGTTTATTTACATGATTTACAAGATGCAAGTTTTAATTGAAACTTACGAAAATCAATGGAAAAATGATTGCTTCTGGGAAGCAGATAAAGAAAACACATAAAAATATTTATTGTTTTTCTTTTATAAATTTAAAGAATCTTGCAAAAAAGTTAATGAAACATGAACATGTGGATAGTCAAATATGAACCATACATTCTAGTTTCAATGATATGTAAATGACAAAAAAAATACAAAGAAGTTATCCTGTCAATGAATTAGTGAGGTGTATCCAAGAATCTGCATGAGTGGTGAACATCCAGCTGCCATGTCCAATAGAGAATTCTGCAATGAATCTTATGATTGTTCTAAATAAATTCAGAACATGTATTGGCATCTTAGGTTTTAATGATAGAAAATGAAACACAAACATAAACCCGTGATCTCATAATTATACATGATTACAACAAGATAAATCTGGAAGCAATCTATGCATTTTATCATTCAATTTAAAACTCAAAGATAAATCCCATTATTTAAATCGAAGATATAATCACAACATTTGTATTTTGATGAAGCAAATGATAGATGGTATTTATAATATAAACCTCCTATACATCACAGATCATTTAATCTAAAGATATCAGACCTGCACATGTAACAGGATTAAAAAAACATAAATAACAACATTATAAACAAAAGGCTAAAGCCAAAATGCATATATGTCGTTCTATTAAGTTTTTTGGAATCACTTGTCCATTCTGTAGTCATGGAAGAATTTTTTTAGATAATAGACTCTTAAAGATTGAAAAATAATAATATATAAATGATAATAATTAACTATGTATTGATAAAAAAAACTAAAGCTATTTAAATCAATGCATAATCAATTATTCAAAGAATATGAAGATATTATATGAAAATAAAACCATTTTACTCACAGGACAAAAGCTATTAAGCAACTTGGAATTCCATATTCTTATTTAATAATACTTGTCCATTCTCCCAAAGATTCCAGCCATCCATTACTCCATTTGAAAAGAAATAAAAAGTTTACAAAAGTAATAATATACAAAAGAGAAAGGATTAAAATCCTCCTCTCCAATTCTTGGATCCTCTTTGGCTTTGATCTTTCTCATATATTTATAAAATGAATGAACAGTCTGGACATCACTATTAATTTCCGCCACCTGAAATTTGTCTCTAAAAGAGACCCAAATATCTCTCAAAGCATACATTTGTTTGGGAAAATCTCTACGCAGAAGGTAAATGGGTCCATTTTGGTTCTGGGTTTTCAACCATTTCTTCAAATTCCTCATGGCTGCAATTAGTTCTGAAAAATCGCCTATCTGATCTTGACGCCTTTCCAAATTTTATCTGTTGTTGCTCATGAAATTATTTGTAGCAATCCAAAATTATTTTTTGATCAATCATCTTGAACGTATTTGGATAATAAAATCAATCCATAATCAGATCCATATCAAATATTTGATAATAAAAACCTATGAAACAAAAATAAACCTAAATTAATAACCTAAAAATTGTGAATAAAACAAAATCTAAAAAAAAAAAATGAATTTAAACTAACTATAACTTATAAACAAACATTGTTTATAATTTGCTTTCAAATATGATCTAGAAGCTTCAAGTTAATGGAGAAAAAATATTAATTTTAGTTTTTTACAAAATCAAACAAATGATAGATAATTCTTTTATTATTATTATTTTGAAATGAGATGGAAAATGAAAAAAGAATTTAATTAATTAATATCACCAAATGATTTCATGAAAATGAGAAACCAACCAAGATATTATTTGATGAAGTATTGAACCCATTATTGAAAATAGTCAAACTTGTTAATGATCAAAAGAAAGAACACATAATCATAATTTAAACAAAAGTAAACATTTGATAAAAATTAATGTTTTTGTTTAAATTGAGATTTTTATGCTCATTTCTAACTTTTGACATATACTCTTGTAATGAATGTTTCATACTATAGTGAATCTCTTAAGTTTGTCTCAAAGCAAGCCAAGGCATGTAACTATTTGAAAATGTTGATTCTGTAGCTCATTATAATTATCAAGATTCTAATAGGGGCCCTTTAAATTTTGTAAAAATATAAAGGGAGTTGTTGGGGCCCAACAAAGCCCAAATAGGCTCGAGAACTAGATTTAACTCATGTGGGGGAGTCAGATCGGGGTTGGCCGAAGTTTGCTAGACAATGGTGTATGCAACCTCAACCGCGGACAAGGGCACGATCATGCCAGGATGCCCTGTCCCTTTCATCGAAGCTGTTGGGGAAGGCAGATTCCATAGATCGTTAAAGTAACTATTTCAAAATGATGAAACTTGTATAATTTCATCCCTAGGCTAGTCAAGAACAACCGATATAAGATTATATTGCCAGAAGACGGTGGGTAATAAAAAGTTCCCATCAATGACGAAAACAAACTAGCACCTAAGTTGACAGTGTCGGGATGTAGACTATAAATCATCGAGATCATGGAAGCCCTCGATGAAGGGTTGGGATGTGAAAAAAACAATTTCTCAATGGTCACTATCTGACCCTCGTGTGGAAAACACAAGACCTGAACTTGATGGGGGGTGTTAGAAAATAAGATGTGGCTTGACGAGTGATGTGGAGCTGAACTTGATTAGGGGTGTTAAAAAATAATATCTGATATTTATATTGATTGATGTCCATGTCAGAGGCATCACATAAGTCTTGGAGAAGGTCACATATGCAACAAGATTCGTGAGAAGTAGGGGATCCCATCATCAAAGTATCATCTACAAATTGGTTGTGTGAGACATGTGGATTTCTTCCATGCAGGGGGAGACCATTTAAGGATTTTTTGTGAATTTCTGCTTTGATGGAATGACTTAGTCCTTCAACAATGATAATGAAAAGGAAATGGGACAGAGGGTCCCCTTGTCGGATTCCCCTGGAGGGTGAAAAAGGGCGAGAGGGACCCTGTTGATTAGTATGGGGAAGAAGGCTTTGGAGGTGAGGCTGATGATCTAGTCAACCCAAGCATAAGAAAAAACAAAATCTAGCAAAGTAGATGTTAAGAACCAAAGATTGAATACAAAAGCACCACAACAGATATAGAAGAACAATATATAAAATCACAACTTTATTATAGAAACCCTTGAGGTAGGGAAACACCATACAATGGATCCTATTATGGAGGGGATCCTCTCCTGTTCACTTGCCTCTTTGAGGGGGAATCCTCCTATTGAGCTACCACTCTAAATACAATATTTTTCTTCATGTCTCATTACATTGTTTGAACCCCTTTATATAGTGCTACCATCACCTAAGAACATTCTAGAGGAGAAATCTTTTAGAAGTAGAACCTTCTAAGAAGTTCTCTTACATTTATTATATCTAAAATTACCCATTTATTATATCTAACTACCATAGTGGGCCTTATTTAATAATATAGTGGACTTATTTCAACTTACATTGAATGACCTCCACTATTATCACTATGAGCCCTCTGGGCCCCCCCACTACCTCTCTAGCTACCTTACATTCCATCCCCCTTATGAAAGCGTTGTCCTCGACGCTTGATGTACAACCATATACCAGGGTCCCATGGATAATTGTGGACCGTAATGCTGAAGAAGACTGAAGAACCAAGCTCCCATGTAGAAAGAAAATCCACCATGCATAAGTAGTCCAACCACCATTGTAAGCCCAGGTCCCATGTCCAAGTTCTCATGTGAACTCCCCCTGGAAGATTTTGGAACCCAATAACCAACTCCAAATGATGCTCTAAAGATTGACACCTATCATGTGGATCCAAATAAGAAGATCCATCCACATAGTGGAAAAGGGTCGTAGCAGAATCTAAAATGAATAATACCACTGTAGAATATGTAGACTGAACGTTGGTAACTAGCTCCTGATGTGAGACATTGATGTTCTCTACAGAAGGTGGAGTAGAGTCATCAAATAAAATATGAAAGTGGTTGTCATCCCAGAAATGACAACTATCCATATACCAATCATCACAATCTGCCTCAAAATCATACCAAGCATATATTTCTTGATTGTATTCATTCCTGAGACCCTCCATAAGAAATATCTCCTGCATGTTATTCAATGAATCTTGAATACTATGAAAACTATCATTGAGGCTGCTTGTGAGGCTATCTGTGAGGCTGACTGTGAGGCCATGTGCAAATGCATCCAATCTGTTATCCAATGTGTGAAACAATTGAAATTTGAATGATTCAAGAATTTATTTCAGGTTTTGAGAAGAAATAGCCATCTGAGCATCCTATGAACTCACCCAATAAGTTACGGCAGAAAATCGCGGCTTTTTCTGGAAAAACCCTAAAAAACTGTTGAAGTTAAAATGCTCATAACTTCACTTCCCGGACTCCGTTTCGGCTGATTTTATTTTTGAAATTGGGTGAAATTGTGAGAGGAACTCAGATCTGTAATTTGTTTGAGAAAAGTTAGCATCCATCTACTACAAAAATAAAAACAAATCGTGCCGCTGTATGCGGAAAAAACCTTGAAAAATTGCAGATTTTAAAACTTCAATATCTTGACCTTCCGGACTCCGTTTCGGACGATTTGTTTTTATAAATTGGGTGTTTTCTGAGAGGAACTCATATATACAACCATTTTCTATAAATTTTTCATATAAATGTACCAAAAACTTTGATAATGTCACGAACCTCTTTTTTCTGCTCCGAAAAAAAAAATCTGCAAAAATAAAAAATATTTGTCCACAATGTCTGCCCAAGGAAAGTGATCTGATACCAATTGTTAAGAACCAAAGACTAAATACAAAAGCACCACAACAGATATAGAAGAACAATATATAAAATCACAACTTTATTGTAGAAACCCTTGAGGTAGGGCAACACCATACAATGGATCCTATTATGGAAGGGATCCTCTCCTGTTCACTTGCCTCTTCGAGGGGGCATCCTCCTATTGAGATATCACTCCAAATACAATATTTTTCTTCATGTCTCATTACATTTCTTGAACCCCTTTATATAGTGCTACCATCATCTAAGAACATTCTAGATGAGGAATCTTCTAGAAGTAGAACCTTCTAAGAAGTTCTCTTACATTTATTATATCTAACTACCATAGTGGGCCTTATTTAATAATATAGTGGACTTAGTCCACCTTACATTGAATGACCTCCACTATTATCACTATGGGCCCTCTGGGGCCCCCCACTACCTCTGGCAAGAGGGACCGTGTTGATTAGTATGGAGAAGAAGACTTTGAAGGTGAGGCTGATGATCCAGTCAACCCAAGCATAAGAAAAACCAAAATCTAGCAGAGTAGATTTCAAATAATCCCAATTGATTTTGTCAAAATCCTTGGAGATATCAAGTTTTAAGAGCATACCTGGAGTTTTATTGATTTGAAGGGAATGGATGACTTCATGCACGAGAATGAAATTTTCTAGGATTTGTCGGCCCTCAACGTAACTCCACTTTTCAGGAGTTATGATGAAAGGGAGCATGGGATTGAGATGTATGCTGATGACCTTGGCGAGGATCTTGTATATGACATTGCAAAGGGAAATGGGTCTGAATTTCTTTGGATGGGTGATGTGCTTTTCCTTGGGGATGAGGGTGAGGAAAGTCATGTTGAGGATCAGAAGCACTTGACCAGATTGTCAGGAGTCTTCAATGATTTCCCAAACCTCCTTCCTAAGCATGTGCCAACAATGATGAAAGAAGTCTTTCGTAAATCCATTGGGGCCAAGAGATTTTCCATCCAGAGTGTCATGGAGATCCTGATCTACTTCCTCGATCGTGATTGGCCTTAAGAGGGCCTTATTCTGATATTCTATTATGCTGGCAGGGATGTGTTGGGTATTTTTTTCAATGGTCGAAAGTCTATTTCCAAGAGTCTTTGAGAGAATATTTTGATAGTAAATGACTAGTTCTTGTTCCAGGTCTTCATGAGTTTGGAGAACTTGTCCTTTTTCAGAGACTAGGTGAGAGATGTGGTTGATGTGTCTATGATGTATCATCGAGTGGTGGAATAATTTTGTGTTTCATTCTCCTCCTTGAGCCATTGAATGCCAGACTTCTTCTGCCAAAATATTTCTTCCTGTGAGTGCCTTTCATCCAATTACTTCTTGATGCGAGTTTCATGTTCCTTCATTTACTCATTGAGGGCCTGGTCCTTGATCTTTTGCCGGAGACTCTCCATTTGTTGATTCAAGAGTCTTTGATCTTCAAAGTTGTTGCCAAAGTTGGATTTATTCCACATCTCGAGGCACTGCTTGAAAATTTTTAGTCTTTGTTGGAATTGATACATAAAGGAGCCATGATGGGTGGAAGCTTCCTCCCAACAAATCAAAGCCATTACTTGTAATTTAGGATGTGAGAGCCATAATTTATCAAATCTTAAGGGTTTTCTCCCTGGAGAATCTAGGATATCTATCCATAAAAGGATGGGCCAGTGATTTGAACCAAAGGATCCATGATGATAGCCTCCAGGGATATCCCTTCTACCATGAGAGGCTCCGATATAAGAAACTAGTCAAGGAAAAATGCAATCTATTGGTCTCTTGATCTGCGGTTAGACCAAGTGAAGACTCCATTGTGAGTTTCAATGTCTATGAGGCTCATCTTGTTGATCAAGGATTTAAATTGGTCACTTTCACTATACATGTGATGGACTCCCCCTTATTTTTCTTCCATATTGAATATCATGTTAAAATCAGCCCCCAAGATCCATCTATGATATCCTATAAGGTTCCCGATCCATTCCAGGTGTTGTATGAAGGGGGATTGTTCCTTCTGAGTGGAAGGGACATAAACAATGGTTAAGAACCCTGGTTTTTTTGATACCATGACTCAAAATTATGTTGTGATGGTCCATTTGGATGCAAAGAAATTTTCCATTACCACAACATTTGGGTTCCAGAGGATGGCCATACCCCCGGCTGTGCCAGTCGCATCAGTGCCCATAAATTTCTCATGTTTCCAACATCACTCAAGGATTTGATCAACCTCCTCCACTGTGCATTTTTTTTCTTGTATGAGTAGAATATATGGTTGTTATTCCATGATCTGATCATGTATAAGGCATTGCTAACTACGACCCTTGAGTCCCCAAACATTCCATGAGATGAGATTCATGAAGAATGGGGGGGAAGGGGAGGAAAGATGTCAGAGATCAACTGTATTTGAAACAAATTCACCATAAAATTCCCAATCTCTTGTATGAGTTGCTAGGTAGACTTATGACCCCTTTACTTCTCCTCTTTGGATGGTTTGCATTGATATTTTGGAGGGTGCCTATGTATTCCCATCCAAGAGCTTGATCTGGAAGCATCGCCTACAGAAGAGTTTAATAAGACCTTGTTCACCTTGCGTAGTTGATCTAGAGGGATGATGTAGAGTTCCTATTTTCAATAATATTGATCCAGATGAATCATATCCACTCCTGCCAGATATTTCTCATATAGGTCCATTTCGACATCATATTCCTCTGTTTCCAAATCATTAATTGTCTTGGCATTGGAGGAAGGATTGGGAGGGATTTGTTCCAACACTGGGGTTGTTGCATATTTTAATTTGTTGTTGCCTTGGGTAGATCCATGTTGTTGGGGAGTCTATTGCTCTTCCAGATCCTCTGGAAACTGTTGAAGGGCATCAAAAAAGTTGCTAAAATAAGGGCCTTTTTCAGTAGGGGTAACTATTTTGTTGTTTTATTGATGATGACAACCCGTGACTTGTGTAAACCCATATTTAGTTTTACCTGTCTTGAGGGTTTCGACTTTGCTTGTGGCATTTAGAGGGAACTCTCTGAAGAGATGGCTATGCTCATGGCACTTTCTGTAGTGGAAGGGTATATGCTCGTAGTCAATGGTTTGGGACCATTCCTCACCATGGTATTCAAGAGTGATGGATACAAGAAGGGGGTTTGGAGATATTGGGAAAAAACATATGCGAGCCTAAGAGGTATAGATTCTCTACTTGGTGGATTTTGATGCCTTGACATAAGCCCCGATGATGTTATAGATTCCCAATAGAATATCTTCAATCTAGAACTCTTGCGGAAATGAGTAGAGTTAGATCCACACCGATGCATGCGAGAATTCCTCCTTTTCGAGGCCGGAATTTTCAGTCCAGAAACACAAGAAGAGACCATTAGAGTTGAAAAAATAAGTCCCACTGTCAAATATTCAATTTTGATCCTCCAGATTGTGCAAGATGATAGTAAAAAAGCCTTTGGAGCCCAGTTATATCTCATAGTGCCCTTTGGGTCTCCACCAATGGTGTATCCATTTCACTAAATCCTGCTCAGAGGGCCAGATCCCTAAAAATTTTCCTACCAGTGCATAATCCCTCATATATTGTTTTTGATATTCGATTCTAGGAGTGATTACCACATATTTTGGAGCCTTCAATGTTTGGGGTAGGAATTTTCATGGCTCCCATAGACGAGCCGCTTTTGCATGAGCTATTCCAGGATCTATTTCCATGGCCTTCTCTTTGGCTGCTCCTTCAAAGAGTAATTGAGACCGCAGGTCTGTGGGGGGCTCAAAGGACGACCTTTGAAAGATGTCATCATTCACATCGTGAGTAACTTCATGGTTGTAGGAGGGGCCTCTCGACCCTCCTTTGGTAGAGGTCATGTTGTGACTAGGCCGAGGGGCGGTCGAGTGCACAAGGGTCGACGTTGAAGAAAAAACCTAGTCGCAAGCCTTAGCTCAGGTATATTGGATGTCATGATGAATGTTAGAATGGTCTCCATTCCCTTCATGACTGCAGAAGCATGGTTCCCTCAGTACCCCTAGGTACCTCGAGTGAGACTTCACTTGCTTGTAGGTGATTCTGAAAGGGTCGATATCTTTAGGGTTTTGTTGGTCATTTAATATTGAACCCTGGGTCTTCCCACTACGTGCCAAAAAATGGTTCCATTACTGGTACTGGGATATGTGATTGAGGGGGTTAGTCATATTATGACAATGAAATAAAATGAGAGAAGGAAGCGATTGAATTTTTGGAGATGAAATCAAGTGATAGGTGTGAGGAGTGAGTTATGAGCTAAGTGTGCACTATATGTGTGAATGGTAAGTCTTGTTGGGTTATGACTGAGATATATGTTATGAGCATAGTGAGAACTTGTTGTACGGATTGAATATGAATGAATAAGTTAAGAAGCATGTCGTTGTGGACGTAGCCCATTTTGGGGTGAACCACATTAAATCTTTGTGTTATGATGTGTTTCTTTTATGATCTGTTTATGGTACACATGTAATGTATGAATGATTAATATGAATAAGTTATATGATGGTTTTGTGCACATGTTGAATGATTAAGTAAGATGAATCTGTCATACATTATTGTGTTGTCATGGTTTTGCAAAAAAGGTATATTTCATGTTGAATGAATGTTAGAGTGGTATCCATTCCCTTCATGACTGTGGAAGCATGGTTCCTGTATTCCCCATAGGTACCTCGGGTGAGACTTTACCTGCTTGCAGGTGATGCTGAAAGGGTTTGTATATTTAGGGTTTTGTTGGTGATTTAATGTTGAACCCTAGGTCTACCCACTACGCACCAACAAATGGTTTCTTTGTCGAGAATGTAGAGACCTACTAAGGAGGAGATTGGACAATGGTTGGATATGAAGGAGATCAAGTTTGTTGTAGATCAGAACAAGAATCAGTTGATAAACGTAGAGAAATGGTTACACATGTATGTGTTTAGAAATTTGCATGGAATTTTCTTTGCTGATTTTTTGAATATTTTAGTAGAGTGGATCCAGAGATTAGTTGAACAGATCAAAAGATTTCTCACTGTTGTTATGATAAATTGGACTCCTGAGTTAATTCAACAAGTCAATACTATAAGCAATCGGGTATCACGCGCAATATATTATTGGTTGGAAAGTGTGTTGGGAGGTTAAATTACTAAATTTTCTATAGATTGTACTTAGTCGTATAGTGTTTTTGAAAGGGAATTCTTGGGAAAATGTAGAAGATAACTGAAGTCACTATCTACTTGGAATAAGATGTTATTGTGTGATAAGGGAGTTATGAAGACAAAATCTTATTTCCCTAGTATCTAAGCGTCTTCACACACATAGGGGGACTAGGGGATGACCTTGGGATGGTATGACCATAAAGAGGGATGAAGAGAAGGAATGAGGAACAAATGGTCTGAGGATGCCGGGAGAAGAAGAGGGTGAGATGAATGAAGAGATTGAATTATTGTGCAGTGGTAAGAGATTTAGACCAAATAAGAAGAGGATTGTGGCTGAGAGAGAGGGGCAACATAGTGAGATCAAGTGAAGAGACACTGGTGTAATACTCTATATAGAAGGGATTATGTGCATAGAAGAAAATATCCGACAACTCATTCCAATAGAAGAAGATCCCACTTAGATCAGAATCTGCATCGAACTCATGATCCTGTGTGTGTTTCCAAGAACTAAGGTAAGCTCAAAAGATTTTTAAATTATAATTAGTGAAGGAAGTATAATAGTAGTAAAAGTAGCCAAAGTAGTGGAAGTAGTACACCGAGTTAGAATCATTTAGTGTTATTAGGAAAGAATACCACGTAGAACACGATGGAAAGGGTAGATCCTTCTTTAAGAATGCATGTCTTCCATTGAGTGGGGACAAAGGATCCATAATTTGTTTTTTTCATTTGTGAGACAATATGGATTGTGAAGAACTTCCAAGATGATGATGTGAAGATTGCACCATTGAAAACAACATTCATAGATTGTGCATTACTATGGTACATGAAATATCAAACTACGACACCTGTGGTAAAGACTAGAACATTGGAATATGTAATACAAGCTCTATTGAAAGAGTTCCAGAAACCTACATTTGAGTTGTAGTGCATTACAAAGCTGAAGGAGATCAAGTATATAGTGAACAAATCAGTGTGGGATTATGACCAAATATTTAAGAAACTAAAGGATCAGTTGACATTCCAAATTATAGATGAACAACATAGGGAGTAGTTTATTGAAGGATTGTTTATGCATATACGTTTCCCCTTGACACAACAAAATATTGTGTTACAGTCGAAAGCCCTAGAAATTGCTATAAAATAGGGAGCATCCCAGGTAGGAGAAAATGGTGCAGGGATGGATCAAGTTCAGTCGCAATTAGTAGCTCTGACTATTTAGTTGTAGAATCTTGCGAAAGGAAAAGAAAAACTCGAGGAAGTCTGGTGTATCACATGTAGAACAGAAGGTAATCATAATAATGAATGTCCAACTTTTCAGCAGTATTTGAATACAGGAGCTCCAAATCCATTAGGGGTATGGTGTGAGATTTGAAAGACGATGAGTCACCACCCTAATACTTGTCCATTGATGCAGAAATATCAAAGTAAGACAAAAAACTTGTTTTGTAACTTCTGTAAGTCAGTAGGACATGAAGAAAAGGAATGTCACACATTTTATTTGATGAGAGAGCACACTACAGATGCCTACAAAGTCTAGGGAGACAAATCCAAAGGAGGAGATTCACAGGATAATAGTCCAAGAGGTTATAATCAAGAAGGAAGAGGAGGGTTTAGAGGTTGTGGAAGAGGAGGATTCGACAGAGGAAGAGTACCAATTATATGTTATAACTATAATAATTCTGGACATTTGGTGGTATACTTCCTGAATCCCTCCACAACATGTACATATTGCAAACATCTAGACCATGCAATGGAGGATTTCCCATAGATGATCACAAAGTGGCAGGAAAAGAGGAACCCGATTGTAAAAATGATAGCAATAGAGGTGAGTGAACAAAAAATTAAAATCATAACAATGGTTAAACATGGAGGAACCATAGCTGGATCTGATGCGATGGATCAAGGAAATAGGATCCACCAGTGGGTCAGGAAAGCAACAAAATCTCTTCCATTATTTGACCCTAGAAAGGAGAAATAAACATATATTCAATCAAGGAAATAAGTGATATGAGAAGAGTGGATAGCATCGAATTTGAATACACCACCTTTGTATGATAGGCCACCAATATATGATATGCCACTAGTCTATGACCATTCAGAAAGGCAAGTTGACAAGGTAATCACTTTGAATAGTTTTCTAAAAAGTTGTTTGGAGCTAATGAAGGATCAGTATGCTTTGAGTATGCTATGTGGAATGATCGACTATTTCCCCCAAGAGAAAGAGATACATGTCACACACCGAGAAGTTAACCAGGTGCACCACAAGAAGAGAACGAATAGGGATTTTTGACTCAATGCACATATATGAAACTACAACATGGACAATATTATTTTGGATCTAGGCTCTAATTTGAATCTCATCCAGAAGAAGACTTGGAAAATGATGGGTAAGACGAATTTGATTTGGTCACCCATTTAGTTGAGGTTATCAAATCAGTATAAGATTGTTCCAATTGGAAGGTTGACATGGGTAAGTGTTAGTATTGATGGAGTGCGCAACTTGGACAATTTTGAAGTGATCGAGATAGTAGATTGTAGCACCCTTTACCCAACACTAATTTGACTTGATTGGGACTTTGAAAATTAGATTATCATTGATTTGAAGAAGAGACAAATGATATTTCAAGTAGAATACTTGAAGGTTACTATGTCGTTGGATCCTACTAAAGGAAGAAGATATGTAGAACAAATAAAGGGAAAAGAGCGAGATAATCTATATAATATGATCACCCAGATGGATGATTATGTGAATCCTACAAATGATGGTGTACTTAGTTGGAGAAGTATTAGTTCATGCACATCAGATTTAGAATAAGCTTTGAATAATTGGAAACATAGATTGCATGAAGTGTATACAAGTAAATGTGCTCGAATTACCTGTGCGTTATGATGGATTGGAATTGAGGTATGTGATCCTCCAAGGTATGACAGACTAATCGATGTAGCTTCTTTTATAATAGAATTTGAATTACAAATATCATATCAACTAAGCTTATTATCTTTGGATGTCGCACTAAAAGCAACCCTAACAAGATGGCGGTCTATGCATAAGGATGGAATAAGAGATTGGCAGCAGTGAAAAAGGCTATTACAATTCAAGTTCGGGATAAAGAATGAGAATACTATGGAGAAGTATACAGGATTGATTTGTATGATGTAGAAAGTTACATAGTGCATTGTGACATGAAGTAAGGTAAGGAAATTTGATCATCTATGGATAGGGCCTTACATGATCCAAGCTTTCAGAGGAAACAATGCCTTTTTGCTAAACAATGTCGATGGGTCAGATCTGCCAGGAGCACCTGTGAATGGCAGAATGTTGAAACATTATATCCCTCCTCAGTAAGAGATTTGAAGAACTCACTCTCCATTGTACATACCGGTTTTAATTTCCAGTCTTTACTTGCATTTTCTGAAGTGAGGGACATTGGTCAGTTGGTTGAAGCCCGAAGAGAAGGCCCTAAGCTGCTGATCACTATTTTTCAAAACTTTCCTTAAAATCAGACCAATGAAGGCTACTAGACATATAGGTTCAGGGTGACAGGAAACTGGATTCTTGGCACTTAACAGGGCAAGTACCATCCCCAGGTGGAGCCACTGTTATCACCCCATAAATTATGGGAATCAACTTATGACTTGGATATTATGGATATTATCTGTATCTAGTGTTTTTATGGGAAATTGATTTTTCATTTAAAAGAAAAAGAAAAAGAAAAGAAAAGAAAAAGAAAAGAAAAGAAAAGAGGGAAAAAAAATAATTGAAACAAAAAGCCCCATGCAATAATAGTAACTTGGTTATACCTTTCAAGAATGACCAAGTTCTTTTAAATTTTCAATGTTGATAGGTTAGTGAATACATCTGACCAGACTGTCTAATTCTGGTCAGATAGCCCCTAGGTTAGAACTAGTGAATACATCTGATCAGACCATCTAATCCTAGTCAGATAGCCCCTAGGATAGAATTAGTGAATAAATCTAACCAGACTGTCTAATCCTGTTCAGATATCCCTTAGGAAGAATAATATCTTAACCCAACAGTTTAATCTGGGTTAATTGTCTTGTGAAAGTAGGTTAGAATGTAGATTAATTGCTTTGCTTTCCTTGCCCAAATAAAACCCACTTGAAGAAAATACTACATCAAGTCTCCATTGCGTACGGATAGTTGAAGTGATGTCCCCTTGGTGGTGTCTAAGACAAAATTGGAAAAATCCATAAGAAGGCACTAATCCTAAGTTTTTCCTACACATGACTTTTTCTGCTCCCGACCTATGTTTCATCCATTTTCCAATGGTCCAGATCACGGTGCTTAGTTCAACGACCCACAGAGTATTCCGGACCCCCCCTAGTGTTCTGCTTTTAACCGAGGGGGGGTCCGGAATCGGTAATAACGTATATGCTCATCTAGACGGCTCAGAGAGGAATGCTTAAATCTATGGCCCATATTGGATTCTGGACCCCTCCGCCCGTTCTTCCTTTAACGGAGGGGGGGGGGGGTCCGGAATTGGTTATAAATTGGGTGCACATCTGGACGGCCCAGAACAGTGCGCTAAAATCTACGGTTCACATTGAATTCCAGACCCCCCCCTCCATTCTGCCTTTAATGGAGGGGGGGGGTATGGAATCGGTATTAAGGAGCACACAGATCAATGGCTCATAACGGATTTCGGACCCACCCTGGTGTNGGGGGGGGGGGTCCAGAAAGAATATTCTTTACAGCGGGCCCATTTTACAGTTGGCATCTTCCTATTGGTCCGGAAGTCTTTTCACCTTATGCCGTCTGACAGCCTCCATCACTCCAGGATGTCATCCTCCACTAAGTCCACTTGTCCCACTTGCTCCCGGGTTGAGTCCCATCCCATAACTGTTGTCAGTCCTTGCTGTCAGGCCTTTACCCTTTCCATTCATGACCAGCCCCCTTCGACAACTTTTACCTCCAATCACATGCCTCCACGTCACTCATCCGTATGTTTTGGCCACCGTCATCTGCCATCTCATCCCAAGTGGCCCATTGTCCATTAATAACTGGATAATATACACATTGTCATGCTGATCGTTTTCCCGCGTCCAACTGACCCATTTTTGAATAAAACTACCGTTTCCCTTTTGTATTCGTTATTTCATCCCTTGCACCAGAAACCTTTTTCCTCCATTGCTTCCGCATCACCTTCACCTACAGTCAGTCGACCCCACTAACGTATTGTTTATTGTAGGTACAGTTGCTAAAATGGTGTCAAAGACAAGACAAGCGGAAGAAGAAGAGAATCCTTTCCTTCCTCCTTCGGTTGACCTGGATAAAATTCCCTTGGTCGATAAAGATCGCTTGATAGTTGATACTATATGCAGTTTCGATTTTTCTGATCTTCAGTCATGGCTCCGGGAGGTCTTCCTGGACCAGAGCGACGAAATTGGAATTTGGGAGTCCAATTTGCCCCTATATCTCTTCCCCCAGATTCATAATTTCCCCAAGTTTGCCCTCAAATGCTAGGCCCATTACATCCCTGACCAGAAAGCCATCGTTTCTTCAATTGGAGACATCCTTTTCTTCATCACCCCTGAAGATATTGACCAGATGATGCAAATTACCCGCGCATAATCTGCTTCCCCATTCAACTTAGAAATCCTCACCGAGCTATATCAAAAAATGAATTTCCCTCAGAGAGCTCAGATATTCGAGCTTTTTCTCCCCAATTCAGCTCCACTCCCGTCCACCAATCCCCCTTACCCTTCTTCCATGTTCTCCACCAAAGGAAATCAAATCATTTCTTCCCTGTGTGCCCTGCTTGGTTACTATTCTGATCAATGGGTAGATGAGCCCATCCTGAGTTTTCTATCCATCTTCTAAAACGATGAACAACCGACCACGCAGTTCGACTACAACACCTTCTTGGCCAATAATATCCATGAACAATTTGTGAATTTAGCCACAGAAGGCATGTTTAGGTATTCATCCATTCTGGCTTACATGTTCATCTATTTTCAAGCCGACAGGTTCAATTTCTCCATGCAGAAGATGGACGTCTATGGGATGCCCGAGCCAGTCACAGCGTGGACTTCTCTTCTGAAACACAATTCTGTTGAATACGACTTCACAACATTCATTGACCAGTTTTACCACCCTGTGGTAAGTATGTTGAGTGGCATGCCTGAGCCACGAATAAATGATGAAGTCCAGAGAATTCTGCATCTCTCGGACAACGTTAAGATAGGAGACCGGTAATTATGTCAGAATCACACCGAAATCAGATTTTTCGGGTGCGAATTGGTGCCTTACAAACTACCTCGATATGTGCCGGTAAGTATTTTTGCATTGGAATATACTAGGCAAATAATGAATTCAGATGACATTCATTTTGTTTCCCTGAAGAAAAAACAACAATTGAGAATCAAGGGGCATATCGGTTCTTTCATCTGCAATAGCCGAGGCGCAGGGGAAGAAGAAGATAGAATGTTGAAGGAGATGAAATTCTCTACGAGTTTCATCTGGCACTATGATCCATATGGGATCATTTCAGATATGAGGGTGAAAAAAAAAATGCCCCGTATGCTCATGAGTCCAAGCCAGAGATCGAGAAATTTGCAAATCAAACAATATGGTTGCCTGGTACTTTGATGGACTTGGAACAACAGGTGCCCTCGACAAGTGCGTTACCCACTACCACACCTCAGGTCCTCAAGGAGAAGAGGCCCCGACATGAGTCATCTCCTCCTGTAACAGAGGTGTCATCAGAGGAATTCCAAATTCACTCCAAAAAGCCGAAGACAGTTTCAACACCCGGCACCACAGTAGAACAGGAAGTCCCAGGTACCACAGTGACCACCACAGGGGTCAAGCCAGTCACTCTACCTTTTGGCTCGAGTCAGCATAAGGGAATAACTATAGTATTAAAATCTACAGATTCTCCCTTAGATACTCCTCCAAGCAAGACTGGGCCCAAGTTGGGCATTTTTGAAAAATATGACTTGATCAAGAAGAAGAACCAGACACTCACTAGCAGCACTTATGCCCAGTTTTAGAAGCAGTCATCCACAACCCAGCATAGACTTCTTTCGACATTTGATACAGAAAAGGGTAGGATGCATATGGCTTACCTCCAAGCACAAGTGTCGGATCCCAAGGTGATATTAGATTACAAAAGGGCCACCTTTGAGTTCTAGGCTAAGGACGTGCATCCAGCAGATCAGATGGATTTGCACAAGCAAACTAGGGAGCTGGTTTTCCACACTGTGGCCCATGCTTCAGCTTCTGCATCAAAATTTCGGGTAGCTTTGAGCAATGCCCAGACTCAACTCAAGCTGGAGAAAATGTCATCTTTCGCGAAAGACAACAGAATAAAGACGTTGGAGGAGCTTTTCCTCAAGATCAGTTATGACCCTGTGAACGTCAAGGTGGCTGAAGAGATGATTAAAAATAAAAATGCTGACATCGCATCCTTAAGAAAACAGCTAAAGCTCCCTCCAACAGAAGACCCACAGGCAAAGGAGATAGATGAAAAGGAAGGTGAAAAGGATGAGATGATGAAATTACTCATGGAGCAGAATGCTCAGTTAAAGGAGATGGAAGCGGAGATGGAGAGACTGCTAAAGGAGAAAGAGAAGGCAAAGCCAATGGAAGGCATTCCATTGAGTGCTATCCCAATTGCAGGATTGAGCACAACAACAGTGACAACCATTCCATCTGCAACATCAGTGCCCCTACCAAAAGGAACAACAGACCTTGCCAAGTCCATGGAGAGGATGAACCTGCAAGAGTCAGAAATTAGCAGGCTTAAGAAAGAAGTGGAGAACCTCCAAGAGCTAAAGACTTCTTTCCAGACAAGTCTATCCAAAGAGAAACAGGTGAATGAACAAATCAGGAAGGAGTTACAACAGCTCCAGAAACAGACAATGGCAGGAAAGACATTGGCCGAGGTCAAAGAGATTGTGTGGACAGATATTTCCAAGTTCATAAATGAAATCTGGCCAATGGTTCAAATCATGTTTGAACAAAATGTGCTCGAAAGGAGAAAATAGGCTGTGGAGAAAATCAGAATGGAGCTGGGAGACATGCTAGCACAAGATAATGAAATCATAAGGTTCTTGAATTCCAAGACCAGGGAGGAACTCGAAGAATTGAAGATTGAGGACAGGACAGAAACTATATTGGAGGTGAAACGGGTTTTGACCAAAAGAGGTCTCATGCTTCATCTTGAGAAAAAGATTCAAGTCATGGATCAAGGAGTGCAAAAGTTTTTCAATAAGATAGATTATCTTCAAAGGAAGGGCCTGCCTAGTCTGAAGGTCATTAATGACAAATTAATGACACTCCCTGATTACAAGAAAAGGTTGACTGAAGTGTCTAAGGATAGTTCCAAGTTTGCAGGTATACAGGGAAGCATCACAGGAAAATCATTCATGGATGCCTTGCAGTTGGATATTAGTATCCAACATGAGATTAAACACATATTCATCATCAAGCCTACATTTGCTAAGTACACAAACATGGATGAAGTGTATCGGAGATTGCTTAAAGTCACAGTGCCAGGTCATCTCAGATGGGAAGAACTGTGTGATCTACTAGATTAGTAGATGAGCTGTCACAATCCAGTCACCTATCCAGTCAAAAGAGGTTGCAAAGGCACCTCGCCAACAACCTACCCCAAAGTTCCGCAAATAGTTGTATCGAGTCATCAAGCAGTTTTGATTAGTTAAGTTAGTTAGACTAAAAATAGCATGAGCACGTCCTGATCAGTTATGACAGGAACGTTTGTATTTTGTATTATAAATACTTCATTTTCCGAAGTATTGAGGGTTGTTGATTCGCACACCCTATTTCTATCAAACTGTACTATTTTTGAAGAGATCTGCCATTAATAAAGAAGAGGCACTTTACAGGATTCTTGCGCATGTTCACTGGTGATGTGATTTTCTCAGTTAAATGTTTTCTTTCTCTGTAATCATCTTGTTTTCGATAACTAATCTTTATGAATAGCGCAATGTTGTAGGATTTATCTTTGATACCCTATTTCCGATTCTAAAGATTTTAATGTTTATCTTCTAATATCTTCAATTAAGAAATTCTTAACTGCTTGTTAGTTGAAGTTATTTTCCTTATCTTTTCTTCTGTCCATCATTTTAATTACTAAATATCCAGTGAGTGTGTTATCTCTCCCTGTGAAGATTTTCTTTGGCATTTCTGGTTGTATCTCAAATTTGATTAAACAAAGACCCCATAGCCCAATGGATGTGTAGTTTGTCTCAAACAAATTTAAAAACCCTTTACAACAAAACCAACAGTTCTCTTAGCTAGCCTAATATCTGAAATTAAAAAAAAAAAAAATCACATAGAGAGATCCCTCTCTGAAGCTGGAAGGGCTAGATCCCAGCTTCAAAAGTGGTTGGTGAAGGTTACCTTTTTATATTTCTTCTTTTTTAACCTCTAGGAAATTTACCAAGTGCTAACATAAATGGCGACTCCACTGGGGACGAACTAAAACTAACAATCTCGCGACTTCCTTCCCCTAAAGAAAGTTCGACTCCGAGAAGAAAGTAATGTTTAGAGGTTGATTAACTCTGTACATATTGTTTTCACTGTTCCCCTATGACTGTCCCTGTAGCAGTACAACCTAATATCGAGCCCGGACTATCGAACCAAATGCATATTGCGTCAAACCTTTTTGACATAATCCTCAAAACTGCTAATAACCGGGAAGAACTCAAATTTTCATGGGCAGCCATTGAACAAAACATAGCTACTCAAGAACAATTGGAAGCTAGATGACGTCAGCTTAGAAACCTCCCCTAGTCTCCTTCACCATAAAATATATATATATATATATATA
>ML776883.1:148149-162593 GCA_009831015.1 Picea engelmannii
AGGACGTTGTATACCTTGGAGTGATCAGATGAAGTGATAATATGAGTCTAAATACAGGTGATGAAGGGTATAATAATGGCAAAAAGTATGGGCAAAAAGGTACAATATGTGGTCCTAACAATTATTAGGACATTAAGTAGCTTGTAGTCGAGGGAAATCTTGTTTTAAGTTTTTATTTTCAAAGATTTAAAAAAAGTAGTTATGAAAAGTTTGGTGAAAGAGTTTTAATTTGGAAAATATTTATTTGTGGAGAAGGAGTAGTTTGTTTTCAGTTTCATCTTATGCTCTTCTCTTTCATCTCTTAAATAACATCACTAGTTTCACTTCCGTTCCTTTTGACTTAAGACAACCACCAAAATTAACACTTAATTAAAAATTTATTAGACTTTGTGTTTGTAGGGTCCATCAATACAGTCTAGGCTAGAGCCTTGATTTAGGATTGGAGAGGAAACTCTTCAAGGCTACAAAAACAAACATAAGAGTCTGTGCTAGGGAGTGCTTGAAATTCCGGTAATCTTGAAAGTTATCTAGGACCCCCCTCTAACACAGGGGATACACACGAGGTCTCGTGCGGAAAGGTAGCAGAGATAACCCCTCCAAAGCCGGACCAAGCGTAGTGGGGAACGCATATAGAGGGCTCATCTTGGGATTCTGTTGATTGCATTTTCCATGGAGCTTCGTGGGTCTCGAATCCGTTCAAGTTCCTCAGTCATCTTTTGGAACACTTTCTTTAAATACCCTTGATAGCTTTCGGGCTTGATACCCTTCTCATTACGGTCCACCTAACTATCGACTGTACCCTCTTGGTGACTGTGGGGGTATATCATGGTACCTAGTTTCCTTTATCTTAGTGACTTACACAGGTGACTGTGGGGGTATATCATGGTACCTAGGGTAGACATCGGGCCACACTTTGCAGAGTATACCTGGAGGGTGCTTCTGTATTCGAGTTTCACTTGCACGGGTAAGTTGCTCTAGTGTTGGATGGTGTAACTGTTCTTCCAACTAGGTAGTGATCTGCTTGTCTTATCTCATAGGATATTTTTCTAGTGTGTGATGGTATCTAAAATGTTAATAGAAATCCCTAGTGTGTCATTGATATTCTCACACCGTGGAGTGTCAGGAGCTCCGTCGATTGCGAAGGCTTCTTGTCCTGCCACCAGTTAATCTGGAGCCACCCCTGCCACCGCTAAGGAAAATACTAGACCAACAAGGGTCTTTTGAGGCGACTAGGCCACAAGAAACTAAGCCCGACCTATCTTTGAGAGGAGAACATTTGATTCTAGAGGAACCCACCATTTTTTACCTCGGAGCAGAATCTCTTGCTCTGTATAACCCTCCTATCACTGATCTATCAATGCCCATTTTCGTACAGGTTAAACCTTACAAGCATCAGGTAGTGTCACAAGCAGCGATGGATACAAATGCTGCTACTTCTTCAGGGAATTCTCATACTCCCTCTACGACTGTCACCACAGGGGGTTTTTCGCCTCCTAACCAACCGTCGCCAGTCTGAACCACCATGGTCTAAACCACCTCTACCTCGGGCAATGGTCTAATTATGTCTATGGAGGTGATTACTGCTCCTTTCACCCAGAGTGCGACAGGCCCTCCATTTTCATATGGGATGCCTGGCTTCGATACAAACTCTGTCCTTTCCTACTCCACTCTACAGACTTTAGGTCTGGGGGAAGAGATATCTAATGCTCCTCTACAAGGATACATGTTGGGCACTTCCGGTCCCTATAATTATTTCCCTTACGGAGGGGATCATATACCTCTTTCATCCCCTATGCTCGGTGGTGCTCACCAGCACTCCGCCAGGCCGAACACAAAATACAGTTTGTTTGGAGCAGGTAGTAAAGGAATTCCTTCTTATAGCATGTAGGTAAGTTCAAAATTGTTCTCTTTGTTCAACATGTTTGGTAAAAATGCATTCTCGTCAGCTGTCATCTCGGCTGGGGGCAACCCTGGTTATGGAAAAAAAAATCCTATGCAGGGTACTATTCCTGCACAGGGGGGAAAATTAGGAATTCCTTCCTCACAAGGACTTTGGAATCCATGGCAGGGATCAGGTCCCTTGTTAGGGATGCTGACAGGGATCATTTTAGGGGCTAAATTTCACTCATGGGCTAATTTTCCATGGTTTTTCTCAAAAAAATATTCGTTATTCTAAAAATGATTCGCCCAAATTCTATAGGATAAAATTATTTAAACTTAAAAATCATCAAAATTTAATACAAACTATATAAAATCCTTAGAAATTTGAATATTTTTACAAAAATATCGCCAAACATTTATAATTGGCATATGAAGGATTAGTAATATTCACCAAGGTTTTTATATTTTAAAATAAATTTCCATCCTTAAAATCATCCTTGGATGTCGACCGGGGGAAACCCCTTCCATAGCCAATGGAACCCCAGGTAAGGCTCAGGACCTATGCCCGTCGGATAGGCAGTGGGAAACCCTTCCCAAAATCCTTGGAATGCGACACAAGCCTAGCCTTTTACGTCCTATTACGGGAGCCAATCGATGACGTCTCAACAAGCGTAGAATCTGTACGCTGGTCACGACCATGGTTATTACCAGAACCCTAGAAAACAACCTAACTTTTCCTGGAAACCTGGTGCCAGCCAAACTCCAGGCTCCTTTCTCCCTGGTTATAATCAACAACCCAAATTACCGTTTCTAGCAACTTTGCACTTGCCAAACTTGACAAGGTTATTAAACGACCCCATCTATCACAATTCGCATTGGCCTCCTATGCCGACCAAGTTGCCTTTATACATTCCAAAGTTTGAGGCTAAGCCTAACGAAGATCCAGGAAATCATGTGACTACCTTCCATTTATGGTGCTTTTCTAACTCATTGAGAGATGACTTCATCTAGTTGTGTTTGTTTCAATGCATTCTCATCAGGAGTGCTGCAAAATGGTACATCGAGCTCGACTACTCAAGATACTCTTCCTTCGGTGAATTCACAATGGCTTTCTTAAACCATTTCCAATTACCCGTGAGATACAATGCCGACACTAAATTGATGGCCAACTTTGAGAAGACAAAAACAGACCATATCTCAGATCAAATCCGAGAATGGAGATGCTGGAAGAGTTTGATAAAAGTACCAGTCCCACCAACAGTCCTTCTTGAGTGGTTCCTTAAGTCTTTGGTCCCCCAATTGTCTAAAGACGTCGCAACCTTGGGGGTATTTTTAGAAGAAGAAGTGATAATGAAAGCTCAACAACTAGAGCTGATTTACTCTCAGTCTGGTTTACTTTACAAAGTTTTTCCAGATGCACGCGATCGATACTTGACAAGAATAGATAGAGATTTGGACCACATGCTGATGGTATTGTTGGTTCAACACAAACAAAACGCACTGATCAGTTTTCAAATCAGTTGCAACAATTGTCGATACAGTAGACAATGGCCAGCCAACCCACAGGTTCGACTGTTCTCCCTACTCAAATGTCGGATGTACACAATGTGCAATTGACAAACCCAAAGGCCACCCAACATCCTGACGGAAATACAAAACAATGAAATAAGGGTAAGGGGAATAAAAAACCTACCAATAATGCTGGCAGGGGTAACACAAAAAAGAATAATTCGAAGTATCCATGTAATCTTTGCACAAAAGAGCATCCGACTCACCAGTGCCCTCGGCTTGCGGAGGCCCAAAATTTATTGGCACAACAACAACCTGTCGTGTTAACGAACCCATTTCCACATGGAAAAAATTTAAATCAAGCCTCTTCGAGTGTGGAAGGGGGCGGTCAGGGAACCCATTTGTCTTTGAGTAATCCTTTGTTCATGAATGCATACATGATGGAAGGTAGCATTGACATAACAACTAGGACACACAACTGCATAATTCCAAACACCTCTAAGAAGGGTAAAGAAGCTAAAAACCCACCTCTTCCTCTACAGATTGAGAAGACATTGGGAGAAACAATGACATGCATCCCCAAAGGTGTGTTCAAGAAATATTCCCACAACCCAAATGAAAGGGTTGCCCAGAACTACTCTGTGGTGGAAGATTTTTCACAAATCCCTTGTGCAATGTCTTCTTTGGAAGTCCTCCAAAGCTTCCCTTCCCAAAGAAAGGCTCTGTTAGCTGCCTTAGGACCTGCTGAGACTTGTAATCCAGTAACGATCATTCTTGATATGACTGAATTAAAACCTCGTCTTCCTTACCACGTATCATTTCAGATAGTAGTGGCTTACACCACAAAATTTTTTACCCAGAACATTTTCTGCACGGTGGTTGATGAGGGTGCCTCAACATGTGTGATGTATTTGGCGTGTTGGATGGCCATTGGCCAACGCATTTTTTCTTTGTCACCTACTCTTATTACCGCTTTCGATGCTCATTCATTCCGACCACATGGAATCATCCCCTCTTACCCCATGTAGTTAGGGGGGAAGATCGTGTGCGTCAAGGTTGAAGTGGTCGATGCATCTCTCAACTACAATATCTTGTTAGGTAGGAGTTGGACCTATGCTATGCAAGCAATGGCCACGACAATTTTCTGGGTCTTATTGTTTCCACACGAGGGTCGTATCCTGTCCATTGATCAGTTATCCTTCTCCCTTCCTTACCCTTCATCGAGGGTATCCACTGTCCCGATGATTGATAACCCTCAGCCTGACATCGTCAAAGTAGGGGTTGGTTTGTGCTCACCTTTGATGGGTGCTTTCGATTACCCGCCTCCAATCGACAATGTCCAGTACATATTGGCTATCCCAGACCAGCATAGGGCTGAAATATTTCAAATATAGTCATTTCACATGACTTACTTTAATGATATGTGGACTCTTCCTTCCCCATCAACTATGATGGAAGGGATAGGGCACCATGTCATGACCATGTCTTTGTTCACGACAGAATTTGCGTACTCTATAGTCCAGCAAGCTTCCACCGACCCTGATCCGACTTTCGTACAAGAGTTAGATTCATTTCTCGAGCCTATTTGGGCTCAAGGTTCCCTCACGGATAGTGATTCTTTAGACTTGGTATTGCCCTCAGACGAGGCAGTTATTGAGGCAATGACTAGTCAGGATAGACCCTGGGATGATCTCCATCACAGATCTTATTTTCTCCCAGTGTTAAAAACAATTGAAGCAGGAGAATTCACTCTGACTATGACTGGAGATAAGGCTTGTCCTATCAATCCTTTGGCTACGCACATTGTTTATGATGAAGGAAATATGGAAACCATCGCTAAAACGATACCTATTGATATCTCCAGAACCCTTGGCATCGTGGAGAATATCTTCGTCCAAGTGAACTGCTCCCCCGAGGAGATTTGAATCTACATGGATTTATTTAAATAATTCCACGACATGTTTGTCTGGTCTTACGAAGAAATTCCAGGCATAGATCCAAGAATTGTCAAACATGAAATCACGACGTATCCTGATGCCAAGCCGGTCCGACATAAGCTTCATCTAGTTAATCCTAGGAAAGCATCAGCTATTAAGGTTGAAGTAGAGAAACTACTCAAAGTTTGTTTCATCTACCCCGTTCAATTGACTCAATGGGTGTCAAATCCTATGCCAATCAACAAAAAAAAGGGTATGATTCGCATATGTACAAACTTCCATGATTTGAACAAGGCCTATCCAAAGGATAATTTCCCCACGCCATTTATTGACCAAATAGTTTATGAATGCGCATGTTTCGAGGCATTTTCTTTCATGGATGGTTTTTCAGGATATAATTAGATACAGATCAAACCCAAAGACCAACACAAAACCGATTTCATTTGTCCGTGGGGTACATTCACTTATCGAAAGATGCCTTTTGGTCTGAAAAATGCTGGAGCTACTTTTCAATAGGCCATGTCTTTTTCTTTCCACGACCTCAAACACGTAGTCGAGGATTATCTTGATAATTTAGCATCACGATCTCGTAAGAGAGCTGATCATATCGCACACCTCCGACTTATCTTTGAACGATGTCTCTACTACCGGATTCGTTTGAATCCAAACAAATGCAGTTTTTGTGTAACATCGGTTTGTCTGCTTGGTTTAATAGTTTTGACAACAGGGATCATGGTCGATCCTCTAAAGGTTGAGGCGATAGTTCAGTTTCCTCCCCCGTGCACAATCCCTCATCTTTAGAGTTTACAGGGAAAAGCAATCTTTTTACGGCGTTTCACCGCAAACTATGTTGAGATAAAAAAGGGTTTCATATGTTTACTAAATAAGGACATTCCTTTTCATTGGGATGAATCCTCTCAACTCTCTTTCGAAGCGTTGAAATGCACCCTCAAGTCTGCCCCTCTGCTTCGACCACCCAATTATAATAAATATTTCTTATTGTACTTGGCCACTGTAGAGTCAACCATCGGTATGGTCTTGGTTTAGGAGGCTGATTTGATCTCAAAATATGTGATTTATTACCTGAGCCGAGGCCTGGTTGGACCAAAACTCAATTATTCCCACGTTGAAAAACTTGCGTTGGCAGCAGTTCATGCTATCCAATGGTTCCGTCATTACATCATGTTTCACAAGACCACTGGAATTTCCATTGTGAATCCATTTCAATACGTGCTGACATGGCATCTAATCGACAAAAATATCAACAGATGGATAGTTATCCTCTAGGAATTCGACTTGGATTTTTTTCGACGAAATCCAAAAAGTTGTTGGTCTTCACGAAACTCATTTCGAAACTTCTGGTCGAATCAGGTGATTTTATACCTGAGGAGTAGCCTATTAAAGGAGACATATTTTTGATCACGTCTTTGGACCCCTGGTACAAAGATATACTAGTCTATCTCCAGACTTTGAAGTGCCCCACTTCTGCTTCTCATGATGAGCATTGCCATATATGCCATCAGGCCAAGAAATATCTCATACTCGAGGACACTCTGTATCGTCGAGGTGTAGATTGCATCCTTCGTTGGTGTCTCACTCATGAAGAAGCATAAATCATGATTAACGATTGCCACACTGGAGCATGTGGCGGTCATCTGTCTGGGTTGGAAACAAACCAAAAGATTCTATGAGCCGGTTAATTTTGGTTGACATTAATCAAATATTGTGTTGAATCGGTCAAGAAGTGCCACACGTGTCAGATCTTCTCTCAAAAGTCGAGGGCACACCCCACTCCCATGTTTCCCATCATCACAATTGGTCCCTTCACTAAGTGGGGGATTGATTACGCTACATGCAACCCCTCTTCAACAAGGGGGCACCATTATATCATCGTAGTAGTAGACTACTTCATGAAGTGGGTCAAGGCTATGCCAACGTTTACAGATGATGGCGAGACAACAACTCTCTTTTTGTTTAACCAAATAATAACAAGGTTCGGCGTCCCAAGAGAGATTGTCACTGATGATGGTAGTCACTTTCAGAATAAAACGGTGTCTGAGTTAATGTCAAATCTTGGGTTGAGGCAAGAACATTCACCACCCTACTACCCACAAGTGAATGGTCAGGTGGAAGCTATGAATAAGTCCCTTAAGACTATTCTACAGTGAATGATCAATTCAACCAAGTCAAATTGTCATTTGATGTTGTACTCAACACTATGGGCCTATCAAATGTATGTTAATACTACAACTGGTTTCTCACCTTTTCAACTCATTTATGAGTTGGAAGCAGTCTTGCCTATAGAGTGCCAGATCTCGTCTCTAAAGTTGGCAGTATAGTTATTGCCACACACTTCACTGCTTGAAGAGCGTTTATTATTTCTTGAGTAGCTTGATGAGCAGTGCCGGGATGAAGCCTTGGCTAACGAGGTTCACAAACAAAAATTAAAGTGTCAGTATGATAAATCAGTCCATCCTCATATTTTCTCTGAAGGTGACCTTGTCCTACTAGTCTATGACCAAGATAAGGACCCCCTAGGGGCAGGGAAGTTCAAACCCATGTGGTTTGAACCTTTCATCATGAAGGAGGTTCTAAAGAAGGGCACTTATCGTCTGGTGGACTTTGAGGGAAATTCTTTGGCAGAGCCTAGAAACAGGCTCTACCTCAAGAAGTATTACTCGTAGGTGGGTCGCCTTGGGTGACTTCCTGTACATATGTATAGTTCTTATACATTTTTCTTTTTAGTTTTTGTCTTTTTGGTTTTATGGACGTGTTTTTTTTGATGTCATCTTTTTCACTGTGGCATATTTCAAGTGAATCAGAGGTGTTCAATGGGTTTGCAGACGGCACTAGCCGTCACACTCAGAGGCTTTCTTCCGTAGCTTGGGTGATTTTCACACCTTAGGGCTAGTTGTTATCTTCAAGAGGTATCTGTTTAGGTGATGCCACAAACAATGTCGCCGAATACAATGCAGTCTTAGAGTTGCTTCGTGATGATTTGTTGCATGGTATCTCTCACATCCGGGTCTACTTAGATTCTCAATTGGTTGTGTCCCAGTTAAATGGGGTTTACCGCGTTTGCGATCCTAATCTACATCGACGGTTCCTTAGGGTAAGTCTCTTAGAATGAAGCTTTGATTACGTGACGTATATCCATATTCCTAGGAGATTGAATCAAATCACATATACTCTAGCTAATCATGTATTAGATTGGCACATTGCACACATGTAAGAAAAAGCACACACACGCACATGTAAATACATTTGTAAAATAGATGTAATTCATAATACGTAAAAAGATGTAAATATGAATATATATATATAATACAAGAGTACACAAGTGGGCACAAGTGCCTCAAAAATATGTCCAGTAAGAGTCACAGGGCTTATGCCCTAAAAAATATACAAAAGGTTCCCTCTACACGTGAGTAGTTTAGCCTATCTAAGGGAGAGGCCTATTTACCCTACCATAATGAACAACAATGTTCGCCAAACATCAGAAGAGCTAGACCCAGGTCTGTGGTACCCCAACTACATGAGGTTGCATTGACGATGGGAGATACTCAATATCTTCCATAGGGACTGTACGAGTGAGTGCAGTGAGGTTCCGCTCCACCCGCCTCAATACTCTCTTGGCCTCTCCGACTAGAGGCCCCCCCACTGTTGTTAGTCCTGCCTCTGTTCGAGGATGTTGCTTGGTCCTTGAGAAGTCTACTAGATGCACTGGTCCCACATATGTACATAACATATACATAAGTGTCAGATACTCTGGTATACAAAAAAATGATATATATATATATATATATAAGAAATAAAAATTAAATAAATTTGAAAAAACAAACATACCTATCTCTCCTTTCTCTACTCTGGGAGGTACAGGCATATCAGGATCCCTGGAAAAGTCAATCCCAGCATAGGGGTGGTCCTCTATAGCCAGAATATGTTGAGACCACTAGTCAAAAAAATTATCATCGAAGGCCTTGATGGTCCTACCTCCCCCTTGTCGTGGTAACAACACCACCCATCTGCATAGCGCTGGGAGTGAGGTCACATGCCCTCGTATCGTCTCTCAAAGATTGAGACTGGGTACCCTCTCAAAGAAAAAGGAACATAAAATAGTCTTGAACCTAAAGTTTTGGTGTTCCCATATCCGACACTCTGTTAGCTGTCTCTTCATGCAATCCAATATGGTTGTACTCCATTAAAAAATAAGTGCATTTAAGAACTGCACCACACAATGAATGTGCACCCGGGAGGCCTGATGTAAAGCCGTGGATCCAGTGATCTACCCAATAAGTAGAACTATCACTTTCAGTTATAGGTTTTTGATCTTGTGTATAGGCACTTGAGAACCTACTTTCTCATTACCAGCCTCGCAATGGAGTCCAATCAACTCCTCAATGTTGTGAGGCCCGGGGGGAAAAGTACACAAGTTGACTGGATCACCTCTCCTCGAGAGACCAGTCAGGAAGTAAATGTCTTTAGTCGTTGGAGTCAATGACTACCTCTCGATCATAAATGCCTCTACATCAAGATGCATGTAATCTATCAAAGCATTCAGCAACCTGGGTTGTACCCTCATAAATGGACACTGGAAAATTTTTAACAACAAACATTGTGATAAAACAATGATAGCAGCAGGGTCTTCTGAGACAAAAAAATCAATATCCTCATGCTCCCTCTCTCTCCAATGAACATACATCCTGCAAAATGACAAAGTCATGGGGAATTAACTCTTGCCTTTTTATTTTTCCACTTATTGGAGGGTGTACGTGGGCTGTCTTGGTGATAGTCGCATGTATGCGAGCAAATTATCTTCTGCTCGCGTGCACACGTGGGCTGTTCTTGGAAAGCCCATGTACACGTAGGGCTGACCTTTTTAAAGGTCAATGTCCCCCCAAAAAACAAAAAAAAATGCAAAAAATGAAGAATGAAAGGCATGAGGGGCTAGTTTGTACTTACTTGGTCCAAGTGGTAGTTCATTTCATCCATTGAAGCTCCTGGAATCAACTCTTTCAGCAAAGGGGTGTTTTTGAATTTCTTGTCAATTCTCAATTTACAATGGTGATAATGATATTCTAGCTTCTATTTATAGACTCGTTGGTCCCTTTTTGTCATTTTTTGGACCCGTTTGTCATTTTTTCTATCTTGAAAATCATTTAGCATGGTTCTTGATTTTCTTGGCGGATGTTACGATATGTGTTACTTTGGGTATTGGGAAAGTTTTTGAGAGTTGGGTCATTTTTAAAGGTCTTTTGGTAAAAAGTCATTTTTCCAACTTTTTGCATCTAAGTTAGGATTCCACCCCCACTTTCTGCATCTCGTTGTCTTTTTCGATTTTCCATAGGATTGATCCCACCGAATTGCGACATGAAACCCTCACTCCTTCTCTAGAAGTGTCGTAATTTAGTGGTAGAGCCTACCTTCACATGGATGCCCTAGGTAGATCCTAGTTGCATTTTGGAGTCCGTGCCATCGTTAATGATTATAGGCTCGGGAGTCCTTTTTAGTTTTTCCTGATTATGAGTTTGAGCCTCACTTGCATGATTCATTATCTCTTTTGACCTCACCCTCGGGACTCCCAAACAAAAATGGGTCTTCTTTTAAGCCCTTTTTAGACCCTCTAAACATGAAAAAGAATGTTGAGCGATCTTGTTTCCCTTCACGCTCACCAAACTAAAATTCGAAGGCACGTCTGTCCAACGGTATTTTACCCCTTTTTTGGTCTGGATGGTCAAATGTACGAACAAAGGTATACTCTAGGAGCCTTGGTTCTCTAGAAGAGTATTCTCATGCATACATTTAACCCTTTTTTGGGCCTAAGGGACTAAATTTACGAAAAAGGAACCCCCCTGGAGTCCATAGTTAATCTCTTTTCAGACTCCCTAAAATTGAAAATATGGTCGAGTGATCTTGTTTCTTCCCACTCATTAAATTGGTCCAGAAGAACATCCCTTACGGAGTCCATAGTTAAGCTCTTTGCAGACTCCTTAAATATGAAAAGATTGTTGAGTGATCTTGTCTTTGTCACACTCGTTAAAATTATTTTGAATAGACATCTTTTCTGTGCTAGTTTACCCCTTTTTTGAATCTACTAGACTACCTTCGAAAAAGGTACCCTGGTGGAGTCTCCTTTTACGCTTTTTTCAGACTCTCTAAAAATGAAAATCCACTGAGTTTAACTTCTCTGGGCTCGTTAAAATTACATCAAAGGACATTATCATTGTGTCTTATTAATCACATTTTCATTCCTACGTCTTTGGCCTAATGCTGGCTCCATGTTGCTCTCTACTGAACCATCTAAAGCATGCCTTATATGCAAGCCTTGTAGCACTTTGCCTCTGCGTATTGACACCTTGACCCATGGAGGATTTTTATCGAGTGTCTTTTTCCTGCATACGTCCCCTTGCTCTGAGCATCAGTGTGTTCCTTGCGCTTTGGAACTAGTATGTCTGTAGCACTCATTCCTCCTTTGTAACGTAGCATTCTTTTATTCTTTTTCAAGCTTTCCAAAATTATTGAAAAAGACAAAAAAATCAAATATACCCCCAAAACAGGAAGGCAAACATATTTTCTTTTGTTGACAAAACAATAAGTCTCTCTTGGACAAAGCACATCCTTCCGTTTGTTCGTCAAGATATAGGATTCAATATGACCTTAGGAAGTTGTTCTCACTACATAGAGCTGTGTCCTCATCCATTTGGTTATCCTTCCAAACATATGGAGAGTTCGCATTGCCTCCTACATCGTGAACTTTTGTCAATGCCATGCTTCCTAAGTCTCATATTTTGTCGTACTTTCGTCCAAGGGAAGTTTTACTAAATATGAGTCGGCCTTTTTGTAGTTTGTCTCTTGTCCTCATGCCCATCAACCCCGAATGCCCAATTAATTCCTTGCTCAAAATCAATGAAGTTGTCTACCTGATCACCAAGATCCTCTTGTCTATTCTCGAAGAGCCATCGAATACCTCTGGGTAGTGAAGTCATACACTGATATTACACTCCTACCCGATTTTTGAAGATTTTGAAGTTATTGCTTGAGCTCTAAAGACCTCATCTCCAACCATTAGACGCCATTGGATTCTTGAATATGGATACTATACATGTATATATTTTGATTTTGATATGTAGATCCGATGTGTACTTCTCATGGCTACACTTTATATAGCTATATGAGATGGATTTGCAGTATATTTTATTGGCAACCATGATTTTATTTCATCCCGAGCATGGGTATGCCCGCCTCGGTGAGGCAAATTGTTATTTTGCAAATGGCACCTCCTGAACTCTGGTCCCTGGGCTCACTCACTTCATACGTTGGTGAATATTTGTAATGTATTTCAGCCATCAGATGCTCTTTTGACCTCACACATTAGGGGGCATCTGTTATAACATTAAATTGCACCAGACATGCATACCTGGCATCAAGCCATCTTACTTTATATATTTTCCAAGCCATCATTGAACAAATATTCTAAAACCTATTGTTTTTAAGGTGTACGCACCCTACACTACTATTTCCCACGTACACACACTTGCTGCACCACTACAGCCCGCGTACACTCACAAAAAAGAACGAAAAATAAAAATTGTAAAGGGATATGGGTTTTTGGGCCATTACCTAACCATTTGACCACCCATAGCTAGTCATCCCAACTGTTACTATCTCTTCTAGCCCATAAAAGAAGGTGTTGGGGTCACATTCCAAGGAGAAGCACGAGAGCATAGAAACTCTGCACATTTCAATATTCCCCCTTTGCCCCAATATTTTGAAACCACATTGTGAGTTTGAGCCATAATTCCTTATTACTCCATTGCAAATCCTTTCCATTTACCTAGAGACAACTGAAGAGGAGAAGAATATGTGGAAGCATTTGGTGCATGGTGAAGAGGAGCCCAGGACCCAGTCATTAATAAATTGTTTCCAACTCACTGCATGAGGTATTTAATGGAGCTAAAAATTAGGTGCAAGTGTCCCATAGAATCTAACTGATCTCTAAGAATTTGTTCGAACCCTCCTTGATAGGTGGAAACCTCCCAACAAGGCGAATATCCAACAACTATGCAAAACATAGAGTTTTCAACACATTTCACAATGCACTAGTGTTTTAATTGTTTCTCTCAAATTCCAAACTAGGTCAGGCTAAAATTTGGTTAGCAAGTCAACAAGGATATTATTTTCCTCCACAAAACATTCCAAATAAACCCACATGACCATTTTGGATTTATGATCAAATCTGTAAAGGAAGTTGCTATAGGAAATGAGTTCGCAGTGAATTTCACAGTTCGCATCACATGTGCCAGTTCGCAGCACCAAAGGAAAATCATTTAGACAAACCCTTTATTGACCTTCAAACAAGACAAAAATTATCATGGAGTACCTGATGACCCCGAGTTTGATGATGGTAATTTTGAATTTTCACCAGGATGCCTGCAACCTATCCAACCTACAACCCTCTTCTTCCACCAGTTCGTAGCGCCAACTGAAAAAATGGAGACTTTGAGTACAACCATGGATGTATGACATGTCAAGGAAATGATATAAAAAACAAAAGGTATGACTCATGGGGATTCTTACCTATCATGATAACAATCACATAGCTCAAACTTAGACCAAGGATATACATAGCCTTATTCATTTTGAAACCAAATCTAACTTTATGATTACAATCTAAAGAGTCAACACATATGTCCTATAAGCCTTATGACTCAAAAAACAAAACCAAGGTGAATTTTTTGAACCATACAATCTTATGTGTTAACAGAACTTGTCGCAGAATCAGAGTGGATCAGTCTTATGGTGGTTCATGATAAGAAGGCAGGAGGGATCATAATTTGTGTAGATCTGAGGAAATTAAAAAATTCTTGCTACTACACCATTTACAAATGAAGTGTTAGAGAATGTAGGAGGGAAAGAATCTTATTTATTCACTTATGGAGTTTTAGGGTGTCATCATATCAAGTGTTGAAATGTTGGACAATACTAAGAGGGGGGGTGAATCAATATTGCTTCTTTTTGAATATTTTTAATAATAATTAATTATTAATCACAACAATTGTTCAACAAGAATGTACTGAAAAAATAAATTAAATATAACAATTGCAAAAAGTAAAAGTT